>JACXIX010000011.1:3126834-3621139 GCA_014737535.1 Bombus cullumanus
TGACCGGAGAGGTGGAGAAGCTCAGTGTTAGGGTAAGACGTACCCCTAAGTACCCCTAGTAAGACGTACGACGAGATTGTAGTCAGTTTCTGTTTTGGGTATTGTTTGTACGAATAAAACTAAACTTAACTTCAAATAAACCATCCTTTCTTGTCCTTGCTCTAGACCAAATATTTTTACATCACTACATATATGTAATGGAAAGTTTCAAAGATGTGTAGAAATTAAAATTAAGCTGAGAATACATGGATGCTCCTGCAAATATTGTTATAGGCATGAATTGATTAAATGTGTACCGATAGACGATAGCTTCTGCGAATATACAAATAGGAAAGTGAAACATTGATTTAAGACAGAATCGTAAAGCAGGTAATTCTATCTATATGAAGAAGTTATAAGAATCGTCCATAAACCAGTAGGATCTTTGTTATCGTTGTTCAAACAAATAGCTCTTGTTTCCTAGCAAATATTTTCTCAATACAGCTTGTATCATTATTGGAGCAGTATTTGCCAGAGGATTTATCGAGTACCGTTCGAATTGTGGAATTTCGACAAAATTCTTAAGAGATTTTAGTCGTCCGGTACTTATTGATCGATTAAATATAGCGATTAAATATTTTTAATATAAATTTCAATATCACCTTAATATAGTATTTTCCAACAGAAAATACCAAAATAAATTTTTTCATTCGCAAGAATTGTAGGAATAATGGACGAAGGACGCGGTGCTGATAAAACGAAAAATGTTATTGTTTTTTCAATTACTAATCCAACGCGTCGGAGTTCTTGTTTAAATAAACCATGACGTGTGGTTTTGTTTGCAAACCATACAGAACATGTGGCACAAAAATGCATAAAATATCGATAGATATATACAACTATATTGAAAGAATGAAAGGCGTTTATCATCGGTTTGCAAAAATTCCTCCTTCGGATTTTGATTTATCTTGTTGTGTTAAGACGACGTGCTATTATAAACATTGCAGACGTATATTAAAATTCTGTTGTACGTACAGATTACCGTAATTTACTTCCACCGCTTAAAAACGGAGCTGCCATTAAACCAACCGGTAAACCAACTTGATTCTAAGCTACTTTACCTTCCATTAAAAACAGATTGATGCTCCACTAACCCCATTGATGCTTCTTCCTTAAATGTCTTTTGTAATCTTCAACGATTCATTGAAAAATATGCTTAAAAAGCGACAAAATAGCGTAGAAACGCAAATGTTCGGCATTTTTCCATTAATTTCATTAAAATTTCAGCCGTTGGAGAGGTTTTTACCCCTTCGATGGTGGGGAGGGTTCTCGTTCTTCGACGAATGCAAGGTACCACCGCGCCGAGCGTTAGGTAAAAGACGCAGCGACCGCTGATATTCGCGGGAATGTATTTTTGTAAACCGCTTGTTTCCACCGACTTCCGGAGAATTACGTCCGAGTGCACGCTACGTAGAAACGGGTTAGAGGGGAGCGGCCGGGCGAAAAAGCTGGAAAAGAACACTCTAGTCATGCAGCACAAAAAAGGTCGCGGTACTTCAACGGCAGGAGGTCGGGAACGGGGACGGGGACAAGAACGAAAAGACAAAGAAAAAAAAAAGAACGACCGCAAGTAATTAATTAAATAAAAACACGGGACGACATTTCAGCCGTTTAATGAATTGCCGCGTAATTGTTCCGCACGCGGGTTGCATAAAAGCGTTTGAAGAATTCATTAAAGAGTCGAGCTCTTCTGGCAGTCTCGAGCCATTGAAGTATTATACGTGGGCCCCTCCTAATAAACGCGGAAATTTCGAAATCCCTGTAATCGCGGTTATTTACGGACGCGCGTACCAACGAACCGTGTTACTGCGAACGAACACGCTTAAAACTGACTAGATCCCGAGTGTACCCGGGGTGAAACTTTGAAATAACTAATCTGAACGAAATTACGTGCTCTCGTCGAGCTCGTGCCCCGATCCTTAAGCGAATCACCGTGAAAATTCTACTTGCAGGTTACATTTCGGAAAGGGATCGGGGGTTTTCAGAGCATATCACGTTTGAATAAATAAAGAAGGAGGGATTCGCGAACATGCAGAATGCAATAGCTAGATTTTCCTATTAATTCTATCGGATAATCGTCGAATTGAAATTTGAAGATAATGAGAGATGTCGTGTATCACTTTTGCTGTTTTTTTTTCTTTTTCTCGAGGAAATTTTTGTATAATAAGTTTGCGGGAATTTTACTTATCTTCGTACGTTACTTCGTTATTCAGTCTAAATTATGCGTACGTCTCGTATATCTTTTCTATAGGATACAACTTAGTTCTACGTTTGCAATGAAAATTTGTATGCGATTTCGCTACGTTATGACAATTTCCTGCAATTTGTTATACATTGTATCGCGTATGACAATTTCACCAGTAGTAACATTTGCTTTAAAACTTATTGCAGACTAATTGGAAACCATTGCTTCGTGAGTAAATCTTTTTATCGCAAACATTAAGTGAGAACTTTTATTATACGAGGCGTTTGGGAAATTCGCTAAATGAGTATTTAGAAAAATTACGCGACGTTATACAAGCGAATATAGCGGAAAGGTGTGCGCCTTAGTATAGAACTCTAGTAGAGAGCAGAAGTACATACACAATGTGACTCGGCAAACACACACTCAACTCCATTCCACGACTACATACTCCGTACAGGCATCCTCTATACAATATATATGTATCTATATCTACGTATTTTCTCTTTCTCCATTTTACAATTCCTTTCATTCGGTCTAGACGAACTACCCACGTCCCATCCATTCAAAACCTTGCATGGCTATAGAATCTCGCTTCGTTCTCAACACGAACGTTTGGCAACTCGAAAATTCAAAACTATTTGAGGTTTTTCAGGAATGTAATACGGATGACGTTAACGCTTTAGCAACATAACGAACGTACTTAAATCGTACGTTTTTCAATTAATCTGGACACTCGCGCGAAAATTTGATCGTAGCAGTATGATTATTCTATACAGGTCATCGATTGGCACGTTCCATGGCGAAACCATATTCTGCAACAATGAAACGATTTAAAAAAAAAGTTTAACATAAATTATCGCGTTTAATTATGGAACCACGGAAGATATGGAAAAAAAGGAGTTAAATTAAAAATCGCATGACAGAATCTTCGTTGTATTCTAACGTTTAAAATTCACTCCGTTTATAAAGCACTCTCGTCAAATTCGCATTTCAACGATGCATTAAAATATTCCGATTACAGCGAGAAATACTCGAGATACATCTAGATAACACCGTGAACCGAAGAAACGCACGCGACAAGCCTAGCGTTCGTTATTTCGCCTTCGTTGGCGACACGATACGCTCGTGAATTTTCCAACAGGATCAAACTCGTGAGCCTTTAAACGCGAATAAATAGCGCGAGCTTTATTTAAACGACGCGGCCGTCGCAGTTTGTTAATCCCCTGCGATCGGATGTTGGCGTTTTTTCGCGAGGGATCGTTCTGGTCACGTGAGCGCATAAAATCGCAGGATCACTGGAATTTTTGTTCGAACGACGGAGGAGTCGGGGTCTTTGCACGGAATTAAAGGTCGTATATCACGGTGCACGGTCATAAATAAATATACAGGCGGGCGGGCGCGTTATATCGGGCCGTATCGAAAACGTAGGCACTCGCCTCCTTTTCAATCTGTGCACAAGACCCGTTGGTTCATGAAATGTCCGTGTAGGTGTACGTCAGCGCGAGAAAGAGAGGGACAGCCGAGCGTAGAATCGGCGAATATCAATCTAGTGACCCGGAAATGTAATATCCGTTGCATATCTCATGCACGTCACCAGGATGTTCGCATATAGTTACGATAATAGATCGTAAACATTTTAGCCTGGCCGAGAAAGGTGCAAAGGCGGGCAAAATGGTGGCGATGCTTTCTGCTCGCCAAGTTTCTAACTCTCGTTTCTGTAAGCCGCGTCGGTCGTGCTGAAATCCAATGGTGATCCACCAAACTGTTCCACGCTGCGTGACCAGAAGTTGTAAAATTTCGTCGACATCCTGCTGTCCGATCTTGAATATCGTGATTCGCCGCGCTTAAGGCTGTTAATCAATCACGATAGTCGCGCGGTATCGGTCGGAATATTACAGTAACGATGGATTGTTTATAAATCGAAGCTGTTTCTCGAATATTTCAAGCGTGTCTTTAGTTTGACTTTTATATTGGTAACATTTATACATATTTTTATACGTATATATTTAGTAGTGTAATTTACATGATTTATGTCGTGTAAAAATAATTATCGTAATTTTTTGTTACGAAGTCTACTAATTTACAGTTACATTGTCATTGTATTGCTAATAGACAAGGAGCACAGGATCGATGTCTCATCTTTGTGCGATAGTGTCACGTCGGAGACACAAGAAATCACTAAACCGATAAATCGCCGGTGATCTCGCGTCGCAGTTCGAACGTTAAGGTGAATAAGGTGAAGAAATTGAACCTCGTATAAGATGATGGAAATTTTATTATGTAAATCCAGCAGAGTGACGGTTCAAAGTGTTACAACAGAATAAGGTATTGAGCGCTAATTTAGGAGGGTTTTTATAGTTAGGTTTTAGTCCCTTTGGAGGGGTTATCGTCGGATGTATATCAGAGGCGACTATTCAACTACTCTTTTGTTATTATTTCGATAGCTGTGGCATGCAGGATGTTTCGTCTACTTGATTACTATTACTTTCTGAGCGGGTGGCCCTCCTGAGCGTATGACAATAGACAAGATTATCAAACACGTATATATGTCGTTGAAACGATACAGAGAAGTACTGACATAGAGAACGTGTTGTTACGAATAAGTGGACATATTTTTATTGAAACATCTAATAACAATGCGAATAACGAGCTGGCGTTGCTTTATATGCTGTCCCCTTGTATAGCCATTCGTAGCACCGAATGGATACCAGGATTTTTGATGGCTGGTTGTCTAGATTTATGGTTGGTGTTGCCGTACGATATTGTCATTTGTGTCGAGAGGGAAATTCTCGAATTATAAAGGGTGTTCCGTAACACGCGATAGGCACTTCAATGATGAATGTGGGATACAAAAACGACGAAAATGGCTCGTGCGCGCATCACGTCGAGTTCGTTCGCTAGTTAGAGGTTCATTTTTTATACATGTACCTCTGAGCGATAAATTATGAGCATATAATAATGTAAATCTTTTGATGATTTCGATCAGCTACAGTTCTAATTGTACGTTACGGTGTAAATTTTGATCGTATAGGGAATATCCCAAAGGTTTTCATGCAAGTAGTATTCCACGACTAAAAGTAACACAAAAGTTCCTAAAAATGTTCGTCGAGAAAAAAGTTTCACATGCATGGAATATTTTGATAAAAAATTATTAATATCTAATTTGCGTTGCATGTCGAATTGACCCGAAGAACAGCAGGCGAAGATTAAAACTGCACTCCAGAGAACGTTGTTTCCCTGCAATTTCATTTATCGCCCATTCGTTTCCATTTGTTACTTAACTCGTTGCTTAACTGAAAGTCTAATTGTAACTAGACCGCAAAATTCTATCGTCGCTTGAATCAAAATGTACCAATTTCTTTTACAAATTAGCGTGCGACACGAATCCCGTCGAAGCCAGAGAAGTTAACGAGCGCGTAAGTCCCGTTTGAGCGCGACATCGGGAAAAATTGAAACGGAAGATAAGGGACGGAACAAGAATTACATTTGCGTAATTAATTGAGCGAAAGTTTCGTAGGACGGCGCGCAGCGTCCGCTTCTCGGGGACAGTTAAAAACTGTCCTGAAAACTGTCACCGGTAGTAGCAAAGAGCTCTGCCCTCGCTCTCGTTCTCGTTCTCCTGGAACATACGTATTTTATAATGGAACTTTCTAATTTATCGCCGCGGCTAGACGCTGAACGAATTCACTAATTTATCGCGGTTCAGATAAAGAGTTATGAATCCGAACGAAACGCGTTTCACGCTGTGTCCTGAAAACGATTTCGAATAATTGGTTTTACAGGGTACTAATTATGCAAATAAATAGCAGACGCGATTGTAACGAGCTCCACAGCGGTTCTTGTTAATGTTCGTTAGCGTCGTCCAGCTTTAGAGGCAATTAAACTCTTTTCAAACGCGAACAGTATCGTTTTTATGGAAACTGTTGGCTCCTCGATCTTCGTCATCGGGGGCAATCATTTTGACTAATTGTTCAACTTTCGTGTTTGATTACGACGTGAAAATACGTTTGACAAGATTCTCATGTTCACATAGGTAATTCATTAAGTAAGTTCACATAAGTATCTGTCAAACATTCGCCGTGGGAAAGTTTTATGCGTGTGTTGTACGTGTTATATGAAACATTGTGAAATCTAGAAACTTCATAGCAAAGTCGACGATCGTATAAATATCGATTCGTTTCTATAGAAGTACTATGTGTTGAACCAGATTCAGCAATCTTTCCCATGATTTTCAGATCTTCTGGATCACAATATTCACTTTGCGTGTCTCTCCCGTGATTGCTATGGTCCCTCAGGAGCACGGACGTCACTCAATTCTCGGTAACGTCGTGTTCACTGGGATAAAACTGACATAATGCGACGAAAATCTCCTGTCCAAGATGTTATACACGATCGCAGCAATTAATTCGAGCGTTTCATAGGAATTTTATGTATAATATGCTTTCGCGATTACGAATATTGTCATTAAGCGCGTTCATAACAAGATAGCCACTTGCTTCACTCGGCTTGTTTCACGACGAGTAGTGTGCGCTTGCTTCGATGAATCAAAAACAGCGGAATTGATGGAGTTCAACGTGGATGACTGATGGATCCGGCATTGTGTTGCTTAGATCTCGACTACGAAATGAGAACTATTTAAGGTCGAAAGAGTTATGAAATGGAGCATAAGATAATGTTTTCTGATAAGAGTACCATGACGAAGTGCGCGGCATTTATTACCTTCAGAACCTTCAACGTACGGCAACTCTCATATTTAACGCTTAATTGCCGGTTCTCCGTACTCAATAACAAGTAGTACAATCGAGAATAAAGTTGACGCGTAGTTTCCAATCGATGTAGTTAAACAATTTTCACAAATCTTTCATTTCGTACATGTACGTACGCTAATCTGTGTAAGAATAACGTAATTCAATAGGAAAATTATTACAATTAGAAATTTTCACGATGCGATATCTCGGACGAGATAATAATTATTTCGAAAGATTTTAATAACTTCCTGATAATTTGTCAATTTATCTGATCCCCTTGCAAACATTCCAACACGTACGATCGAGAAAGTACGCGAGCAAACATTATTAAAATATCGCTTTCGAGAATTAAAACCATCCCTTTTTAGAATGCGCGCAAATCCTCTGTCGTTTAACCCTTTCACTGTTTGATTCTAATCCTACTTTGTGCTTTCCGCGGCTGTACTTCTTCGTCCTTTGACCCACGGCCGTAAGCTAAACTCTCTCTCCGATTTCATGCAACTCCTTTCAACCGAAACTTCATTGGATTCCTAAAATCCATTGGTATACGCTAGGAACGCTCTATTTGGAGCGGTCCTTCGCATTCGAACCGTCCGTTCGATCACTTTCGCCTATTTCGAACGCTTGTCACTTACATCGGATGCAACAGACGCAATTCATTTACATCCGACACTACGGAAGTTCGTTTAATCTCATTAGCATTTGTTTTATTTCGACTAGAAATTGAATCGATTAAACAACGATTACGAGCAATTTTTCACGGTGTCTTTGAAAATTACTCGCAATACAATTTGAGCGGAAAAACAAGTAGTAGAACTGTAAAAGGGTACGGGATTCTTTCCAGTGCTCGTATTCTTTGACAAACTGGCTTTAAGATCTATCGCATTATAAGCAAGCGTCCGCCTTTTTCTCGTGAAATTATCGGATTTACTACAATCGAGAAAAGCTCTAAGTTAATTCCATTCTTATTTACTTCGTTCAGCTTTACAGACATAAATTTGTAAAAAGTCTTAATAAGTAAATCCAAATTCTCATCTTTGTCCGATCGAAAAATATTGTGTTATCGTTATCATCTTGTGAAAGATACAAACGCAAAAGAAATTACGTTATCAAAAGAAATTGATTTGAAGTTACGATAGTAGAACGAACAACATCTTACACTATCTATCTCTGAATATTTAATAGTCGTACGTCTCAGAGCGTACGAAACGGTAATCGTTTAAAAAATATTATTATCAATTTTGTTTATAACAGTGAAAAGTTCGAAGGAGCAATGTACAAGAAACGAAGCGCGACAAACGATCGATGCATTTTTCAAAGCCGTTTTTAACTTGAAATAAAACAAAATTCGATCAAACGACGAAAGTACACAGTTTTTACCAGATTCACGTTTAATAAATCGAATGATCGTGTAAATTACAGATGCACGGGTTTTTCTCTTCGCTGTGGGTGATTAATTACGTTAAATTCAAGCCTGACAGAATTTTCCCACGCCAAGATCTCACGGTAAAACCGCCAACGTTTCTTACGTGTCGTGGTTGATTTTCGCGTGGCACTCAAGCTTTCGGAGTACTCTGCTGACTCTTGTGCTCCCTCGCGGCCCTTGTTTCTCCCTTTCCGTTCGACGACCTCGTTCCGCGCGAGTTTTCCTTCGATCCTGCGGACCGGAACATGCTTATAATTTCGCGCAGTGCGACGTTCTGCGACACTTTACTGATACTGTCTCCTCTACCGAAATAACTCAACTGTATGTCGTACTACGAAACAAGAAACTACTTGTGATTGTTTTGTGTCGCAAACAAGCCACGCGTATAGTACGATACGAATTGTAATTTTACGTAAATTCCGTATAAATTTGTAATACCATGCAAATCACGTGATTGTAATTAAATTTACATTTGCAAGTTTTATTCGAATTTACATGTATGTTTAGGAGCGTTTTCACAGCTTTCTCGCGTTGCCTGCTTCGTACCAAATGTTCCACGTATTGCACGAATTTTAAACACCTCTAAGATTCTAATTATTATGAATCCAACGAATTAACATTTTTTTGGTTTACGGTATATTACATTGTTTTAAACAGAACCACAAAATATAGTTGAAAAACGTATCGATTTGCTCTGTTCTCTTTTACTCGTCTGCCTTTAATCATTTCTCTCGCGTTTTTTGGTTCTTTATAATTATTAATATTATGTACGCGATACATCACCGGTGGATTACGTCATAGCGAATATGTTACTTAGATTCAGTTACATACTCGACTAGCTAGGAGCTTCTTTTTAATTAACTTTTATTAATTCTTATTAATGCCACATTAATGCTTCAGATGTCAAGAGCAATTTTGTCTAATGTAGTAGTCTTTTTCAGGAAAGAATTTATTATGGCAGCGCAAAATTTTTAACTTTACCTGCTTTTAAATTCCAGAGTATAGTTAAATATTCTATCCCATATTTATTAAAAAATTCCATAAAACCAGGAGAAGCTTACGTTCCTTTGACGCAATAATTTCTTTCGAATTCCCCAGTGGTTACTATATCACGTCTGCACCGAGTCTTTTAAACTCCTCGGTCAGTCGCTGTCACGCCATTCTAATTAGCAAAATGCTTCCGCGATATCGAATTGCCTCGGGTGAATCCGGAAATTCGCGGAATCGCAAAAAGAGAATAGAGAATGCGACTTGAATTGCATAGTCTGGCGGAGGTTGCAACTTTTTCTGATGGATACGCGTGATTTCCTTGAAGGTACATATTCGCGTATTCCGCAATCAATGCAGCTGTTTGCACGCGAGCCGATGCAACATTCCCAGGTTTACGGTGAGCACAATTATCCGAATACGGCATGCGAGTGCATTGCCATCGTTGTATTATATAACGAGGCTCGCGTTGTCCGTCGCGCGTTTTCATGACAGGTCGAAATGAAAAACTGTCCGGTTACCAATAAACGTCACCGCTAATTCGCGTAATCAGCCAACGGCGCGGATCGGGGACACGGCGGGCAAAGAAATTTTCACCGTTGGAATTAAAAATTAAATTAAACGCCTGACGAGGCGAAGAAGCATGGCGGTGGAATTGTTCAGCGAGATATTTGGCATAAAATTTGGAACACGTCCGACCCTGTTCAATTAAAATACGGCGCTCTAATTGCGGGCTGTGTATCACAAGTTTAACGTTTAAAAATTTCAAATCCTTTCCCCGGCAAGATGAAATAAGAAGATGAAATAAGCGTAAGAAGGAAATATATTTTGCGATTAATTTTAGATGTTCAGCCAGGTATAGTCAAAAGTATGGTATTCGACTGGAAGAAAAGATTTAACTAATCAATAATCGTGCTTTATGGACGAAAAACGTAAAATTGTATTCTAGAATATATGTATGTGCCTTATCTATTCTGTACCATTTCATTTTAACCCCTAACATTCTTTTCTGTCTTATTTCGAGGTATAATCTGTCCCCCAGTCGTGTAGAGCATAATATATACGATCGTATCAGCTTTTGTATCGAGTTTCTTTTCATCTCTCCTACTTTGTATACTTGCTTTTATCCAGTAATTTCAGAAGTAGAGGAAAGAAATTAGTTTTTACCAAATCTTGCTGTTCTGAAAGAAATTCTGTACCGTTGCCAAACTTTCGTTCAACGTTGAAAAGGACAAATGCCTTGTATGTGTTCTTTCCTAACCCCAAAAACGTCTCTTCGTTGACTGCGAGGAAAAGACAACTTCTGTACTCTTCGTCTTTTCATGTTTAGGAAATCGCCGGAGATCAATCGCCATGCAACCGAAAAGCGACGTAATCGAACTTGTGAAACGATCAGTCATAGAAACAATCGAATTTCGTAGGATCCTCGCTGAATTGAATTCGAAATGTCATATTCCAAGGGATGCTCTACATTCTCTTCCAGATCATAGAGCAATTTGTTTCACTTAGATAGTTTCAAGAGTTGATAATTGTTAAGCGACTGTTACCTATTGTTTGGTTGACAAACGTAACTTCTGAGCTACATCGCGTGGTACTTCGAACAGTTTAAACGGCACCCATTCATGCAACATTCAAGGTTATCGTCATCATAATTCATATCGCAGTTGATATTCGTGCCTTTGTTACGTCTCGCGATACCACATATTGCGGAATATCATTACGTTGTATGCGCATTATACTGTCTCAGGTTTGAAATTAACGGATAATCCGCGGACATTTATGCAAATTCATATTTTTACGAATATAATTAAAAGAATGAAAGCCAGATGGAATCAGTGAAATACTGAAAGTTGAATAGGTATATTTTTGATATTTTATACGAATAAAAATCTGCAATCTATTAGCGAACAACGTGGCCAGGAGATTCAACAAAAACATTATAATATCTTCATTCTGCATTTCACAAATTCTTCAAAAGCTTCAGAAGCTTTTTTATTAACTTTTTTCCCCCTATTAAAATACAATAATTATTTTTAATTGCGAATTAACGTAAGCGTTTTATGGTACACCACACGCGGCTGAAAACAGTGGACGAAATAATTTGAACAATTTGTAATACGAGCCGGCTCTCGCGTTTCTCTAATTTCTATGTTTATTCGAATTTGCTACGGCCGTTATGCGCGCGAAATGCCACATCAGCCAGGAATTTCCACGGGCTTAGAGTTTCTGAAGTTTTCTATACGAGCCTCATTAAAAATCTGCTTGAACCGCTTGGCGTGTGCCATATAAGTGATCGCCAAGTATGTATTACGGGATAGCATCTCTATAATTGCAGCGCAATAAAGATACGACTAATCTGCCGAGTGATCTTCTCACGGAACCGTAATGAATTTTCGTTGATTCGTTATGCACGGATGAAATTTCAGCGATTCCAGATCTTCTCAGCTTTACGATTATTGAAAAATTAAGTGGTCGGGTTGCCGCGAGGACGGAGGTTGGGAAATCGTTGTAAATCGCGTGTAACCTCTGACGGGCTGAAAACCACTCGTGGATAATGGCTCGATGAATGACTTAGCGGCGCGGCGTCGTCGCGTCGCGTCGCGACGCTTCGAATAAAATTTCTTTTGCTGGAAAATCGACCGAGAAAGATTTTAATATTATCTGAAAATAAAATGTGCAAGCTCGTGGCCGGTGGCAAATGTGATGGAATTAAATCGCCATAATACACGAATACAGGTGCGCGTTACCTTATTCCATTATAAAATCCATTATGATATTCCATTATGAACTTAGTATTAAATACATGATGTTTCCATGGTGGAAAAACTCGGCGATAAAAATTCGTAGATATATGTACGTAAGTGAGATTTTTAAAATTCCCTTTTAAACTATATTCTATGGATTTGTGCGAGCATTATTGGGCAAAAATGAATAATTATACGTTCACCAAAAAAAAAAAAAAAAAAAAAAAAACAGTCGGATAATAAAAGTTCCCTCTGTATCTTTATAAATAATTATATTTTTAATGCACACTTCTTTTCATTTACAAGAGTAGTTTGTATAAAGATGTAAATGAAATTTAGTTATTATACTAAAAGCTAGCTCTAAAAAAAAGATTCCGATGTTCTGTTGATGTAAAAATTGATGTAAAAATGTAAAGCGATGCGGAGATACAAAAATTGGTAGCGGAGAGGGTTCGGAATAGCTTGCTGAATTCTGTATACGCTTCGTACGTACAATATGCAAACGCGCAGTGTGAGAAATTCTCCATGCATCTTTGAACTTTAAAAGCCGACTAGAAGTTTATCTGTTTAGTCTCTTATCAAGTTTGCAGATTATCTGTTGTTACGGTGTATGCGTCTCATTTATTAATTGACAGATAGTAACTTTCCAGATCTTCCTTGCCATTTTTCTTACCAACATAATAACGCATGTAAATTCATAGAAACAAAATAGAAACATTAAAAAATGTCTGGAAACTCTGGATCTCTGCGAAAGAGAATTTTTGTGCAACGCAAACTGATACAACGAACCGGTAGTTAACCGGAACTTTTTCTGACTCATTAAAACATCCTCCTATTTTAGCCGCGTTGAGCACAGGGAAAGTCACGGTTAATCCACTCGTCTGGTCCGTGAAAAGCTATCGAGCAGGTTGCCAATTTGATATGATTCGCCACGAGTTTGAGAGGAGAGTAGACGGTGTGGTATTGGCTGTTTCATAATTGTTCCAACAAGCTCTTCCTGCTCCTTAAAATCGCCCCTGGTTGTCGAATAAGCAATCGAAAGAAAACACGGCCGACTGAACACGGAATATTAGCCACGATCGAGATCATTACTTTCATTTGATGCGTGACGCCAGCCGTGAATCATCGACCGTCTCGAAATTTGCATAGCGCGTTTCTCGGGGAACGATTCACAGCTTCGTTTATTCTAGAAACTTTAACACGTCGTCTTGTATTATAGTCAACACCCTCGAAGCCCTCAGCGCGCTATTTGAGATCCAACGAGCACGATTTATGCTGCGGCTTAAATACCGTGATATTCGCCAGAAACCAAGTTTAATTTCTATTGTTTGGAAACGAGCGAACGTTTCACCGCCATAGGCGCCGACCATAATGATAATTTATTCTATCGGAAATACGCTTTGACGCTCCCCCCAAAATTTTACTCAATTCCTGTCCTATTTGGACAGGTTGTTTGTTTGTTTCTGCTTCGACGTTCAGGAATCTGATCTCATGGTTTGTTTCTTCGAAATTATTTTTTCAGGAGACGATGAAAAGCAGTGGCTGTCACGGATGAACTCCACGTCAGGTCGCTTTGTTCGAATGCTACGTTGTTGTTAACTCCTTTCAATCAGAATTTTGCTCGCTTCTCTGGGAAGGTAGATTGTAACTTTAATTCTGAAATTTAAGAAATTATTTGGTAATCGTTAAAAAATTGCTATAAAATTTATGATTGAATTCGATAATAATTGATTCTAATGACGCGTCAGTAAGATGCAACAAATTTATTCAGTGCATCAATATCGCGTAGACGAAAAATTTGAAGGACATAGATATTTTGAAGTTTCATGACGTTACAGAGCTTTAGCTTTCATTCCGTTGGATATAGTTAAATATTGTTTCCATTTTTGAATATATACAAATATCAAAAAGCTAAAAAAAAAACTCTGTACCTCCGTAATCACGCCGTTTCCAGTTATTTTTAAACTTTTATCGAAATAAAATGTACATCGACGCGTCGTTTCGAAAGTTCCTTCCACATCGTCTGCGATGGTACACTTTGCGCTTGTTCTCGTCGTTTCCATTGCTCGTTTCGTTTCGATAAATTACAATTTTGAAATGTACGATATTTTCCATCTCACATCGATAGCGAAACGTAACTATTTTGCAACTCGATGGGAAAAATCGTGAGGGAAAAAAGATATCGTCGTGATGCGCAAAGCGCAACTATTGGTATCGTACCGAACGAGCTATTAATTGCTACAGGTTATCGAGGAAGCTGTTACTTCACGAGAATAATCAAGATGAAAGATCGATAAGATGATTTTTACAGGTACAATTCGCTACCGTCGACAAAGATACGTTTGCAAAGATTCAGAAAATCGTCGTAATCGTGGCAGTACCTATACAATGTTTAATTAATGTTAATGTTTTTCTGAAATACCGAAAGCATTAGTTCGCGTAGTTACAAGCTACTTTTCTCTCCACTCTTCAAGTATAGACAAGGATATACATATACGCTCCAATTGCAGCGTTATGTACGTACGTTGTACGTTCGATGATTTTCGTCAACTTGCAATTAGTTATGAAAGGTGCTCTGTCTCGTGATCGTGTCACGTTCAAGCTTGGCTAAGTTGAGGTCGGGAAGGGAACAGCTATGTGATGGACAGCGTAGGAGAGAGCGTAGTCCTCCTTGACGTTGAGTTTTCCCCGTTTCTATCGTAGTTACCGCGCAGTTGACTTAATGGAGTGCTTCGCCCTCATTAGCGAGCGTAACGACAAGTGCTCCGGTTTCCGCGGTAGACATTTTCAGTGCGAGAGCTTTACACTTTTCTTATTTTTTGCGTGGCAGCCTTCGTCGTCGCGTATCGGCTCACGAGCGCGCGACTCGCTCTCTTTTCCTCTTCGTTCGCCTTCCTTTTCATTCTCACCGCTTGCCACCATTCGAGATTCTAGCCGTAAAACGTCGTTTCTTCCTCGTTATTTATTTATTTTATTTCTTTCCTTTATTTGACCTTTTCTCGATTTCTTCTTCTTCTTCTTCTTCTTCGTTTTTTTTAAACACGTGCGCGCTATGTATGTATGTAATTAAGATCACGGCGAGACGTATTCCATAGACTAAACGGGGCCACATCGTTAAATGCTCCGCTTGTAAATAATGCACGATAATTTAGAGTTCCGGTATGAGGCCTCGAATTATGTATGAATGCGCGGGTAACGCGAGATACTTTTAATGACGGGGTTCGTTCGAGGACACGTCCCGCAACGACCCGCGGAGAAACTACTAAACCGTGAATTATTCGAATGTTTGCTGATTCTCGCAGACTAGGGAATTTTATCGCGACCCTTTCCTCTCTTCTTTTTTTTTTCTTCCGTCTTTTCGCGAAACGACGAAAAACGAGGTAATTTACTTTCTAAACATCGTGCGCTGCTTACCTAACGTATTTACAATTTCCCGTTGTACTTTTTAATCACTCTAATTAAGTTCTAGGTATTTGTCAACTTCGCTGCTATGTGATCTGAATTCCGACTTAAGCGTTCGGGTTATTTATATTAATGGCAAAGTTCATTGAACCAATGTGTACATATATCTTGCGATAAAACAACACGACGAATAAATCTTAACGTTTTTATTACTTTCGATTTGTAATCGTAACGAAGCTGGAAGAATTTTCTCTTAATCGTAATTCCAAGAGTACTTCAAACACGTCGATCATTGGAGTTGTACTGTTTTCATATTTGAAACGTAGTTGGTACATGGAAAAGTTCCTGTCAAATGTCTTCTCTTTTCAAGCAAAAATACCAAGAAACCGGAGGAAATTCACAATTACTTAGACACTCAACCACTTTGTCACTGCAACTTGTTATTCCGTGTCAAATTCAACCATAAAATATAACACGTTTACGTAGGAGAAAACGTGTACTATTCTATTTATTAGAAATTTCATTGTCAATTAAGCCTTCGTTTATTCGCCATGCAAACGGCTGTGCCGGTATTGCGAGAGCAAACGTTAATCTAGAACGATACTAAATAATCAAGGAGTTCCATTAAACGGAGCGAAAGGCGTAGCCGATCGCAAATTACATTTGAAAGTAAAAGAGACGCTGCGGTGTCTGTCTTGCCGGTTGAAAACAGCCATTTTAACGGGATTCCGCGACGACACGGATGGACTAGCTTCTCCGTGTCGGCTTCGTTTTCCTAACTTTCCCTCTGAAATTTTCATGAGCGATCGTCAGGTGGTATATCGGCGAGCAACGTGCCGAACCGATCGATAAACAACGTACCGTGTAAAACGCGGAGCCTCGAATGTGACGGGAACGAGAACTCGCAAGTAATTTGCATGTTAGGCGTTCGCTTTAGCCGGCCACGCGTGATTTCTTCCCGGTCGGAAACACGGCCATTTTGTCGCCTCGAATCCTTTACCGTATAACGGCACGTTCCGCCGATATTTAATTTAGTCGCGAGGACGCGTTGCCGATGTTTACGAATCCTGAGCAAATAACGCGTACAACGATGAACGAAGGATGCGCAACGTTGGTTAGAAAATTTTTAAAGCGCGTGTAAACACAGTGATATTTCCCTCGGCGCAACGGACCGAATACGCAGGAAACGCATTTTGATTTTATTTTTTTTTTTTTCGATCGCGTTTGAGCTGGGAAATCATGCGCGTGCTTTTCGGCGTTTAATCTGCCCGTTTACAGAGGATAGACCGCCGGGAATATTCGAAAATAGAAGAATAATATTCGCCTAGTCGAGTATGAAGCCGTTTACACAAGTGCCCGGTTACATTAGATGTTTAATATATTTTTCATTTATTATAAAATGGAATATTTATGGGAATAAAAAGGCAAGTCTATATTTTATACCCAAACCGCAGAAAGTTAGAATTAAATAAAAAATTTCGATTTGATATAATGGAAAGTAATACACATTTAAAAAAAGTAAAATTTAATAAACAAAAGACACTAGCTGTTGTGGGTATCGCTTAAAATTAGGTTCTACCATTGTTGCTTTTGGGATGCTGGTACAACTTTCCCGTCAATTGAGGTAACACATTGTTACAAACCACGTAAATTATAAAATCATACGTCATTTCGTATGTCATCGCAAAATCATCCAAAATGACGTGTAATTCTATAATGCAATGAAATCAGATGAATTGGTATCAAATGATCCAGACTACACAGGAATAAATTTCAAGATGACTGTATTTGTCTTATTGTTTTATTATTTGTTATTATTATTTATTATTTGTTAGTCACGACGAAGCAACAATAAGGCAAAATTGAAGCTGTATATACTGTCGAATAAGAATGTAGATAAAATGCAGTAACAACTACTCTTTATGTACACGTTGAGATTTTAAGCTCACAGTTACGAACATCGAGCGAAGATTTCACAGAGTGCTTAACCTCGAGCGGAAATAAGAAAACTCGGCCAACCGGAAGTATTGATTAATTATAGAGAGTCAGACTTGAAACCTGCCAGTGTTAGAACATACAAAAATAGAAAACGTTGCAAACGTAATCCGTAGATTCTTTCGTTTCTTGATTGTGTAAATAACTCTTACTAAAGTCTACGTAATTTATGGTGCTGTCGAACAAATCGGAACATCTTCTTTGCCTCGAAATTCTTCATGCTTTACGATATCTTCCGCAACCCCGTTTTTTCTTTTCTTTTTGTTTCCTTTTTTTCTTTTTTTTTTTACTTATATAATCTTCCGAGTGCACTGGATTCTTAAAACACGATAAATATTTATAATTGCCGAGAACCTTTGAGACGTTCCGACAGTTCAAATTAATCTGGAAGCTCGTTCGGGGTTCTTTCTCGTTTCTCGGTCTTATTAACCAGACAGCTAGATAAATGACCAAACGAAGTGGGCAGCAACGATTCAATCTCGCTCGATCAGAATCGCAATTTACGTGTCGGGATACGTGTCCGTGTACCATTGTCGTCCGATGCAAATGTTTGCGTATCCGTCAGCACGGAATTCGGCTTCGCCCCTTGCGAATGAAACCGCCTGGCGAGAATCTGATCATTTTTCTCTCGGCGTTCCGGCTTGTTTGTAGAATTCAATTATGTGCAATCAGGACGATGATCGGAAGACTCTCTGGCAAAACGACAGTAATAAGGAGGATTGTGAAACTGAGATAACTAGATAGACGGCTAGATACGAGGAGGGTGAAAATCATACAAGCCAAGAAAGGAATTAAGGGACAGATAAGGGAGGAAGGTTAGAGAGAACGAAAGAGAGAGAGAGAGAGAGAGAGAGTGAGAAAGGGGGAAGGAGAGTTAGGGCGAGGAATAAGAGTCGAGCAATCTTTCACAAGTGGATTTTAACAGGCGTAGAATTTTAATCACTTTCACGGAATTAAATTATGCCGCACTGGGCGCACGGAGCTTGCTGGAAGTCATGGTGTACCTACGAGCAAGGTAGTTCTTTTGTCAGAAATGTAGAATGTTAGAGTTACATCCGTTTTCTGTGTGATTTCTACGGAATTTATAGAGGTTCATCTGGAACTGTTGATTAGTCTCGGCTGTATTCGATGGCTGTTTCCTCTGCGTATAAAATATTTTTACTTGATTGCTTGCTAATGTATTTCCGATAATTATCACTGGCGCAGAGAACTAGGAAAATTTAATAGGCAGTGTATTCCGTAACTGATGGTACAACGAGGCAAGGGATGATCGTGTATAAAAATACGCGGATTGAAAACATCATAGAAGATAGAATAATGTTTTTTCCGCCGGGGTTTGTTTTTAAGAAAGCTTATACAAAAATTTCCTGTAAAAAATTTCAAATATCGATCGATCTTAAAAGAAAAAAATTGTGTTTGCATTTTAAGGAACAAAGTATCAAAATACATTGGCAAGCCATCGATAAGCGATTTCAATACGAGAAGCAGAATTGTTTATTTAATAGAACGGAAACCATTTTCAGCAATTCTTAAAGCGATCAAATTTATCGTACGTGAATATCTCCTTCCATGTATCACGTTATTTTATTAAATAATATATACATATGTATATACGTATAGCAGAATATTTCAGCTGAAAACGCGTAGAACGAGCAATTCGTGAAACACACCGATGAAACTAGCTTTTCTCAGTTGTTACGGAATGATCGACCAAGGTCGGAGCAAAAAGTTCTGCCATTGTGTAAAAATTCGCTTGCCTTAGGTTCGCATCTCGAGTAGAAAGCTCAACAACTTGAAGTCGAGTTGCTTGATATTTGAAAAGGAACGGGTTAACCAAAGCGCTTTAAGAACGGTCAGTTGTATACTTTCAGAGGCTGTCTCGAAGGTTCAAGCGAGGCGGATTCATAGAATTGTCTGGGCTACGATAAATTACTGTTGACATCCCGACGAGTCCAAGCAATCATTTGCCATAGAATGCATCCTTTCTTTACACGATCGTTCGAACGAATGTCTCGATTGCGTTTTGTGTGATACGTCTGCAATCTGCAGAAATTACGTTCCTTGTATTTATTATACACGCTCGAAACGAAACGTATTTTTCATTTCTATACACTTTCCATTAATTAATCCGATTGAGAGATCGTATCCGCAATATGAATTATCAAAAGCAATATTTTCGTATAATACGCGCGATATATACAGAGAAGTTCTCTGCGATAAGCGTTCAAATAAAAGAACTTTCGCGAAACACTACACATACGTATGTATATCTACACGAACTTATATTTTTATTCTGAAATTCTTTTTCAAAATTGCAATTCTACTTTCATATCATCCACCCTAAAGAAACCATATTTCACTCGCATTACCTATCTTTTATCACCCGCCTATTTTCAACGTACCATTCTTCATCTTATAAAATTTCAAACGTATTTTTCATATTTTTATTTTCTGCGTCGTACGAGGTATAATAGAAACTAAAATTGCGACTTTAACTACGAAACAGCTTTTCCCTTACACATCAAATTTTTTTTGCTTAATATTCCAATAACGGCAGCGGTCCTTTTTCTCTGTTTTCTTGGCAAGGGGGCTACCTTCGCATTTTTCACACATGCCCCCACCCCGCCCCCATGAACGTCGTACCGTTGTCTCACAATTTTCGTCATGCACCGCGCTCACGCATGTGCATGCATTTTATGAAACTCCAAAGGGGCGGTTTTTTCCACTCTCCCGGCCTGCTTGTCGACAACCCTTTCAGCCCCGTCTTCCGCCATTTTTTCCTCGAGACAGGCTGCTCGCATAAAGCTTCTTGGCACTACGTTGAGACCGGATTTAATCAAGGGCTAACTTGCACACGCGATGTTTATTCGACGGTGTATCGCGGCTGCATAATTAAATGCATAAATAGGCAGGTATTTTTTTCGGCTAGGTTTCGTTCTTCCCTCCTCTCTTTTCCCCTATCGTTTTGTTTGCGTTCTCACGAGCGATCGTGCCAAGTTGGTACACGCGCGTGCCTCGGGTAATTCACTTTAATTGACATCGATTCGGTGAATTTTGATTGCGTGCGATCCACGGTTCTCGTTCCGTGATTTTATCTTACGACAGACTCTTTGACTCGTTTTAACCACGTTGGACAGTGATAATTGAATTCTTTGTTAGGCTATTAGCCCAATCGAAATTGCGAGCAATTTATGACGCATAGATGTTTTACAAGAACACCGTTCAGGCAACGAGGCTATCGTGTCGAGTTCAATTATATCCAATTTCCACTTGTATTTATATATCGAGCATTCTCTGTTAAAAATGCCAGTTAAAATAAAGAGTCGGTTGACGTAGACACCTGCAGTTCCTATCAATTTTTATTTTAGTACCTTTATCGATGAATCTTAAGAATGTCAATTCCACTTTTACGACATTTCAACCTCTTAAATCATATGAATTTTGAATGGATGTTTCCTACAGCTTCTTGATCGGTATATCGTTGCGTCTGCTAGCGACAGTCACTTGCTCCGAACACGCCGAATGGATATATGAATTTATATAAGAGTCACGAGCAGAGGCACAAATTCTCAATATATAACGCAGTTCAAGTCACTTGACAGATTAAACACGTTACAGATTAAACGTAATATCTCGTACATGTAACTTCACGAAGAAGACTAATTCGATCTTCGTGTCGAACATTTCATTAGCATCCTTTTTCTCGTATAATTTACATGCTTCGTGTTTCATAATAACTTTATTTGCATTTTTCCTTCCAGTTCGGTTCGATCGAGTTAAATTTCATCGTGAAACTCATGTAGTTTCCTGAACATCGAAGAAATTGAAATATTTCTAGCAGTAGGATAAATAAATTTTTGTGGAAATTACGGAAATTCATTCGACTTCTAGACTTCTCGATTCTTTGACTTATTTCTCAATAAACCGTTACAGGTAGATACCGTTTGAAATGTAAAAAGATTGCGCATTTTTACATCTCCTCTCATAGAAAGAAGATTAAAAGGAAAACACCCCATTGACCTCGCTAAAGAAATAAAATAGTCAAACTCGAAGATGATATCCCGCTGGGGGTATCCATCCACATGTTATTTAGCGATCGAGTTAAACAAATTTACCAAATGTCCAGCTGAACAAATTGTAAACCACGAATTAAATAATAATAAAAAAAAATTCTTCCATCTTTCGATGATCCTCGTAAAATATCAAGTAGAACTTCAAAATGATCAAAAATATTTTAATTCGAGTGACAAATCCAAAAAACCCATATTACCTTTGCACGTTAACATTGCAGATTTAAAATTGTGACACTCGAAAACAACGAGGAAACTCGATTTACACGAAATGGATCAAGCGATGAACTTCTCGCAACGAAAACTTTTCCCTAGAAGAATACAGACTATGACGTGGTTCTTAAATGTTTGCAAAGTTCGCGGACCAAATAGCCGGCGTGTAATTTTGCCTCTGCATTCGAATTTACTGCATCGTGACGCGGTTTGCGTAATTAGTTTCCGTTTTTCAGCGGAACAAAAAAATGTCCAACCTGCCCGCTCTTATGGATATTGAAAGCGCGAACGAGACCGCGCTCTCGCGAAAGTGGTTCGTTACTGGATTTCACGGTACACGTCATTAAACGATGAAAATGTTTCATGGCAAAAAGACGAGCCGCTGACACAACAAAATCCAACGGGCACGCCAATTGTAAAGGTTGAAATCCGTCTCGCGGAAATAATTTTACACGCGTGTCCGGACACTCGCTGTTTTCCACTCGACGATGCAACTTCGCTTTCCCGAAAGTCGATAATGCTTGTTAAATATCTATTTCGCGAAAACGAGCGAAAAATAATTGTTCCTACCGATGTTTCTCGATTGGCTGACCTTTTTTACGAATTACGATTTACGCTTTTCATGGATCGTCTTGTTTATTTGCAAGTTATTCTCAGCAAGAACGACGTTGACAATGTAGAAGGATGGATTCTGAGGTTGGATAAAAGAGATTGCTAAATACTTTGCTCCTTTGCTTATCCGTATTTTATTTGTACCTGTGTAACTCGTGAAAAATACACGACTTTGATAGATTCTTAGTAAGGCTAGATACGTGAGCGAAAATGTTCTTGTATATACCACTCGCTTACTGGAATTTCTGCTTTTTACTAAAAACTTGTGAAAAATAAATCTCTAAGTACGCCAGTTCGATTAAACAGATTTTACGTAATCACCGTATCTTAACATCACGAAGCAAATAATTTCCACTTGTTATCGAAGATAGCCTTGAAAAACGGATTTCAAGATACACGTGCTCGATTAACCAAAGTTCGCATAGCTACACAATCGGCGAAAACGCGTATCTCCAAACAACGTCAAACCGTGGCTAACTTTTCCATCAGGTTCCGCGAATGCACTCGACTTCTCGGTCGTCGAGTCACGTGGATCTCAGTTTAAGCGGTAGCGTTGCCGCATAAATAATTCAACATGATCGCAAGAGCGACAAACCATCAATTAACTTTATAACGGTGTAGCCGTAGCTACAGCTATAGCACAGCCAGAAGTGCTATACGATTTTCGTGGAAAATTTGGTGATTTCGTAACACGTGCATCACCGGTGGCGCGCATTAAGCATCCCTGGTGAAGCCCGGTGAATAAACATTCGGCCACGGAACAAACGTTTGCCCACGGAAACGTCCCGGCCGGTGTAAGTTTGTTTAACCGAAGTTCACTTTATCGCTATCCGTTTCACGAAATAATAGCAAAGGGGGAAATTGAGGCTGGTCGCGGTGGTTTTGGGCGAGGATCGCGGCTCGGCCACCACTCAGACAATCGTATACGCGCGTATGTATATCGCGTTCTCGTCGTATTCCTCGACGATTGTTCGCCGATTCAGAGGCTGAGCCGAGCAACGACCGGAGTGTATTCGCCTGGGTCGGCTTCATATTTCCTGTTGCCAACCACGTCGTCCGCGAAATTGCTAACGAGCAAACTCCGTGATCCGTTTCTTCGATTTGCTCTTGCCGAGTACACACCGATCTTTCGACCCCCTTTTTCGCTTTATCGCCGAATTTATAGTTACCGTTGTTGAATTTCCGTCGTTTGAGATAGCAAGAAGTTAAAAGCCACACACTGTAGCTAGCTGATAGTCTATGCACCTTTGGTTGATGCGTTTGGATGACGTCCTTGGTCGGTATTCAGACGAAAGTTACTGGAGAGTTGGTTTTTCCTGTAACGTGGTAGATCGAGTTGTGAATGGAGTCTAACGAACTATCGTTTAGACGGCGTGTTCAGTTGTATCGGATTTCCCGCGGTATCCAAGATCGAACATTAATATTGCTAATTAACAGAAGTCCGTGATGAATCATCTCCTAATGTAGTCGAGTATCAAAATTGCAAGAAACGTCAGTATCTCTTTGAATCGTTTTAATGTCTACAGTTGCTTAGCATGTTCAGTAATTTGTAGATTAACGAACATAGTAAGTATCTGGATAATTAGACACTGACTGCTTGGTATGTAGATTCGTAGAGTTTTCAGCAGGAAGCCCCCGGTAGAACGATTCACAGTCAGGCAGCGTAGCACCTGGAGTTTACGAGTGGTCTGTCTTAATTTGCTTGAATCCACTTAATCTCGGTCCTCGTAGTAGAACCTGGTTTTTATCAAGGCATTCTCCTCCGTTGATATCTACTGTTCTCTGTCATAAATATTCACGCTCTGAACTTCTCTGAAAGATTAGTTCACCAGGCAAGTAGAAATTACTCCTTCTTTGTTTTACATATGTATCTATGTAAATTATATTGTAAAGTTGTACGCATTTATTCGACAAAATCTATAGAATCACTTTCATTCTGAATATTAGAACTTTGATCAATTTTCTAGACGTATATACCATGTAGAAACCACGAGAAAGTTACTTCCAACAATTTTCCTCGAGTTTCTTAATGATGTTGATCCTTAATGTCAGTGGAAGGGAAACGAACACGGATCATGGTTTTTCTTCTCGAAACTATAGTTGGATACTTCCCTCTTGAGAAATGCTTTGTGCTTGGTTTTACTCCATAGAGGTAGTGTCTTCAATAAGTTTACATGTACAAGATGCTGTTCTGACAACTTGGTTACCTTGATGAAGATACGAACTGTTAAGAACACGACGCTTCACTTTTGGCTCAAGTTAGCGAGAGCGTACAAATTGCGATACCGATATGAAATATATATTATATTACAAAGACTCGTGTTTCTTTGATCTTGACTCGATCAATCTTGCGATTTATTCTTTTCAGTCTATTTCCAGCGATAAATTAAGAACGACTTATTTTCTTTCTGCGATCTTCTAAAATGTAATGTCTGAAAGCATCGAATAGAATGAAAAAAAAAAAAGAAAATGGCAGGAAATATAAATTTCTCCCGTAATCTCGTAAGAGCATGTACGTTATTTTGTCGTGTAATTTTAATAAGAATAGCAGGTAGAGGGTTGTAAAAAGGAAAACACATCTATCCAGAAAATTCTCGGTATCGTACGAGCTTTATCGGTGCGTTAAATATATTCGAACGTGCTTGGTGAGAGGATTTAGTCGGCGTGATTAGGCTACGGATATTTATGCGTTTGTGAAAGCTTTTAATCTACAAAAATCAATAGGATGCACGAAATGATCAAAAAGATACAAAGTATCGAAAAAGAAACGGATATTATTTACAAGCTATTATACGAAGATTCAAATATAAAGTAAAATATCCTTAGCGATATAACTTGCTACTGTTTTAAAGTTTATAATATCGTGCAATATGAATTTACAAGTTGCTAATAACTTTGAAAGTATTTCCGGATGGTACAGAGAATAAAATACGGGATAAAAGTGTTGCAAAGTACAAGAATAATACCGTAAGTATCTTAGTTCTTTCACGGTTCTTCGAATCTGAACATCGAGTGGCTGATTAAAACAAGAAACCATAAGTTTTTTTTTTTTTTGATAAGAATTTATTCCGTTGCTACAACTGCCAGGAATTTCCTCGTAAGCTGCTTTACTCCGATACTTCATTATTTCCATCGATTTTGTCTCATCCACGAATTAACACCGAGACGAAAGTTATCACTTGGCCGACAATTCTGATGAATATTTTTCTATCGACAAATTTTTCCCAAATATTTTCTCTTTTCTTTACGAAGGCATTTTATTCCACGTCAAACTCGAACAATCAAGCAACAGCTATTTTTTCTCTAAATCGGATTTGACCGAAAAAATTTATTTGCTAACAGTCAACCGTGCGTTTTATTTAACGCAGCCGCCGTTTTCGTCGCAGATTTATGTTCGCTTGATATTGTTTGGCCCGAACGTATCAATTCCATACGATTTTCAGCTCAATAACAAACGATTTCGAACGCGATTGTTATGTTCTTTTTTTCCTCTTTTATTTCCAATCGAACAACAATCGCGTGTAACATCGCGTGATCGTATTTCCAATTTTTAAGATTTCATCCTCTTTGACCGTGCGACGTACGAAACCGATTGTCTTAATTGTTGGCGAGTTAGAATCGCGGTCATT
Organism: Bombus cullumanus; assembly: GCA_014737535.1. NCBI lineage: Eukaryota > Metazoa > Arthropoda > Insecta > Hymenoptera > Apidae > Bombus > Bombus cullumanus. The sequence goes on from JACXIX010000011.1 coordinate 3,152,885, forward strand.
AGTCAGCGAATGTACATACGTAGGTACAAGAGGTTCGTTTCTAGGATCAATAATCTAAGCGCCCGGCGGTCCGTTTAATCGAAGCCCTGCAACTTCAGCGATCGTAGTTGTTAACCGCATAATTGCCCTAAAACCGCCTCTTACTATAACTATGATAAGTGTTTACAGGCATCTTCGAGGCAATTGTGGGTGCTCTATGGAAGTACGGCTCCAAGATAGAAATTGTTTGAACGACCTGCAATGACAAGAGTTGCTTTAAGACCAACGATCCTCTGATTGTTGCTGTTCCGTTTGATTTTCTATTTCCTACCATCATCGTTGAGAATTCATTTTGTAGACGATCCGAGGAATTTTTCAACGACACGCGATACTATTTAATAATAATGATACAGTTTAATAGAATTTCACTTACGAATAGCGATGTAGATTGAGCGTGTTTGAAACGTAACCAGATACGCTAACTAGGACTATGCTCGATACCATTACTTTGATAATACGCATCTTTGCGTCATGATTGACGACATGACAATTGACTGAATTCTTATTTTTAATCCTTCTACCGCTGTTTGAAAATTTTCGTTATTTTGTCTCTATTGATATTTTATTGATATTAAATTGTCGTTCTTGTTGTAGACGTGGAATAAACTTTCGCATAAAAATTGTACATGTCCTGTCTTAAGTTTCCTTTTAGCTTTAATTACGTTGTTCGTGTTAACGTGTAATAATGTACTAAGTAAAGAGCAAAGAAGGGTACTGAATGAGATTATCGATCTATTAGCAGCGTATATCTGAAGGATAATTTCGTTTGAGTCTTCTGTTAGGTATGTGTGAGGAAGTTTGGATAGTGTCAGAATTTGGGTGGTTAAGAGAGCGTATAAAGTGTCCAATTAAGAGGTAAAAAATAATGTCTTGTATTGTTGGTATACCCGTCAGAACGAGTATGTGCGTATTTCGTATGAATTGTTTTATACGCAGAATACAACGGTGTACACAAAACACAATTTGAATAGTTTGAAAGAAGGGAGAAATTTTATCTTCAAAAATGAGTTTCCCCGAGATTTTTTTTTACAGGGAACACGTATTCTCTGTATTGTATCTTGCGCAGGATAAAAAAAAGTATATTTTAACACGCCTGATGTACTGTGCCAACTGAAAATTCTAATATACGTCATATGTATATCTATATTTATTATAATACATATTTATACATAACATGTGCTTTTCTCCTGGTTTATGAATTTGTCACGTTTGCTGTCGGTAGAACGGACATGTAACCAAATCGTGTTTTCTTTTTGCGCGAGTTTGTTTTTTTGAACAACGGAAACGTTTGCACGTTCCTTGCTTTCTCCTCGGTAAAATCGGCGGTTTTCAAAAGTACCGGAGTTTTGAATCACAAAAAAGGATGATACAATGCAGCCCGTTACACGCTGTCAATCCTATACGGTCCAATTGTAACTGTTTTGAAATGTGTAAAAAATGTTGTAACTAAAAAGAATATGTGTACCATTGTTCTTTGAACTATAACTATGAGAAACTGTTTCCCTCCAGGCAGCGTGATGGTTGAAAAAACAAACTGTAGTTTTAACAACAAAATTCGGCAAACGAAATAAACTCACAAATTTTCAGCCTCTCTGTTACAATCGATAAATCAGACATTTTTTTACGTTATTTCCATTTATCATTTTGTTTTCTTTTTTTTTTTTTTTTACTTATATGCTACCAATTTTATAATTTTCCGAAATGTTCGACAGCGTAAATTAATTTCATACTAATTAAGACACCTACGAACCTAGATCTAAATCAAACGATCCTACGAATTCCCCAAGTCTCATGTATGACGTTATCAATTACTGCCTTTTAATTCCCCTGCTTAACGACTATATATTGCTCTTCTAATAACTCTAGACGAACAAGTTTATACAACTAGCTAATACTGCGTGCAACTAGCCAGTACACTCCGTGCACCATGAAACTATCCGCTAAACTATCCATACTATTCCAGAACGTACCCTTTTGCTTAGAAACAAATTTTAGTAAAACGTATTTCGTACCAAGATGTAGGAACAACGTTTAACACGACTACGTTGTACATATTTCGTGTGGAATCTACCATCGACGGACGAATATCTGCTTCAGACATCGTTCGGATTGTCGTTATTTCGTTAGAAGTGTTTTCGCGGCTAAAGTTTCGTTGCAGGAAACGTTCAGAGCTCCAGAAACGTTTCAGGTCGAAAGTTGTTGGAAAGAGTAAGGGGCCGATGTAATGGACTCGGGTCGGATTAGCCGAAATTCGAGTGTGTGCATGACGTACCTACCGTGAAGATCGACAGTGTTGCTGGTAACGACATGTTGCGCCAACCCTAATGAGAATTCACCTTTAGGCGTGGTGCTTCGCTTAACGACGCGATGCGACGCGACGCCTGGATATCCGCTGGCCGTCGAGTCGTACGCGACGAGAAAGGCTCCCCGTGTCATTTAACACGTCCACCACAACTTGATACTCCCTCGTTGCATAACTCTCGGCTTTGCATAATGTTTATCTGACCACGGCGCCATCGTTAAACCGCTTTTCACGTTTTCTTTCCACTTTTTACTTAATGGTTCCAGCGTGAAAAAGGGTCACGATTTTGCGCTGCCGCGATGTCACATAGTGTGTCTTCGTAGCTCGAAAATAGCGTAGTTTATCATCAGATTATGAGACAGCGTTGTTTCTTTTTATATTAACGAAGTAATTTGGTTAAAGAACGCGTAATACCAACTGATTGAAAAGCCATATATCTTTGTTCGATATATAGATACATGGGGAAAACAAAGCGGAAATCAAGTTCAGCAGGAAAATGTGTTAGATCGTAGCGTGATGTTCGTGCGATTTTACCATCTCTATTTACCTAATATTCTGTCCAACTATTTGATTTTTTATCAAAATAAATCAAACAGAGAAGAAACAAAAGTATCACGTCGCAATATGCTGTTCGTTTCATCAACAATTTCAATTCTTCTATTTGCCCGCCATTCTGTGTATCCCGCCTATTTACTTTTTATTAAACCAAATCAACCATAAACTACCAAAGCCACAGAAAACAAGGAGTACAGCGTAGAAAAATGGGAAGCCCTGCGAACTTAAAATTTATACCATAACCGCGATATTTCTCAGTTTCATACGTCGCCACTGTCTGTTACGCTAGCCGTGGCAAAGCTGAACGACGGGGCTATTTTCAAAAGCATACGCGTCTTCATCGTCATTATCATTACCAGGAACGCCTTATCTCGCTTTCATCGCGAACCTTAATGGCTCGCCATTCGCATTTCTAGCTGTTCTTGTCGCTTGTACTCCCGCTTTCGTCCCGGCTGATCTATGTACAGTCGTGATGTGTCGCTTCATTGCTCGAGGAAGCTCACCCCTGGAGTGTAATAAAAATGTTGTCTCGCCTCCATCCCGCCCCGTCGGTTGTCTGCATTTGTCTCTCGGGTAGCTTCGTAGCTTCGCGCAGCTGCCACGAAAAGATAGAGAGCCAGCGGTCGTACCTTCTCCTCCGGCTCAGCTTTTTTAAGTCGACAGTTAATTTCGCGTTTTCCACGGTTTTCGACGTTTCCCCACGAATTATTCTACTCGAGGCACGATGTGTTCCTATTGACGCGGCTAGAACCGTGTTTCCACGGCGAATGAAAAAGCGACTGCTGCGCGCGGACAGCTTTCTTCCTGTCGAGTTCTTTGTGCACCACGAAACGTTTCACGCCCAGGGGATGTAACTCCGGGCAAAAAAGGGGTTGGTCCTCCTTGGGGAGCCCAAGACACTGTTTCGTTCTGTGAAATAAAAGCGGAACGGCGATCGGCTGGTCGAGCCACGTTGCTTCTGATAGCCTCGAAGAAATTGAACTGCTTGCAAAAAGACTCCGAAATCTGTCATCGTGATGCACGATTTCAAAGTTGCTACCTATTGCAATTGGACATGCGGAAGATTTATCGTTGATCACGTGCGCCATAATAACCATTGCTTTCTGATACCTTTGTCGGTTTAAGACGATATTCTGTGTATAATCGATTGATTGAACAACTGTTTGTCTTCTGTTCATAAATATTTGATCTAGAAGATTGGAAACGCGAAAAGAGGGTCCAAGATAAGCAATAAAAATGTCTTTTCTTAATCTGTTGATAAATATGCTATAGGTATTTCCAAAAGAAACGAGACCCAACGGATTAACGTGAAATATTCGCAGTGAAAGTACGCCTTGACGTGAGAAAATACGACAATTTCTTAGCCTTTTCGAGGATTTCCTTCAAATTACGATTCTTATCAAAGTTACCGAGATTCCGAGAAATATAAGTTTACAAATTTAAGAAAACTGGCGAAGGAAATTCTCTGTATCTCAAAGTTACTCTACGATATCATGGAAACGTTCTTTTTTCTTCTTCGATGAAATCAAGTATTTTCGATGAGATTTCATTTAAGCTATTCGTTATCGAAGATCGTACAATATTATTATCGCCCTTTACGAGGCAGTAAAGTGAGATTACTTTAATCAAATTCGCGATTTAGAGAAAGTAACTAAATTCCGGCGTGTGTTTACTCTGCTTGTATTTCGCAGCGACCAAACGCTGCAGGTATTCCAACCTGGATAAGCCAGACGAAACTTAGGAAGTTAGTTGGTTAGACGCAGCGTAAGACCGACTTGTCAACGGCGCTGCCGCACAGAAAGCATCGGGGTGCTTGTCTGATCACCGAACTTAAGCTCCGCTTAGATGAGTGATCGTCTAAGAACTCTGTGTGCTCTTGACGTCGTTGGTTAGAAGTTCAACTAAAACCGAAGGTTCTTAGCTAATGGAAATCGATATAGGTTAACGAGAGATTTCACAAAGGCGAAGCTAACGGAATTATTTTATAACAGTTCGATGTACCAGTTGATCGTTCTCATCGTTTAAATGTCATTGATTACGTTTGGTGGCAGTGACGCATATTTAATTTCAAAATCAAACGAGAACATAGCTTTACGGTGGAATTGGTCAACACCGTATTGGATTGCAAAATGTCTTTGAATAAAAAGACAAGCCACGCGACTTTCGCCTATGATCTTCGAATATAGTTAAACCCAAAGAATCCGTGAAACTAACCGCATATTTATTAGCGTTGAATTTGAATCGCGAAACCACAAACTTAATTAAGTGGGCTATTTCCAACGTCCGTTTATTTGGTCGGTCTTGAACTTCCGAAAAACAAATTGCTGCGCTGCATTCCACCAATTTATCTCGTGCAATTTACAACAAACTGACGGGGATCGCGGAACTTCTCCCGACCCAATTTCCAGGATGCTTTTAATTGAATCCGACAGCTTTCCCAAATACGGCGAAAGAAGCTCGCTGAAACTTATCTGCACACTTTATATAAATAAGAAGCTAAACAAGTAGGACGTGCCTATAGTTTTAGGAATGCGAACGAAACAAAAAGTCTGCGACCAATGAATCCGCGGCTATTGGAATGTGGCCGAAGGACGGTTGTTTCGAAAAACCATCTGCGAACGTATACTTCGCAACTAGCGTGGCACAAAGGGTAAAAAAAAAGTTTCAACCTCGATATTTTTTACTAGTCAAGTTTGCCTTTCGATCAATCTTTTTTGGGATTGCAGTTCGAAGGTGAAAGCGCGTTTGTACGAATGCTTTTATGATGATCAAATAGGAATTTCATAGTGGATACTTCGATCTTGAATTGGAAAAATAAACAGCAGGAAGATTTTGAAGTGCAATTTTTGTAAAAATTCGCAGACTTTTTATATCTGCCACTTGAATATATTCCGCTAGTGAATTTTGACTGTGCTACTTGAAAGCGGGCAAACTGAGCTTAGATATAAATATCGAAATGTAAACGTTTTTCGATATTTTCAAATACACAGTTTTCCGAAAGTATTAGGACGCCTGTAGGCGTCTTTTATGGATATATTAGGAGTTTCATCCACGTTTCTCTTTCACTGAGAATCGATTCGTGTCACATTGTGCGACCTACTTGCTTATGCGATCGTTCGACGGTTTATCAGCAAGCCACGGTTTAATGAATACCACTAGATACACATTTTCTGTGACAAACCATGATTCCTGTTCGTGACGCGCTTCAATTTAAACAACTATATATTCTCTAACCTTCATGATCCACGAGTTAATAGTTCGTCTTAATTTCCTAGGACAATAAACTGTACCGCCGTTATCGAATTTCAAGCGCGCTAATTCATACAGACGAACTAAGTCTAGAGTATCTCTCGATCCAACGAGAGTGCTTCTAACTTTAGTTTTTAATTACGCTATAGTATCTTCTTAATTATACGCGAAACTTCACGGGTTTGTATACTCGTGGAGAATGAACCGGCGCGCACGGGAATTTCGTGGAAAGCTGGCTAAGTGTGATCTAGTTAGAGAACGCTAACTTGTGCACGCACTTCTACAAATTACCTATAATAACGGATAAATATCCAGCAATATTTGCATAATTTTATAATAACGTTCATTGTAATATATATCTTGTTACTTGAATACTATTTATAACATTTAGCGCACTGCTGTATTCTATTATCTTCTTCTTAGTTCATTTTTTAAACACGTGTAAACTCGTATGAAAACTAATATCGCGTGTGTGCGATATTAAATTAATTTGAAATCTTATTGTCTTACTGCAAATATTTTATCATCCTTTAGTCAGTGTGATACGGTGTAGAATCAACGGTGGTTCTAAAGTTTTAGTATCGTGTACATATTGTCACACAACGTTTCCTATTGTATCATTCACATTTTGTAACTAATTCCCCTACGAATCTGGTAACGCTGAGTCCACGGCAATTCCGTTATTATTTCACATTTATAATTTCTATATCTGACGACGCCATCGTCGAAAGTTGCTTGCCGCGTCATTTACTTCTTGCATCTGGTTTGGCTCCGAATTTCGTAACGTCAGGTCCAGTGATTCGATTAATAACTGCTGTAACAGGATGCAGTCTGCTCGATAAGCATTTGCCAACGCTCAGATGTTCCTCATGGAACATCGATGCGTAATGTGTACTTGGTTGTGTTGAAATAGTGTTCCAGTGCATTGGTATTTCGTATCGAATTGTTTGTTATGTCTGTGATGTCGAAGAGTTAACGTGATTACGATTATGTGAAGTACTTCTCATCTTTTCATTTAACAGTGGATCCATTTATTTTCAACACCTATTGACAATCGTGTTTATGGTACTGCATTTTGATGTATTAATTTAGCCGAAATTATGGCCGAAGCATTTCTATTTAACAAATGTAATGGAAATAATTTAAATGCGAGTAAATAACGTAGTTCCGTATCGAATTTAGATCAGTATAAATATAATCGTATCGAACGTAATTCGGCGCGAACATAATTGAGCTGGTAGAGGTAATGGACGTGATGGTTATTAAAACATCCCGGTGATGGATTTTAAAGAACCAATTACGATAGAAGTTACGGTAATTGAACAACTTTCGAACATTTATACGAAAAATATGTGATAAAGTTAGTTGGTAATGGAATGAAATTAATTTGATGCTTTTTAGAATTCTCGAGAATATGTAGTCGGAAGTAAATTAAGTGAAAACAAGGAAGAAATGTCGCGCGAAATTCGCGATTATCGAGCGCAAATATTTTATATCAAACGTAAACTGTTGTTATTGAATCGTTTAACTTAATTACATTTCAGATTATTAGTTTTAAGGACTTGATATTGAAATAATAACTAGAATGTAACAAAACACTACACCGCTGAACTTCGTCCGGATCAAACTTATATAATAGAAACATCGAAAGAATAGAAGTTACACAATGTAGTTGAAAGATTCAAAGCATTTAGAAGTCAAGGAAATCTCGAGCAAATTTCTTTTTCAAGTTTTACAATCTACACAAAGTTAGCGCGCTTCTTGATTCAGCAACTTCTACGGTAAACTTCCCCCCGCATTACAAAGCGATAGCTTTTTTGAAGTAACTTTCAACAAATTTCTTTACAATTGACAAGATTTCTATATACGAAACCAGCAAAAGAATTATACCTTTATTGAATATATTGGGTGTTGAATTTCATAATCTTCCGTGTCACGTTAATTTTTATACCTATTTCTTGCTTTCACATATTTCCCTCTTAATGATCATCTCGAAGCCAATTTTTATTATAGGATTATATAAAAAACACATCGATGTAGTCTATAAAAACTCCTTATTTCTGTTTGTTTGATTAATACAATACAATCATCCGTATCTCTAAATTTTAAGCAGCATTTTTAAGCACAATAAACAGTCACAAAGGATATAACTTAACGAACACGAAGATGATATCCCACTGGGGGTAGCCACCCACATGATAATCAAACAGCTAAAATCAGCTAATTCTACCAAATGTCCAAATTGGACAAATTGTGAATGTAAAGAATTAAATAAAAAAAAAACAATAAACAGATATCAAGACACTCTCACTGGAATATCCTACAATTTTAAAGGGTATGTGTTTAAAAAATCTGGGCACCGCAATGTGTTAAATGGAGCGAAACTTGACAATATGACAAAGTACACGCGAACTACGTACGATCGTTTGGGAAGGAGAGAAGTGGAGAAAAGGACCGTTTACGGAGAAACACCTGCGATCGTTAAAACCGTAAAAAGACTCTGGTAAGATTTCCCTCGAGCAACCTACGCTTAGGTGTAAGGGATCGGGTGTTCCGGTTGACTGTTCGTTCCGAAGTTTTTCAAGTTTCGGCAGAGTCGTCGGAGGTCATCGGAAGTTCCTTGCACGTAGCGAGGTCCGGCGAGAAAGGTGTATTCCTGGTTTGTCAATGGGTGGGAACCTCGCGGAGGAAGCACGCATGAGGGAGCGCCGACCTGACCCCAGACGCGACTTCACGTGTCGTTGACTGCGCCCGAATATATACAGAACACGCAGGAAACCCGCACGTGGGAACATCGTAGCGTAGTTACTTAAGGATCCCCATTACAGCATCGAAACAATTACGGCTCTCCTTGGTCGTCGCGCTATCATTTGTGTACTACGAACAACGCTGTCTCGCGTATTCGTTGCCCTAGCTACGACATACAGTTCTCTTTCTTTCTTTTCATGTAAACGTTGAATACAGCGTTCCACTGCTACTCTTGTTCTCAGGCTAACTGCGGTAGTATACGCGGTTCTATTGAAACATTGAAAATTTGTAACGAGCGATACACGCGTTAACGCGCAACAAAGATCCTCTCCTCTGTTGTTTTTCTGTGACGTTCGATCATGTTAGATTAGTTGAGATGATTATATCGGGGAAATTTCGAACCAATCCGCGAATATGTATGTACATGGAAATTACAAGACTTTTATTACAATAATAATCATAGTAGTCAGGTAAAATTTTATGTTTCATGGTAAGGTTTTACAATACCAGTGATATCAAATTAAGTTATCGGCATGACGAATGGATCTAGATTTTCGAACCATATTATTAGTGTAGTTTCAGGATAAGAAAAGTTGCAGGGAACAAAAGCGTTCCATAAATCCGAGCGTATATAACCGAATGTGATGTTATCGTCGTCATTTATCGGGCGTCAATATTACTTCACGGTTTATAGAACAGAAATTTACCGGAACAAATTCCCAATTACCTAGTAATAATGACATTAATTGCACGCTATTGCTTCGACGAGCAGATAATTTTCGACGCCTGTCGCGAAGTCATCGCGAAGCTAAATTATTAGTTTCATGGAGCTGTACATCGATTTTGCAACATCGCAGGAAAATTAATACGTGAAGATAATTAATACGGCGACGTGTGTACGTAACTGGTAAAATTAATATAGTCATTTTCTACTGTGGGTATTCCATAGCTTTGTAAAATGCAAATCTTTTATACTATCTGTGTTATCAGTTTTGTAGTAATTAATCTACAGTCGTGATTACGGAGTATGTAGTAATGATATGCAAAACGATAAGAAGAAAATATTTCCCATGAAATTTTTAGAAATATAGCGATCAAAAAGGTAAGTTGCTGGATTTGAATAAGAGAAACGTTAATCTGAAAACTTAAAAATTACGTAGAACGAAGAAAGTAAACTAAATGTGCAAGGGATGAAAAATACAAGTCAGTAATAAAGGATAACGAGTTAATGCAAATTTCATGTTGTCTGTATCTTTTTTACAAGCAGTTTCATATATTTTCATCAAAGATAAGCGTATTCGCGCATAAATGTTGGAGAAATTAAATTTTTGTGACATTGTAACGAAACTTAATTAAAAATGAAGCGTGCCATATATAAAGTAATCTATTAAAATGCAAAATGGACTTATTAAAATGTAGCAAGATGATGCAGCGGATAAAAATTTGGTGATTTAAATATGGATAGTGTTGAATACAATAGGGTCTTTTATCTGATGAATGCGCCCTCTACTGTTAGAGATTTTCGTAGATTAAAAGTTCGTATCGCGCTCTCCTGAGGTTCTCTTTTTCCCTCTTTTGTTTCAAAGAGCGGAATTATGTTCCCAGTAATGAATATGCGTGGCTTCATCCAAAAATATTAATAACGGACATCTTTCACATATAAAACGTATCTTTCTCATAAATAAAGTAACACTGAATAGGTCGTCACAAAACAAAAAAAAAAAAAAACACAAATTATACGATAACTCTGCAGTGAACGAACATGCTTCAAATTTAAGAATCTATGTATTAAATTCATCCACTGTATTACTAAAGCAGATATCGCGAAAATGAGTTGAAATAATGTACAGTCACGCGTTCAACTTCGCAATTGTTATACCCGACCGTTTGTAAAAAAACAAAATCACCATCTAATCAACCATTTACAGAAGAATCATCGTTCCTTTCACAATCCTCCCTTTATTAACGAGCGTGCATTCGCTATTGATGCAGTGGTACGTTTACGAATTTACGTGAGTCGGACGAGGGTTGGAACGGCGACAAGAGTTTGCTGGACGACTGGGGATTGCACGAAAGCTTATTTGTTTTCCAATTAGATTGTACCTCCGACTCGTGCGCGACTCTTTTTCGTTGCCACGTTGCCTTCGGTACGCGTTGCCAGTGGCCAGTGCCAAGAAACCGGTGACGTTCTGCGGAATCAATTCTTTTCTTGCTCGCTTTGCCACCCTTCCTGCTCGATCTCTCTCGTGTCTGTTATACGCGAAACCTCGTCTCTCGACGAGCTGTTTGCGGAACTTCGCGCACCGGCAGATACTCGAGAGCATCCTGTGCTCATTGTCAGGCATTCCGGTATCTCTCTTCGTTTCTCTTTATCCATTTTCCAGGAGATTTGTATCCGTGGGTTCGCGACAGGCTCCTGTTCTGAATTCCGTGATATACTTCGCTTACGTATGCTGGCTGCACCTCGTGCTGTGGGCCCTTCTGAAAGACACTTTCAGTCCGGAGCCTATGCAACCAGCACTGGTTTCTCCTTTCTCGCTTTTCTCCCTCGTTCCAAAACCTTCGTCGCCCTCCTTTTACACGGACTGATGCAGCCAACCAGAAGCAAGATAGCGACGCAATTAATCTCGCGTGATTACTACGCCACGATGTAACCGTGCCTCGTGGCTGCAGTTTTACAGAAGGACCACGATTGGCAGGAATTCGCATTTATCGTCGCGACGAATTCAACCGTGCTGCAGATAACTGCCTGTAAATCAGTGGCCTTGCAAGCACGAATTGGTAATTAAGGAAGCGGATTGAGTATAGTGCCAGGAGTGATTCGACATTCGGGATGGTTCAGTGTCTTTGTTGGCCTCGAAAGTAGTAGTACGTGTGCAGTAGGTGAGATTGCTAAGGTGGATTTGGATCTCGGCAGGAAATCGCACGAGATGTTATGCATGGAACTCCGGCGAGGTAATACGGATAGGGACGAGAGTAAAATGGACGATATGTGTGCGAAGAATTTGTAGAATATTTAACAAACGGGAATCGTGTTTCGTATGTTGCAAAATTTTCGCGTGGATATTTTTGTAAATACAAAATTGTGATTCTACGGTTGTATTGTATCAGCAAATTTGTTTTACCGAATGTATTTCTCAGTGATACATGAAAATAGAAAATATTTCGAGTTTTATTTTTTAAATTATTCTATATCTTGAAATTGATTTTACCAGGGAATTTATTTTGTTGGCAAATATTACATATACTTGTTTCGAATTGATTTTTTCATGTTAAATAATTGGAAGTGTTTGCGTAAATTGGGTTACGTAAGTTTTATGACGGTGGTGTTTAAACATACTCAGCGGTGAAAGCAAACGAAAAGAAAAATTAATTGCGGTTTGAAAGCAAAGTATTTGCCGATACGCGAATTTTGTTAAACTTCTATCGCTATTTACGTACGTACGATGGATCATGGAAAGGTTTCACGGATTTTCTTTGATATTTCCCGGCTGTCCTGAAATCATACAACAAAGGCATGATCACTGTACATTGTACAGAAAAAACGCAAACCGTTTTGTACATGATATAAAGAGAAAATACAAATTGCAAATAACAAATGCAAATCTATAAATGTGATACACCGTGTGTTGTCGGAGTTATTATTGTAATATTGAAATTGTCATGAAACTAATTTATCGCAAATTAATTACGTTTAATAAAGGAACGATTGAAATAGAAAAGTAAAATGTTACGTTTTAAAGAAGTTTCAATCAATCATGATCGAGTCAGCCCGTTATATTAACTAAATTCAGTTAATAATGATTTTCGGCAGACTCCCATCGCGGATGTTCATTAAACACTGCATGTTCATTAAACGGTACTATAATGCACGAATTGAAATTGAAATTTACTACCGATAGTGCCATCCATACGCAATTGTCACCGTATATTACGACAAAAATGACATAGTAACGAATTGATATTAATTCGCAATAATGTCACTTTTTAAAAGATGACCAGTTTATTTGATTTATTTTCCATTCTTGTTTTATGTTTTTCATAATGAAGCACGCGTGAATTTTTAAAAGTTACATTAACATAAAGTGACGTATGCAAATTATTTATAAATTTTTATGTGACCTAAAGCGGACCAGAAATATCTCTCCATAATATTACTTAATATTATTTCTTTCCATAGCGAAATAGTTTTCCAAAGATCATTTTCCAGAAGATATATGGTATCATAAAATCCACGAAATTATATATCTTATATTAAACATTTCAGAACTAATTAAGTTTATTTGTAGTATATCTTCCAACAAAAAAAAACAGCGTTTCTTTCAGGCAAGAGACGAACAATATTTTTAATTTACAATATAATTTCGATGACAGCTTTTTCCAAACGAGGAACGGTGGGGAAATATGCTATTACGTTATTTCGTCTGTTCTCGAAACAACCGAAACTGTATTGCCATAAAATGGATGCACTCGCGCGAAATCTAATCCTGTGCGACGTAATTTAAATGAATGTATTATACGAGAGAACATTATTGAGGCCACGAAACAAATAAAATCGTAGCAACAATAGAATAAACGCGATGAAATAAATTACACGAAGTATTATTAACTTACGAAAATCAAGCTGGAACGAGCCCGAAATAACGAAGTTACGATGCACGAAAACATCGTTGGAAAATGGTCTCTGGCTCGTCGTATGCTGACGAAATTATGTTGGTTTATCCTGGTCGCAAATTGATTGACACGCAGACGAGTGCATTTGTAATTTGTACAACAAACAATTTATACAATCGCTTATTGATACATTTAAACTAACAGCACTCTAACAACAAAGAAAATTCGCTTTTGCTATTGCCTCGAGAAAACAAATTCTACAGTTTATTTGCAAAGAACCCAAACACAGAAGTATTATTTCTGTCGCATCGTATAACGTTCCAAGCCACTATGGAAACTGTAATTCTGTTGAAAAGATATAATTAAACTTATGAAACTTCTATCTCTCATAATTTATACATACATAAATATTTAATCTTTCGTGAAGTAAGTTAATTAAGATTTTTTATGTCAGGGCTCAAAAATTATTTTCAGTAATTCGGCGATTCTCGATGTTCTTTTTCTTTGTCAAAGGTAGAAAATACATATGTAAAAAAATTCCCAATGTACGAATTGCACGCTTTTTCACCAAACGGCCAATAAGGTTTCGAAAGAAATTGCTTCTCGCGTCAGAGAGTTTTGCTACATTCGTTATCCAGGTTATCAAGCTTTGCATAGGAATGGAAAATCACCGACCACTATATCGAGAAATTCGAGCGTCTGAAGTACCCATTTTTAGAATCGATTTTCGAAGAATGGTTTCATCTCAATAAAATCGGGTTACCATAGCAGAGATTCGTGTTTCTTATTTTCGGATCTTTCATACTGTAGCAAATCGCTACAGAACTGAATGAAATTTTCTCTTACGTGTTTTTTTATCTGAAAAAGTTTATCGCAGCCAAATGGATGAAACTCGTGGCGTTGAGAACATAAATTATATCTGTAACACCTTTACATTTGTTCATATCCTTTATATTTGCGAAATAATTCGAAATTTTCAAAATACCAATTTTAATTTTCCCAATAAATTTTCTCGGTGATTTTAGAATCTTATAAACGATACGCCATAAATATCCGTGTAAGAATGTAACATCGAGCGCGGAAGTTAATATATAACCCAATATATAACGCAGTTCTTTCAAACTTTCTCACTACAACGTCATTTTACTTCAAGTTCAAACTGACGACGAGTTCTCGAGCACCTACGGTATTTCAACCGTATGCACAATTTCTGAGTCCCCTGTGCCTGGAGAAACTTTTATTACGCGAGACAGGACTTGATGTCCCGGAAACGCGTGTACGTACACAAAATGATCCTAACGCGGCAATCCCTGATGGTCAAACTCCAGTCAAGACTAGTTTCTTCGTTGACCCAGATTTAGGAAATGTCAAGCGTTGCTAAAAAGTTTGCAAGATGCTTTTGTTCTCTTCGTCTGTCGTGAATCTGTCTGACTGCATCGAATTCTGACAGTTTCTGTTGTTCGAAGATATTCCATTAATGATGAAACGAACATTAGTCATAAAAGTGTATTTCACCAGGTAGCCTGACGCTATTCAGCTTTCGGACATTTTGGCCAGTAAAACTGCTCCAACACACATAGCTATAGAGTATCGTTGGATTGTTGAGAAAATTTTAAGGATGGCGGGCAACTCTTGGTTGCGTTGTCTTCAAAACACAGGCATGTTGTTGTTAGAAGAACTAGCCACTGAATACGGAAGGCAAAAGTACCTTCTGATAAGAGGATTATGAGCAACAGCACTTACTCCGGAACTTTGTAAACGTATGTATGCTTCCATCATGCCGTACCCTGTACTCTAATATCCGAATTTCTAACACGAACGTTGCACCAATGGCGCCGGTGGATTCTTTCTTAACGTGAGATACGCGTCGAGGAGGAAGAAGTTCGAGAACGGTGGATCACAGTTAACAGGGGCTCGAAAATTATGTTCCTTTGACTCGGGGATTTAGCGTGTCAGTAGTTGGTCGTGTTCGCGCGGCGAGCATAATAACGTGGTTTACATTTTAATCCGCAGCAACTCCGCTAAACTGACGATGAAACTTAATAATTGAAACAACGGTGCCGGGAACACGAGATTGCGTGCCCTTAGCCGCGAAACGCGCGTTGTTACACTAGAATTTTGGGGTAACTCGATTCTGTCCCGGCTCGGTCGTCTTAATACGAGTGTCGGTTAAACAACTTCTTTTATTAAAGTTAAACAGAGGGCGGCATAATAAGATAAGCGGAGATTACAAAACGGAAACTATCCATATCGAAATGCATCGACCGGCGTACTTCGTTAACTCTACTTGAGACTTGAACAGTTATTTTCGCTCCATTAAGTCTTCTTTGTTTCGAGTGGAGTGCATATTGGGGGGAATTTTCGAAAAGAGGGAAGGGATAATTTGCGGGAAACTTTCGTATGAAAAGCGTCGAGGGCCTTTGTTGTGTTATTTGCTAATATCGAGCTTGAAGTTTTACTTAACTTTTATACGGATTCGTTGTTCGAATTTATCTTATTATTAATTTATATCCAAAAACTTTGATGGAAGCATTGAATATTAAAGATGGACGTTTAAATATTATTGAATTGTTAATAATTCCTCTTTGAATAAGCGTGCGATCGTCGTGTAGGGCAGTGATTCTTCAAAAGAGAGTGTAGATGGAGAAGTAAACGAAGTATAATTTCTCATTTCAACTCCTAGATTTTTGCCAACGTCGTTTTGCTACTTTATAGCTTGCTGTTATTGCATTGGAGCAATGCCTGAACTGTATTCATGAGATTCCTTACTTTTATTAATCTCTGGTGGAAAATAAATTGCCAAGATGTACTTAACATCTACATCAAGAGAATGAAGTGTTCCTGTAGTGCTTTAATTTCCAATAGAGTTTAGAAAATACGAATACATGTTTACATTAATTCAGAGCTTCTAACACGTAAAAAGGTATCATTTATATTCAAAATATATACAAAAATTCTAGCCTTACATAAGACGGCAGTAACTTCTCTATCTACCGTAATGGACATAGATTTGTCTCGACGAGAGAAACAACTACGGGAAAGCGAAAGGGTATAGACTATGCCAATCACAAATAATCCTTGCGAAAAGAGAACGTAGAACATAGGATTGCTACAGATTGCCCTACAAATAAGAGACAAGCACGAAAAGAATGAAAGCTGAATTTTCAGGATTTTCGCTGGTTTATTATTTGCAATAGGATCCCTTTCACGATTTGCGACAACCTAAAGAAACCTGAAAGTTGTTTTAGATATTTCTTTACATCGTCAAAAAAGCACGAATGAAAATTTCTTATAAAATAAATTACATTTGTAAGAACATCTCGATTTGAACTATTCGTTATTTCGATATTCCTAGCTTTAATTGAAAAATATTCAAACGAGCAAAAGAAACGCAAACGAGAAATGATAGAAACTGAAAGACTCGTAGATGTGACTTTATTACGTGTAAAAATCAAATTTAAAGCAGACAGGGAAAAGAGATAGATTGCAGGCCTAGGAAATGAAAAGAAGTTGTCAAAAAAAGCACACGTGTATACAACAGCTGCTTTTCTAAAGAAGTCAGACGTTTTTGTAAGGCTGTATATAAGAGGCCATTTATATCTAACTCGCCTACAGACTGAGATTTCCTATTCATGCACTTCTAAGAGTAATGCCCTAAAAGTGAGGCAGCTTTCTAAAGAGTTCACGCCTTCGTTCGGCCAGGTTACCGCTACTCTGTCTTAATAAACTTAGTGAAACGGCCTTCAGCAACCAAAACTAAGTAGAAAATATTTTCAGAAATTATGCGGCTGTATAAAGACTCGAAACATATACTAGATGCTAAAATGCTAAAAGTAAAGAAATCTGTACAACATTCGAACAATAAATTAAAAAAATGTAGGTGAAAATAAGAATGTTCGGCTTGAAACATTACTTATTCGATGAAGTATTTTACATACTAGTAATAATTTCATAATATAAATGCAATTTCTCTGTAAATGACAAAAAATGTACAATTGTGCAATGTTTGCAAGATATTTTAAATTATAGAAATACTATAAGCTGATTAATTACGATTCTTTCCTTAATGATAAGAAACTGATAATTTATTTCAGCGAATATCATTTTTATTTGAGACAAAATTAACTAAGCGAAGATATGAAGATTCAACAGATACGGTGTGCGAAATAGCGAAGGAGAAATATCATTCCAAGAGAGTACCGAGACAATTTCAATTAATTAATTTCCCCAGACTACCACTGAGAATATCTTTCACTTAATTATAGGATTGTCCAGAACATAGCTGCCGCGTTTTAAGTAAGCACAAGCTTTGTTATCGTCCTCCTGCGTCTGTATAGACGCCTTTCCTCTGAATATTCTATCGTCGCTCGATCGACTAATTCGGAATATAAATATTCCCATTAATTTCTCTAAATGTTCTCACATCATAACTCAGGGGCGCGTTGAACAAGTAAAACAATAAACGTGATCGATCGACGGTAAAACGATTCTAAGCAAAACGATCCTCTAAGTGTTTCTTAGAGCAAGAGGCGTGCACGCTCAGCCGATCACGAGATACTCGCAAGAAAAAACACCTTCGTGGCCAGACAAAGAAGAACTCGCGGATGCTTAATTTCCATATGCAAACCGAACGAAAAAACATCGCATCCTATCCTTAATGCAGCGCATTTGATCGGCACATAGGAGAAAAACGTTATCCGGTGCTGTCGAGCGCGCGGCAGCGCATTAATCTTGCGCCGATAATTCTTACCGAGCGGCAAATTAGAATTCATGGAAAGACGATCGCCATACTGCGCTGGATCGAAACTAACAATAAGTCTCCCGTGTCCTGGGTATAATTCATCGTATTTCATAAAGTGGCCGGACACGTTTGACGTTTAATACCCGGCAAGGATGGTAATGAGAGGAAGCGTTTCATCTTTGAATCGAATAAGTCAAAGATGCATTTGCACAGAGACGTTAATGGACAAGACGTTTGCTCCTTTGGCACTAACGCTTTCTTAAGTGATTAATAAATCGACGATGATGATTTTATAGACGTTGATCGAAATTTAATATTTCCAACTTATACGCTACGGAGTTTCAGCTGACGTATCCGATATTGTTAGAACAAGTGACTTTGAATTATCGCAAGCATGAATTGTGTTAAAACGAAACAAGCGAAATTTCTCGTATCTATTTATTTATATTTGCAAACTTATGAAATAATCATGAAAAGACTCAAGGATACAATAAATGCCAGAGGAATAATATTTTTTCCATTTCTCGCTTCATTTTTCATCGTCGCTAGGTAGTCAATGGGAATCTAGTAAGAACAAAATACTTCAGTTGTAGATTGTCATCGACGAGTTTGCTTCTTGTAAAACCATGCACTCAGGGAAGAAAGGAAACGGAAACAAAAGAGAAAGGATTTATCGAAACGCTTTGAGACGCGTCACAGATTAGTTGAATCGTGAAAGTCACGCAGTCTACGCGTTACACTGATGAATTATTCATCAAGATAGCGTAGGATCGTTTGTTTTAGGGTTGAGGCAAATCACGACGAAGCAAGACAATCCTTTGACGTCCAACTATTCTCTCCTTCTGAAATTTCAACGAGCATTTAAGTATTTTTTCCATCATTTTGGCATGGCATGATGGTTAGCTATCGATTTTCGAACAAACTCGGTTGATTTTGTGCGAAATCAGTCGCGTTCTGACGTTGCGAGTAAATCGGAGGGATTTCAGCCTAGTCTCGAGTCGATCGCTTGTTTCCTTTGTTGATCGTGGCTTTTGGAGTGTACTTTACCTTTGCTAGTCTGTTTCGAGCGGATTTAATGTTCAACTGGTATAGGTGATTTAAACGGTTACATTTACGCTGGAGTTCGCAAATGTACTCCACAAATAACATTTTGCACGTAGATCTCAAACGATTTCGTTAAAATTATTCTACAACTTTTCTCGTAACTATTAATGCAATCCCATTTTACTTAATAATTCTTAGTTAATAATTCTTCATATCAAGTATTCGTTTGCATTAATTTTTTATTTGCTCGCAATTTTTTGGGTTTGGACAAATTAATATTTTGTTTAATAAAAGAAAATAATTTATATAACGTAAATGACTATAAGAATGATAATCCCTAATATAATTGATTATTTTGCAATCTGCAAGTTAATTAAATAGATATATGATTTACAATATCAAGTAATTTTAACGTATTTCATGTTAAATAATAATATTCTTTCCCCTTGTAATACCCCGTTTGAAATCTAGCGCCCTATTTGATTTCGTGTCCTACACCGAAGAAGCACGGAGTTACACGAACATTCGCGAAGAAATTAGCAAGCAGTTTGAATTCGTCAACGTTCGTAAGAGGCGTCTGTCTTGTCGTGTCTGTTACGTTTCCTTTGTAAAGTTCGTGCTTTTGTTAAAATAAATGTTATTCGCGGTATTGTGCGAGCATTAACATGTTGTGTTAACGAAAGTGCTTCAGGCTATAGGCGTCAAACAGCATTATGACAAGGAATCACAAAAGTAAGTAAATTGTAACTACGTGACATTTTCCACTCGTCTTTAACCTTACACACTCCTTGTGTTAGAACGATATTTTGTACAAAACTGAGATATTGTGTATCTATTGTGATAAAAATTACCGTACTCGATCAAAAAGTATGTAGAAAAATTATAGTATAATTTCAGAAATCACATATTTCATACACTTTGTGAGGTTAAATTCTACGTGTAATGACACATTGAACTTTTATGCTATAAACATTTCTATAATTTCTATTCAGTTAACTTGACATCAAAGAAAGTTCACCGTTTTAACCTAACAATACACGTTACTACGTTTCGAGATATTTCGATAGTGGTTACAAACTATAGATGTTACTATAAATACATATGTACGTATTACGTTATAAACGAATATTGAAGCATTTAGTTTTAACCAAAAATTGAGAAATAATATTTTTATGTCCAAAATCATTATTTTAGTGTTTAATGTTATTTCAGACAGTAGAATTTTGAGGTTATTGAATTCGATTTAATGTCGATTGCAGTGTTGCACGCCAAAACGTATGTATATTTAGTTATTTGTTATAAACATTATAAATATTTGTTATATATTTAGTTATAAACGTATGTTTATTTAGTTGTTTATTATAAATGATATGTATTGTATACCAAATATAAATTTTCAGATTGAAAGGCATAGGAACATCAATTGCAATTGTACCAGTTAGTTCTCCATCCTTCTCTACTTCGTTCTTCTCACTCAGAAAACATATTCTTCATCACAATTCCGTTGCATCGAATCTTGGCGATTTAAGCCAATCTTAAAACCCTTCAAATCTTCGATGGAATTTCAATCGTTTACGCGACCCGCATATCCGTTAGTTGCCCAGGAAAAATGAGGGCCATGGAAAAAAGTTGCAGGCCAGCTTTCCGCCTCATTGAGATGCATAACTATCGCCAATAAATTAATCACAGCTTTAATGCAATATGGCAGGAAAGTTTTTCGCTCGTTTAAAGATTTGAGACTCAGCCAGGCCGAATGGCGCCGCACTGGTCCGCATCCGGGCGATCCACTTCGCGAGAATCCGCCTCTTCCGTTCGCCATAATAAATGGCCCTCGCCTCTATTTCATAAGAACCTAATTGAATTTGCGAAAACCATCGGCTAATCGTGCACCATCGAGCTTGTCTTATCTAGGTTACATAATTATCGTACTCCACTCTGTAGAACAAATAATTTCAATTAAATCGTGGATATACAGTGGTTCACGAAAGTTTGGACGCTTCTAGAAACTTCTCATGAATATATTACGTGTGTTATATAAAATGTATAGTTTATACATGTTACAGTGATATTAACTGTTAGATGTAATTGATTAATGATCGTAATTACTTGCAATTAGTAATTATTTCGAATAGTTTCGAGACATTACTTGGTAATGTACGCAATTTGTGAACGTTCTCAATCCTAATAAATTGGTTAACGAGTTCAGTATATAATAGAATTTACTAAAGGAAACACATTTGTAAAATATGCGGTACACCGTTAAATGAAAAAATATATGCAAGATAAATAACGAGGGGCAAACTGAATTTCACGGTATTTTCTATGGAAATATGCATGTGGATAAAAATTTGCAATTTACCGATGATCAATTTAATATGAGCTATTAGCTGCAGCTTTCTAACCACCATGTTTCAATGAAATATAGAAGTAATTATTTATTGGAGTTTAACATTTCTGTACTAGTTTCGAATTTTTAATTCGACCTTCAATTTTTATTAAAGTTGAATTTAAACCGATTTTCAAATAATGTCCACAGATACAGCAGACTTTTAATATTGGTATTTTCATTGTTTGCAGGTACGTGTCCCTTCTTCTTATACAGTTTCTCCGTTGCAAGTCCAACGCCTGAAAATCCATTAAAATATGCTGCCATAAAGGTAAGAGTAATTATAAGAAAAAACACACATAACACAATTCACAGTATTAAACATTTTTGTCGCACAAATATTTATACGTGTAAATGAATAATATCACGAGATATCCAAAATTACTACGATGTTCAAGAGATAAAATGCAATGAATGAAAATTCATAAAATTGAAAAGCAAGTTACGAATTTTATGTCAAATATGACAGTAAGTAGAAAGTCATTAATTAGCATTGACACAATAACGCGCATCAACGTGCCGTATAAATATTCATGAGGCTAAACTGTTTTAGACTTACAATTAAACGACGGTTTTACGGTTATACGAAATGTTAGCATTGTACAATACGAAATGAGCTTCCATTTTCATGTAACCCCGTACTACTCTGTTTTTACGGCGTAATTGCTCGTACTTGTTAACTGTCCGCGTACATTCAACGAATCGCAAACGATTAACACGTGGATTTACACATTTTGCAAACATTGTTATCAAAACAAAAAAAAAAAACGTATGTCCTAATTGTTCTTTATATGACAATCGTTGCAAAATTAGTTGAAACTAAATAATTACTATTATATTATATCTATCATTATAGTTATTCAGCTGTATTTACTAACCTGTCTATAATTGACAAATTCGTGAGATTTCTGGAAATGGAGGGTAAAGCTCGTAACGATCGTAGATTGGTGCGTCTTCAGTCCTTCGCAACCGGAATCTTCCCGAATTGCACTCCAACCCTGATCTATGCGTTCACTGCAGCGCACTGCAGTGGCCCGATATGTCACTGCAAGATCGTCTCCGCCAGTATCCTCCCGAGACATTGGCCCCCAACGATTGACCTGGTATCTCGTTCCTTTGTGGAAGATAAACGAGCATTTACATGGGATTCGCATTAGCGCAATTACTGAAAAGTTATATGTTCGACAGCAACTGCTGAACGTTGCTCGATCATTTGACGATCATGTATAAAATAATCCTTCTTACTTGATAGAAAATTTTTCTCTATCATTTCTTTTTTGTTTCAGTAATTTTATTTCTGGTAATTTCTAAAGTAAGAAGATACTTATTCAGTTCATGAGATTTTGAATACACATCTAGTTAAATGTTAATTTCATCAGTGAATGATATGATGTAGTCATGCATCGGTTCATATTCTAAGTTTGTTACGTAGACAAGAATCTTTGGAATTTTTTATGTTAGACGCTTTTGTTACTCCTATAAAGCTAGAAAGATTTTAAATGGAATTTATGATGTTGATACTTATCCCAAATTTCTCCAGTGTATTCTCTAGACAAAATTTTTAATTCATTTTTTGTTGCGTGAGTTTTCTAATTTTCTCTGTTGATTTTATTTGTGTATTCAGAATGGTTCATCCATTCTCTTGCTAGCATCGCTTTAATAGCTTCAATCCAATAGCTTCAGGTAGATTATTCTGTAAGGATTTAAACCCTTTATTGTATAATCCGTGGAATCGATATTTTCAAATCCTTTTATCCAACATATCTTGGATAATGTTAACGCTATATATCAATGTCTATAAGTGACATAAGTGCCAGTACGATTTAGTAAATATTTTACACTACTTGCCTCGATAGATACGTAAAATAAAAAGGCTTCAAAGAGTAAAAAATGCTACGGACACAGATTTCAGTTATTTTGAATTTAAAATTCGTTTGAAAGTTCTAGGAATACCTCAAATATCAACACTACGTGCGCAAAGCCTATGCATGTCGAATTTTTAATCACGCACTACTCTGAGGAACGTTTACGATACAAGCTGACACAACATACATCCAAAAGAATTTTTAAACGGAAAATTTGCAATTGCAAATCAAGCAGTATTTCGTGAAAAATCCTCGATAAAAAGGAACAGCTGTACATAAAAATTTCATATTACGTGTAAAATACGAAAATCGACAGCTAACGACATTTGGAATTCACTGTTTTACAAACAGTTGCGAATGTTTAATGAAAATCCGTTGGAGCGCGGAATTACCGCTTGAACTGCTAAAAACACAGAAATTTAGCGTTTCATGCGGGAGCGCAGAGAGGAAGAGAGAGAGAGAGAGAGAGTGAGTGAGGAAAAAGAAGAAAAAACCAAGGGGAATTGCTAACCGTTTCGTAGAAACTTGGAGAGCGTAAAGCGTTTCGAATCTTTTCACGGAAATTGACAACGCGTTAAAGGGTTGAATGTCATACGACGGGAATTGAAATTCGGTATTCTTCAATGACACGAAAATATACAGAGCGTGTTGCATGCAGAAGAGAAAAAGATATAGAACGAGAGAGAAACGAACAGCGAGAAAAAAAATGTGCAGAAAGAAGTTCGAGCGATAAAAGGTTGGCAACTCATTTACAATCTCCCACGGCCGTGTATATCGGTTTTGTCGCGACAAGAAAAAACCTTTCCCGGACTCGTTTCCCGCCTGCATCCCAGTTAATATCCTGTCGCAGCGTAGATGTTTGCGACTGATCCAATTTCATACTTTCCTGTCAAGCTCAACTGGTCTCGAGGCCGCGCCGTGAAAATCGGCGTTCCCAGACGCGCGTCAACGTTTCCCTTCATTTATTGCGATGCAAACGCCATGCTGCCGTGGTCTATATAGTTTTACGATAGCTTTCCGTTTCGGCTTGATCGTACATCGGTTCGAATCTCACTGCTGGTGATTTGCGGTTTCCTCTGTCATTTTGTTCGATTCTCAAAAGCGGAAATGTGAAAGTTTAACTTTGATGTTGCAGAACTTTGTGCGGCGAACTCGTACTAAAACCGTATACTTAAGGTTAAACGCCTGCAACATTTTAATTCATGAAACAAATTTGTATAATCGAAATTGTATTTTTGAAATGTCTTTGAAATAAGAAAAGCAGAATTTAAAAGTTTAGAAATAACATGTACATAAATTAACAATCAAATAAAACCTCTTTTCCATCCGATATTGGTCCGTTTCTATGGACAAACACTTCAATGTAGTGAAAAGTATTAGAATTATCAAATAGCCGTCAGAATTTTGTTTAAATTAATTATGCAGACAGTCATGATATATAGTTTACCTTGGTATAAGGTTTTGTACAAGCTCTCCAAAATATAATTATTTGCAAAAGATAAAAGAAAAGAGAAGAAACAAAGGAAAAATACAGCGATAGACCTTGACGGACATTATTCATCGAACGTGGGTATTTTAAGGATGTTGAACTGAGAACAATAAGCGTCTAAATTTATGTACGTGTACTTAAAGACAGAACGTACAGCGGAGGAAGTTGAAAGAAACAAGTGAGGGAAATTTGCAATAATTAAGTATATAGACGATTCTAACGCGATGGAAGTTAAAGTCGGTACGGTCGGTGAGAAATTTTTATTTATTTCACAGCGTACTATGGTTCTTCAGTTGAATATTTTAAAACGAGACACAAAGGCTTGAATTCGCAAAATTACCGCTGTAAAGCTAATTTGCTTTTCAACGGTCCGCAGTTTAAAGTACTTTTTAATTCTACTTAACTAATAGTCAACTCGGAACATAGAAAGCATATTAGAAAGACAAGTACCGGTACTATTCTACATTTAAAATAAAAAAATCTTTCGACATTTCTTTTATCCCATCCTTTAAATCTTTAATCAATCTCGCCCCACATTTTTCATCTGTTTCTTCCATTTGAAGCGGCGACGCTCCATAATCAAGCACTCTATCCAAAAAGGAATAGCATTACCAAGGACGGAACGTTGGAAAGTGTCGCGCGTTGTTTCCATTCTCGTCGCGATGGATGTCGACGGGCTGACGAATAGCTCGTCAAACGTGCGAATGTAGCGCAATTTTTCCCAAAACTTCTACTCGATTGGTCGAAGTCGCGCGGCGATAGCGGTAGATCTGGCTAACACCGTGTATTTGTATCCAATACGTCGAAGGATTGAAATCGTTGATCTCTGTACGTCAGTCAAACCATATCCAGCCGCGTTGTTCCTTTGTCGCTCGTCGCGGACCAATTTGTCAGCGAAATGCGTGCCCGTCTCGTTGTATCCCCGTGAGACGCTCGTCACGACCGATTGATTCACCATTTTGTTCCTTTCCCTCGAGTTAAGCGACGTTTACGTGGCACGCTCGAAGGAATTCGCGCAGGGAACTCTCTTTTCTGAATTTCCTGCAACTTTCTCGCTCGCGATTGACAGGGCTTGATTGATTAATTCGTCATGGCCGAGAATCGATTGCTAGCGTGGACAAAATAGATTCCCGAGCTACATCGAACCGGCCTAATTTGCATTATTCCAACCGGTGATTAGCCGTTCGCGCGCCCCCAATGATGAGCTGCTACTATTCACCAAACATTTAGGTATGCAATTTCGATGTCGTGGATGGTGTGGTCATTTGTGATATCCGATGTGCCTTTGGTTGAATTAGAACGGAGGTTACTTGTCATAACTATACTGTGTATAGGTAGTCGTCGTTACTTGGAATTTGGAGAAAAGAAGTCACTCTTCTTTTCTTTTTTAGTTTCATACCGAGGCAGTGTTTGGTGTAAGGTACCAAAGAAATACTCGGCGGTGTTCAACGATATATTTATTTAATAATCTTCGCCTTCAACTCGTTTCCTACAGTTTTCGGATTACCACTGACTTTCTCACTTCTCTACTATTCTCGCTTCGCTGTTAAAACTCGAACGTCTCTTTGAACCGATTCGTTTCTTTTGTCGCCCCTCGATATCCCCACTACGCACGCGTTCATTAGGCGTCCGCGACCTTTGCCACGTATCCTTTTTTCCAAATATTCGGTGGAAGGACCGTAGGGATATATCGATGGCTCATTAGGCCTTACGCTTCTTCGGTGATATGCTTTGTATCGCGAGGTTGCCGGAAAGTTTCGTCGTCGAGTGCCGCCACAATACAATTTAAAACAGATTAAGCTTATATTGTAGTCTGCATAATAAGATCTTGTTCATGGTTTATACGAGAGTAATGTCATATTTGACTTAATCATGAAACAAAAGAGACGTTTGTATATTATTAAAAATTGAAATACACGGTTAAATCGAAATTCTAAAAATCTTGTCTTGCACGACAGTGATTTTAAGTCTATCGAACGTTTCCAAGTACTTTCTAGAGATTATATAATATGTTGCAGCGCGCATAAACGATGATTGTTTAGATAGTAGATAAATTCGATTAATTACGTGTAGCTTGGTGTCAAAGTGACAACCATTTGATGTAAGATTATATCACATACGTCAGAAGCTTGGCTCGGTGCTGAACCGAGAGCTTCACTTCATTTTCGTGTTGGTGTAATACCATCAAAATTTACTAAATACGAGACTACGTTCCAGTAGTACGATTACGAACTAATCTACGTTGTTACGAAAGTAGCGTGAAATAAAGTAGTTAGAAACATTTACTTCATAGATCTATTAGTAACTGTTGTACTATAACACCCACCGTATTTACTCACGAAAGTATTCAAAGATTTGCGAAAACCTTCTATGAATACATTGTGTGCGTTATACAAAACATTTTGAAACTTCATTAACGATGAAACGAAATGAAAGAAATCTGAAAAGCAACAATATATCCAGCGTGTAAACATATGTAGTAAAAGTATTTAAATAATCGCCTATCTATTATATCGATAAGTTAATTAATTTTTTACTGAATACATATTCGCAGCAAGCGCCCTGTAATTTCTATACGCATTTCAAATTTATTTCAAATTTGATCGATATAATCACGACAGTCGCGTCGTAAAATTAAAATTGAAAGTATCTAATATAGCACATACAATATATTCATAGAATCATAGGTCAAAACAGGTTCAATTCCAGTTTGATTATTTCCAAATTGTTCGATCGATGTGAGGAAATACGAAAAACTCATGGTCTTTAATTTTATTTCTACAGATAAATTATGAACGTATTTCAGATATTTGCCGACGCATTAATTATTCGGAAGGAAAATTAACGTGTAGCTCGTTATAAATCGCGGTAAGCACCATATAATACGAAGTATGGCGCATTTCCAACGAATGGCATTCGCAAGCATTCTCTGCAACACTTTCCGCAGAGCCGTGTTGCATCGATGTCACGACAAAAACTATCTTACTTCCTTTCCAGCCTTACATTCCTTTGTTCCGCTTGTGTATGCTTGCAGTTGAACGAAATACTCGAAACAAGCAAAACGATCACAAAGTAAGTACGTCATACCTCGGACTAAATGACATTTTAATTAAATAGTTTCCTCAAGTTGGTCTTGCTTTTATGAAACAGAGATCTAGATATGCTTGGCAATTTATCAGATTTAGAAGAGAACAGATGAACCGAAACATAGTTTGCGTCGTAATTACTTGCAAACATTCAGAATAGCTATCTCAAAGTACGTTTATATTAGACTTAGCGGAATTTTGCATTTTAATGTTATCCGATTTGATTCGTGGCAACACAATATTCGTATCGTTATATCTCTCTTACAATTGGAAAATTTCTTCAGAATCCACTCTGTAGTAAACGCTTGTTAATCAAACAGATTCGTATAAAATTTCTATTTCTTCGTCTCTTGGAACATAATGTTGTGCACGAGGTCGTGTTATTTTCTTTGCTTTTCATTCATTGAAAATGTTACAAAAACTCTGCTTAGGCAAAGCACTTTAACAGGAAACTTTCTTATAGAAAAGTTACCTGGAAACACAGAATTAAAAGTCACAACGGAAGATAAAGCGGTCCTGAGTCTCATTAAAGTGATACATCCCCGAAAGTTTCTTCTTTCATGCTATCCAATACGTACAGGCACACGCGCACACACGTGCAGATACATTCTCATACGGACAACGAAGCCATGCAATCTACTATTCGCCATTACCAAGGACCGTTCCACCGCCGCCAATTACAATCACGCCCTTAAATCGCGATCGAACGAGTGGAACGAAATTACGTTCCTAGCTTCTATCCTGGCTCGTGTGACTTCGTGTCGATTGTCGAAGTCATCATCAAATTTGGTGTGTGTCAGATTCAAAGCTGTCGCCATTAGTCATACTTGGGACAAGGTGTGCTCAATATGAACCGGTCCGTTCTCATGTTTCTAAATTGGACACGTTCGAGACAACGGTGATCCGGTGGTGCTCGCGCGCGTGCTAATTTTCCAATTTCCGATGTCTCGAAGCCTATAACTTAGCTTGTCCAATAACTTAGGCCGACCTATATAACGGGAGAGCGCGGTGGTGGACCCTGTTGGCGAAATGGGATGAGAAAGGGGTGGGAAACCGTAGGCGAAAGGTAGCAACGGTAGTGGTGATCGATCGTGGTCATAGGGAGATAAATTTTTATCGGACCAGCCGGTGGCGAACAATGGACAGTAATGAATATGAAGTTCGACTGATTCCGGGGGCTGATCTTACGGAAGAGCGAGCGCGAGTTCTGGGAGTCAGCTGATTAAAGTCGTTCTCTCCGACACGAAACTAGGACGAAGAGAAATAGAGAGACAGATAGATATATAGATAGATAGATAGATAGAGAGAGAGAGAGAGAGAGAGAGAGAGAGAGAGAGAAAGGAGAGGAGACTCGGCGTGCAAAAAGCTGCCGCACGGTGTATAATACAGATGACACGGTCAATTTTCTGCTCAACGCGTGCTACAACGCGCGCAGCTTTCAAGCGGCGCCTGCAAGTGCACGCTCTTTGCACGCTAGATGCTCTGACGCGTCTCGAGAGCGCAATATCGCGCAGCGACGTCGGATGAAATCCTCGAGAAGCTCCATAAAGACGGTAGCTTTCGCGAAATTAATGTACGCAGCGGCCAGCTCGACTGGCTTGGAAACCAGCTTTCAAGCTGGTGCTACTAATTTCGCGCGTTCCTGCGCTGAAGCTTGTTTCCTGAGCTTCCTCCTTAATCGTTTCTCAACACGCAGGAACCGGACGAGCCTGCTGCCACCCAACTGGAATTTCTTTAAATGAATTTATTCATTGAACCTCGGTTTGCTCTCGAGGGATCGCCATCACCGGCTGACATAGTTCTCTTCTGTATTTCTATACAGTGTCGAGGTGTGACATCGTTACGACTCGTTTTAGAGAAAATCAGCCGCAAAGAGCGTTTCTTGGCTGCGACTCTGTGTAAGCCACGACCTAAATGAATCGCGTCCTTTGGCCTTGGTATCTGCTTCAATGAACTGAAGGATGCTTTCGTGTTCCCGGGAATGCGATAATGACGTGCTTTTTATCGTTTATTTAAGCGATGCGCCATATGAAGTAAATGTCACGCTGCATAGTATGAAGTTAAAGAAAGCAGCTGAGTTTCAATGCGCATTTTTTAGCGTGCAGCTTGAAGAGATGATTTGATACCGCCAGGAATGTTAGTGATTTGTGTCAGAGTATTAATCTCAGTTATTTTAGTCGATTAACTTCTTTTTCATAATTTGTATAAAAATTTGAATAATTTTCTGTAGATTCTGACTAGTAGATAGTGTCGAAAATAAATTCACATACTTTCGGATAAGCATATTAATGATTGATGATCGTATGCTGGTCCAACGAATTAATTTTTTCGAAAATATTTAAATACGTTATATAATATGTTACCTAAATATGTTAGAATTATGAGAAGTTAGTAGACATTGTTAGAAACATATTTTCGACGATACATTTTCTTAAAGCTCGATTTCGTATCTTTACGACAGTTTCTGTTATATATGGTAATTTTTATGTAGCGATAAATGGATGAAATATGATGCCATGATTCACTGGCGATCGTTCGTCCTGACCCATACGATATTTTCGATACATAAAGTAAAAATATTCCTGATATAATATTCAAGTGCCATTCCGCGGTACAAAGTTATCTCGTTGAAACGAGAAAAGTTTGAAGAAAAGGAACGGAACTTTCTCATTATACTGCTTCTTAAACTACACGAAGGAATACAAAGAATTCGTAAATACGTGGCAAACACGGATACAGTGGGAATACATTTAACATTAATAAAACTACCGCTATCTTGCATTTTGTTATTGAATAAGAGCTCGATCTTAATATCTGTTCACTCTGTGCCCGTACTGTTATACCAACGTCTAACAAAGCTTCGTAATATCTCTACGAACACACGAACAAATTTGTCTTTTCTTAAGTTCATGATGACGTTTCCTCGAGTCAACTGACTATATATTTCACTAAAATTGGAGATTCAAGAAAACATCATTCGTTAATAGAATCAACGCTTGTTTTTATTTTACTTTTCACATACTTTTTCGTTAAAAAAGCCGAGGTACTTTTGTTCCATATAAAATATTTGTAAACTTATCGAAGCAACAAGCAAATGCTCTACGCTAATGGTTCGTTCCTTTCTCATTTCCCATTTATCAATTTCAACTTCAGAAATAAGTAATTAATCATGAAAATACAATACATAAAATGAATTTAATCCGTCCATTATACTGACAAATAGATGATATTCGTTAATTAAAACATAGCCAACAGATTTGTTTGAAGATATCGTCGATATAATGGCAGTCGCGTCTAATGCTAATGATAATTAAATTTCAAAATGTTCTTCTATGTATAACACGTACAATACGCACGTGGAAGATTTCTGTGCTAAGTGTGCAAATAAATACTTTAGTTAGCCACTGTATGCTATATTTACGAACTTGCAAAAACAGACGGCTGCCGTATCCGCGTTCAGGATAGCGAAAAAGCGATCCGCGTCGCATTCTCGCATCAGTGGCACCGGTGCAAATCGAGGAACAGCTTTTTGTGATTTATTCGCGACTGGTGGGATGCGTGTTTTTGGGACGAACATTCGGAGGTACGCGAAACTGTTCACCAGCCGTCGTAAGGCGCCGCACGGTTGAATCATATCCACACTGTGACAGCTTGAAATATTTATGCCGGCTCTGGGTGCTTTCTAGCTGCGTGAAACTATGTAGAACATGGTGCCCGTATTGTTTCTATTAAAGCACACCTGAGTTGCGTGTCGCTGAGATGCCGCTGCTTTGTCGAATCTTTGTCGCTGTCTCAGCTTCTGGTGCGCGCTACTTCGCGAGTTTCCAACTGCATATGTTAGAATCACAGGGATCGTACGTATCGTGGCTGGATCGTAGTATTTTACCTCACCTACCTTTCTTATTTGCCTCATTAATGCGAATATGTGCGATCCTGGTAGATTTCTTTAGGTTCGCCCTTAATTCGTATTGCTATAATGGAGAAGTAGATTTTTAGTTCTGTCAGGGTAATATTATTTAGAATAAATTGAAATCGCTGCATTTTTTCGATTTTTCCAAAGATATTTACATGGACTAACATGGACACTAAGGTGTAGATATGTATATGGTATACTTTTTCGATTGAAATTGTTATTGGGTTTTTTGTTCTATTAATCTGTTGTTTACTTTGACTCTCAATTGGAAATTTATGTAAATATTTGTAGCAGAATGACACTAAAACTTTTGAATCTCGTGATGTAACTAATTAAAATTCATAAAAGATCAGGGGATTCTCAGTTTGTTTTAATTCAATTCAATAAGCTAATTATGAATTATCAATTGCTTGCATAAAGCAGTTAAATGGAAATTATTGGAATGGTTTTAATAATTCAGAAAACCTATAGAGAATAATAAATTAGAATCATATAAAACAGAAGCTTCGTATAATTTACCAAATGACTGCGTAAATTGGTTTATTTTCTCATCTCACCAAGTCAGTATTTCTGAAACAGGATTTGGAAGCGATTGCACGTTTGTGTTTGCTACCGTGTAAATAGTTTTTTTTTCAGATATATAGCTCTTTTATACATTTTTCAGTTCTCTGTTTGTTATTTTAAGAGAAATCGATGTGTATTTGAGAAAATGTTTCAATTGAGAACCAGAGAAACTGGGATATCGTTTTCTTTTTCCGAAGCGGCGAGTTTCATTAAATTTTATAGAAGCTCCGGCTTTTATCTTAATTAAATGTCTAAGGGTTGCACGTTAAATTTTCACTGGCAGATGCTTTTATTTCAATCAAATGAAAGATGCATATTCGAAGCGTCAAACGTCGATAACGCTGGAAATCAATTTGACCATGTTCATTGAGTTTTATAGATTCGTCATCCTCTATCGTTCTATCGCTTATTTCCGTGTCAATTTACGTTTACAGCAGAAACACCAGTGGTAGTGTTGAAGTATTCATCTATTCAAACGCAGAAGTAGTAAACATCAAGCAAAGTGTACATACTCAGGCTCGCGAAAGTACTCGAATGCTCATTTGTAGATACATTATGTTATGCACTTGCACTTTTTGAAGTGTACATTTTTTAATGTATTTTGCACTTGACCAACATAATCATGATTCGTCGAATTTCGTAACGGCATACGTAACGAAATACGTAACAACATGTAACACATACAATAAAAGCACAAAAGTTTTCCACGATAAGCGTTTAAACAGTTTCGCGAGCCAGTTTAGATGTAATACCAAACTCGTAAGAATTTTCTCGATGCGTTTCATTCGCTGTTTTTTTCTATCCTAACTTTCTCAACGTCTCTCAAATTCTTGCTCTATATCTCTCTTACTGTAGGTTTTTTGCGCATTGTATGCCTTCTCTATGATGTCCTCTTCTTCCTCTATCCCTCTTTCGTTCTATCTGTGCACGCTTTTACCGTTGCAGAACGCTGCGAAAGAAACAGGTAGAGAGCAGAATGTGAAAACCCGCAACTTGTGACAATTTTCCAGAATGCTGCTTCAATGTTGCCGCGAATATATGTTTTCCTAGACGTTCGTCCTCAATTTTGATGGGAAATTTATTGCAAAAATTCGTTTCGGTTATATTATCCTTTCCCATGGCCAAAATACCGTGCGAAACTATCGTTTCTTTTTGATATTTTGTTTTCATTGAAATAGAATGTGGATTGACGTTGGAATCCTCAAACATAGATGAAAGATAGGTGGAAGGTAGATCACGATTCTGCGAGTGTCTTCGAACAGAAAATATTTTCCTTTTCAGTGGCGTTTCACAGGCATGCATTTATTTCCGTATAACAAATACAAAGGATAAGCTAGCTTGGTGAATGGAAAACGACGCTTCTCGATTGTGCTTCTCTTTGTATAACTCTGCCTGCATCGCAAATCAACTTCCTATGCGCTATCTCACGGGCCACGGTCATTTTCTTTCAGATACTTAACTCCTTTTGTACGAGAAGCAAACTGCAAGAAAATTTATGTCTCTGTAGAACGTTTTGCCGATTAAAGGATCGACTACAGTTTCTCTGTTTCATTCTGCATACCGAGTAATTCGCTCTCTTTGTTACATGAACACTTCAATGAGCGTGCTCCTAATGCCGTTGTTACCTTCTTCTTGAGTTTCGTCGAACGAAAGAAGTTGTTTTCTACCGTGCACTCAAGAGAAGATTCTTAGACTTTTGTATAGTAAAATGAGAAACAGAACATCTCGGAAAACCTTGAGATTTTAGTCTCGCGTAATCTAACTCGGTTCGTTTATAAAACTGTGTTCCATTGCTTGGAATAGTTGTTAATCTCGGAAATTGAACGTACTAGGCTTGTATTTTCTAAATATTAGATACTTTATTTTAAATTTATTATAAACTTACGTAATCACGTAACGATGCATCTTCTCGTATTTCTCCCATTTCGATCTTTTGATACGATTTTTTCGTACTTTAGTAATTAGCAGCGTCGGTGTTAGTGGCATTCGGAAAATAATATCGTTTCTTATTTGTATCTATGTTAAAATATTAATAGATACTAATAGAATAAATATATGAAATTTTTGAATAAACAGAGGATTTATTCCCCCGGATAAAGTTTGCGTCGATATTGTAAATATGCTGAAAGCAAACTTTCTCTAAAGTAGCAATTCTGTATTGTGATAAGTTGAACGAAAGCACGGTCGACACGAAATTGAGAAGCAAAGTGGAATGCTTGAAAAATTACGTAACGCGGCTTCTTAAATGCGCGAAAAGATCGCTAAGCTTTCACGAAAGATCATTTCGCTGGAAATTTATGAAGCTAACGAAATTTTGTCACGTGCGTTTTCTGTTAAATGAACGAGATTTCAATTTCAATTTCGGTGCTACGAGGAGATTTCGAATAGAATAATGGAAATAGATAGCTGAAAGTTTCAAACTTTTTCGATTTTCAAAATTGAATAAATATTATAATTTTAAAAGTTTCAGCATTCAGGAACTTCATAGTAGTTTCAAACAGTCTATGAATACGATCATTGAATTATTCGGACGTTATACGTGCTTGCACAGTGATTTCAACAGCGCCTACGTATGTACACAGGCTCACGAAGGTGTTCGAACATTTGCAAATTTAGTAGGATATTTTATGAATATATTATGCGTGTTATACGAAACGTTTTGAGAGTTCATTTACATCGTTACGAAATTCGACTATCATCGACAAGATTACATATTGGACAAGCTCGAAACAAATCTGAAAATACATATAGAGATTACGAGATATTTGGTGGATTAAATTAACAAGTTTAGGTGTTTGGTAGTATTTAATGATTGGCCAAAAAATATATTTGGTGTATGTAACACTTATTAGACGCTTAACATGCTATACACCAATTTTTGCTGAATATATGTTTGCAATAAACATGCAATGCATTTGTAGATTGGTTTCAAATTTCACCAATGTAATCATGACAGTCGTGTTTCATTGTACAGCGCTAATGTTTGAACTGTTTTGTACAATACGTGCAATATGGATATAAAATTTTGCTACAGTAAGCTTGGAAATATTTTTCTAAGCCATTGTATGATGTGTGCTTTTACTTTGAGATTTCAACCCATTATGAACTTTTCACCATCTCAAAAACCATAAATTGATACATAGGCATCAAGTAGAAACGCGCTCCGTCATCTTACAAAGTCACTTCGTCGATAAGTGACACCCGTGACTAAGTAGTTCGAAACTAGAAGGACTTCACTAAAAGCTGTCGGAAAGTTTTGATGCTGCTTTTCACTGATGATAAAATCTCTATTTTTGACAGTTTCCTATATAACAAAAGAGCGAATGACACTGTGATTTATTATCTAATCACTTTCATCATTCGTTGCTCGTTTATTATATATTATTTTCATTACATTTTCCTAATATTAGAAGAATTTAATATCTTTTTATATTACGTTATATTACGTGTATATTATACATTACGAACATTTATAGTCAATATGACATCAGGCTTTTCAAAGTATCTTGTTTCTAATAGAAATTTCACAAAGCTTTTTAACGCGGAAGAAGGGTGCGACTGTAGCATTCAGTTTTAACTTCGAAGCTCACAGTTTATGCATTTCTGGGAAATTAAATACTGTACAAATGCGTAAGATAACACTGGAAAATCGATAAACAATCTGAAGTACAATACCCGTTATGATATTTAATAATCGAAACAAACCTCTGCCTAAGTCAACGTTTTAAATTGCGTCCATAAAAATATGAATTTGCAAAAGTATCTGCAGTCTACACAAGTACCAGGTCTACTAAATATGCGCGATCGTACTAATTACAAATGTCGTGAGATTTTATTGCGTACCATAAGAAGCAACGACAATGCCGTTCCATCCATCAACGTAGGGAAACCTTGTAGCGTAGCGGGGCGAATTAAAGATACATTGGAACGTTGCATTCGCTTTTCCTCGTTCACCTCTCCCATTTGAAACGGCTCAAAGATAAGGCCAGGCCGTGTACATGAATCATTCGGAAAACCGACCGTTGCTGGATGCGTTGCGAAATCGAGCAGCCTAGGAGGATTAAATATTTCGTGCGGCAGGCTGCCATTAAATTATCCATATCAGCCGCAGAACGCGATGCACAGAAGACGAAGAACGGAATCCTGTGCGCGCCGCGATCCACCTTGACGAACATTGTTACGAATTTAAAGCGTGCCGAGAGAGGCAAACAGACGAGGTATATAAAGAAAAGGAGGAAAGGAGAGGAGAAAGAAATGGGACAAAGACGGGATGTCTTTGTATTTGTGGTACTATTAAGAAGAGAGAAGTAAGAAAAAAAGAGAGAAATTGTAAGAGAAGGTTGGCAGAGCCAGAAGGAAATTATAAAGTAGAAAGGGGAGAAAAGGGAACGAAAAAAAGATTGAAAAGACGGTTAGGGAAGCAAGGAAAGTAAAAAGAAATGAAAGGATGGAAAGGAAAAGTAAAAGGAAAAATAGTAGGACGATTAGGGGAAACAGGGGAAACTAAAAGCAAAGTAAAATTCAATAATATATACGTTGATTAAAAAAAAATTACGAATGAAATTGTTGTAACTTTCAACGAGTTGACTATTTAGCAAATTTTCAACAACGAGGTAGAATCTCGTACAAAAATGTTTGATGTATCATTTTTATAAGAACTCGCTTTTTATCAATTTATTACGTAACAATTACAGAGACATTGTGTAAAGATAGAGAGAAGGAGAGAGAGAGAAAGAGAGCTACATAAAGGGATGGAGAGGACGAGAAAGCATAGAGTAGCGAGAAGCTTCTGCTTTCGACAGTGGTCAGGTCACGAGAACGCCTTTGCGCACGAATCGCTCAAAGAATCGAGAAATTCGTTGCGTGGCAAGGCTGTCTCAGTGTAGAGAAGCATTGACGTCAGATACCCGGAGCGCAAAGCGTATAAGCGGGTTGTTGGCAAAGCGCGGAGAAACTCCATTCTCTTTACAGTTCGTCCGTGCCAATTCCCTTCAGTAATGTTTCGCCGTAGCGGATAACAATACGCCTAGCATCAAAGACGCGTTTTGGGAATACCTGGAATTATATCGGGTATCACAACTTGCACGTTTAAATATTTTTCATCGCAACAGGAGACTTTTGATTCGTGTGGCTGTTTCACGCTCGAGCGTTTTTTCCCCAACACCACCGAGATTCCATCCCGTAGAAACGAGGTCCGAATCGCCGTAACAAAGAATCTTCTTCCAGCTTTCTAGCCTCCCTGATATCTGACTGGCCTTCTTTCTCGCAGCTTCGCTTTCTGGCACTTGTCTGGTTGCTCGCCCCGTCGATTCCACCGAAGCGAATTCCTTTCTGTATTTCGTGGAAATTGATGGAACACACGAATCGTGTTCATGCTACGCGTCGGCAACTGCTTTTTTTTCTCTCTATCGAGTTTGCCCCGTGTTACATCGTAGCGTTAGTGTTGATATTGCTTTTGTTCATTCGTTTTGTTTCCATTTACTTTGCTTTTTTTCTTCCTTTTTTTCCTCGCTCTTTTTTGTTTCCGAACGAAGATTGAATTGCAGATAACGCGTGTAAAGTTGGAGTTAGTAGATAAAGTAAATAGTTTTTTCGGGCTCTAGTGGGAAAGCTTTTATATCTATTTGGATAGGGAAAGCTTCGCTTTGAATGTAAAGCGATATTAGCCGATAAAATTAGAGATTCTAACCTTTTACAAAAATACTGAGAAACTATAAAGAAGTTCGTTACAAAACTCACGCGTCCTTGTCTCATTTCTGAAACATCTACATCTTCCTATTACGCAGCGTATGTAATTGCATTGCAAGTTTATCAATGTAGTTTCTGAACAGTACAATTAAAGATATTCTCGGTATCCTTTTAAAAGATTCAGCGCTCTACGACAAGATCTAACTTTCCAGAATAAATTCATTCCGTATCGTCGTCGATAATAACCACACAATTACGTAGACGATGCAACGGTGAAATTAGATTCCATGTTTTAATAGACGTTCATAAAAATCCTTCTAAACAACCGCTGTCTAATTTATTACTGCGAAACAATTTGATATTTCGATACTCGCATGACTACTTCGGAGCACGATGTCGAACACGAATGTTAAGCCGAAAGCCATGTCGAGCACGCGGCTACAACCATTCCGAAAACTTCAATTTCCATTCAGCAGGAGGTGTCCGCGATCAATAATCAAGAATGGCACGATATTACACGGAATCGGTGAGATCGTACAGAGAGACCCGGGAAATCGATGGAACGTTGTCACGCATGTTTGATAAGTCTACAGGCGAATTAATGGGACGGACGAGTTGTTTGGTGATCGCCTTCGTGAAGTCGCAGGCCACACATTCGACAAGCAAGTTAATCCTGATCAGATTTCCAGGCGTTGTAGATCAAATTAACACGGTTTATACGCTCGGAAGTTGGACAAGCTGACGGAGGCCGCTTCACTCGCCACCGAACGAGGTACCAAAGTCTTTGAAAGCATGCTTGCGGCAAAAAGTGGTAAGGGGATTAAATTCGACGCGCGCGAGAAGCCGCGTGGAAACCTATGAAGTTGCCGGGCTTTCCGCGACGCCAAGCTTTCTCTCCTTTCTCTGGAAAATTTTCCTCGACGTTTTCTTTAAGGTCAAAGTAAATCAGCCGTGGATCGTAATGCGAACCAGGAGATGGAAGTCGAACGATGGAAACATCGGAAGAGATCGGTAATATTATACGGTTCGTCAGACGGTCTTCTGAATTTTACGACATTCATCAACCAGCTTCTCGAGGTTCCTTATCTTCGTAAATTACAATTACGTTGCTCCACATAAAGACATACGATGGCTGTTGCTGGTTAGCTTCGTCAGCAATTTATTAGCAAAGTATATTTTCCATATCTATGACCGATTCGATATATAACTAATGAATTGAAACATTATGACTGTTAAATAATAATGTTGACAGATAGTTAATCGTAATAGTTGACTAATCTATATCACTGTTCGGAGGGACGAATTATCCCTCGCGTTCGTATCTTTCACCATGAAATATCATCATGTTCAAACAAATTATCCCAAAACGTTCAAGAATACGCCTCGAAGCGTAAACTCCGAAAGGTCGCCATAATATCTCGTTAGTGGTGCATGAATATGCATGACGTGCACGTACAACATAAATTAAGCAAACTTGCCGAGCGTTTGATGGTAGGTGCGACTCCAAGGATCAACAAAATCTCAACAACGCCCGGGCACGATCAACCCAGCCACCGTGTCTTTCCATTGTTTCCATTTTCGGTTAACGCTCATATCGGTTTTCAGCGAACGAGCGAGTTTATCGTTTGGTATGGATTCTTAACGAGCCAGGACGAGCTGGACAAGTTTCACGCTCTGTTTTCAGGTTATCCTTCACGTTCAATTTCAATATAATTCGGGATTCGCGGCTTGTCGCGCGATATTCCCGACGAAACTTGTTTGCGCGAATCGATCCGCGTTCGCGCGTATCAATTTCACGTTCGTTGGCCGATTATTCGACACCGATTCGAGAGGTTACCCGCGAAATTTTCGCGTTCCGTATCGATTTGCCGTTCCTTCCGTTCCGAGATCTTTTGTTTGCTCGCGTACGAATTCGATTTAACGAGAAAGCGGAACGGCCAGTAATGGGTCGACGGGTGTTCGCTATCGTTACAAGCTTTTTCGACGTGTTTCGAGTGCTTCGCCGTGGACACACGCGCGGCTCAATGGGTGTAATAACCAACGTGCAGTTGCGCGCTCCGGGCGGTAACTTTACCGCGTGGATCGAGTGACACGCTCGTTCCACGTCGACTTCGATGACTCGATTTACGAGAGCTACGCGGCCGTGCTCGGGACAGCCGCCTGGATCCGATCTGCCAGACTTTTATGCCGTAATATTTTGGCTTTGTCGAGTTATGATCGAGTAAGCTTTACGGTCTGATCGGAATTTCGATGAGGCTTCTTTCATTTGTTATCTACAGAAATTGTAATTTAGGTAAAACGCCAGGTTAGGCAACCTTTATCGTAATACATAAATATCATACGGATAAGGAATTTTTAACGGAAGAAAGGGAGAAGTACATGGAATCGATTGAGTTGTTGTCTACTGGGATTTTGATGCAAATCGTTGCGAATTCACTGATAATATTTGATTAAAGATCGTACAAAGGCACAGAGATACACTATACAAGATATCTATGTAACTGTTATAAATCGTGGTTTGTTGCTCGCTTTCTTTCGTACGAAACGAGCAGAAGACTCTAATAATTTTTCCACAAATTTATTCCAATGCCTCTCGACGCAAATTGAGTAGATTTAATTTGTACAGGACCAGTATACATGATAATTTTTCGTTCGGATTACTATGCAAAGATATACGTACATATAAATTTCCACTTAAAAAAGGTATGTATCTAATAAGTAGCGACGTCGACGATAAGACGACTATCTAACATCTTCTAATCGCATCGGCCTAAGAAATTACTACCTGTACATCCGTATCATGAACCCTGCATAGAAACAGGTCTACTTATTTCCACTTATAGCAATCTCTACGTGATCCTCTTCTAAATACTTGGAATAACAATTGCGAGAAAGACGAGTCCTTTCTAGAAAGTATCTAGAGCCTTCAAATGAAATTGATTACGAAGTTAGTGCCGTAAACTAAAATAAAAATCATAAACAGAAAGTTTCTGAAGCAAATGCACGGTTTATGAGTAAAGTTCTCCCATACCGAGCGATCTTTCCACTACAGAACGGTACATGCCGAAGTCCTTGACTTCCGAGAAGTTTAGTCTATTACGCGTCCAATATCTGCAATTCAATCCTTGGAACGACACCGAAGTGTTGGTGGTTGCACGGTGCGCGTAGAAGTCGGTATCGTTTCTGTCTGCGTTACGACGGGTCGTGTCACGGAGCCGTCATCTGCCGGTGCTCCGTATCGGCTGACTTATGCAAATCTGCACGCGAGTACGCTTTTCCCCGTTTCGCAAGCTGATCGCGCACCAGAGCCACGTTCCAGGCATAAATTTTCGTCCCGAGTTGTTGGATTTATGAATCTGCATGGCTGAAGGCGAGTTCGGCGCGCTCGCGCCCCTTTAAGGAATTACGTTTCCCCTATCGCGATATTAATAAGCAACCAATCGATTCGACTATTCGCTTGAGAAAGGAGGTAACGTGCTTTCCTGGCGATTAGATTCCATTTAGCGCAAAGACGACTTCGCTTACTTTCACACTGGATAACTTGGTAATTTACATAACGATCTGCTGAAAGAAGTTAGCCTGAAGAATGTTAAACGGTATGATACGAACTCATCGGCGATGTTTCGTCGCGATGGTGTGATGTGATCTTACATCGTGATTTGAAAACTTTAATGTCGTTCGTTTTCTTCCTCCTTCGTTCTAGCTTTTTCAATCAGTCGAATATGAGTCTACTCGTCGGATTAAAATTATTATGTTCTACTCACCGACAAGTGATAATAGTTTTAGGAATAGGAATAGTTCTAGGTAATATTTTTAGGAAGCAATTAAAATTTACATAGCACGAAAGAAACATCGAGTAACGCGTTCGTTAATGTAGCATTAAATTGGATAATAAAATCATTTCAGTTCTTTTGACTTCTTATCGAGTCATGAGAAAGGTAACGGATTAAACATTGATAAAACACCATAAAGCCAAAATGGAAAGAAGCGAAGTCACCTTTTTAAGTGACGCGTCAGCATGATCATCGAAATTAAATTTAGTCATTATGAAAAGATACGGTTGAGCCGAAAGTTGATACCAACTAAAGAACGTTCAATACGATTATCATTCTAACGCTTTCGTCGAAGTAAACAATATTCGTGGCACTTCATCACGGTCGCTTGTAGTTCAATACTGCACTTGTTCCGGTGCTTCGAGTCTTTTCGGTTATTCTCGCGTTTCCTAGGGCAATAATTTTCTAGTGCGTTTTCAAAGAGCGCCATATGGCTTAACTTTGACCCTTTGAGCTTGCAAGCATTCCTACGCATAGCTGAGGATAATTAGTACGTAGATGTACGTACGTACGTAGTACATGGAAGCATTCATTTTATTTGGGGGAAAACAATTTTCGTGCTGCGTTCCGGGAGAACGGATTAAAAGCTGGATTTTAGCGAGGCTCTCTACCGCGAAGAAAAAAAACGCGTGTTGAGTTGAACTTGAAAGTGCGTTTTCGCGGTTTTAACCATGCAAATATTATTAAGGACTCGTTAAATTTTTATACCTAACGTGTTCGTGCCAGAAGATTTCCGACTTCTATAATTCCCATTTATTATTACTGTTAGAATTTAATCTTAAAAGTTAAGAAATAAATATGTGGAAGACACAATGGTTACGTTGAAGCAATATTAGGTGATGTTTATTAAACAACATTACAGAACCGAATGTATTTAAAATATAAGTGAGTGATATGGATTGTTGACAGTTGGCTAGTTACTCTCAGACTGACTGTAGGTAGTGACCCATGGTCCCTTGAAGATTTTTAACCCCACTCTCTATACGGTAGTGAGTGTGACCTGCGTAAGTGTCCTTTTCAGGTGCCTGCGTAGGTG
The DNA here is from genome assembly GCA_014737535.1 of Bombus cullumanus. Taxonomy (NCBI): domain Eukaryota; kingdom Metazoa; phylum Arthropoda; class Insecta; order Hymenoptera; family Apidae; genus Bombus; species Bombus cullumanus. The sequence goes on from JACXIX010000011.1 coordinate 3,196,037, forward strand.
TCTGTATGATTAATATCGTTGTATTCCAATAATTACGACACTGGTAGAACGTGAGGTTACCTTCACGGATGATTAGAAAGGTATTAAAATATTCAAAAATTATTATCTGCTTTGAAACTTATATAGAGGTAAATGGAAACTTAAACAAATAAATCTCAATCGACATTTCTGTATATGAACCATTCTTGTCCATTTCATGTTTGGAATCCATTCTATTATACATATTAAATATATTAAATTTCCTACACGTATTTCTGTTTCTTATATATTCTATTAGGTCGTCCGTAAAGTTTTTTTCGTTTTATAAAGAAATAATGGACGCACAACATTTTTCGTTTTATATTGTTTTATTGAATTACGTATGATCCCTTTTGTTCTATCAATATAAAGATCACAACGTTTGATAGATTAGGTTTCATGTTTGTGTAAAGATGCATCGTTGTAAAAGAGGGTCTGTAAAAGAGAGATACTTGTTGGACAACCTAATAATAACACAGACGAAATCCCAGTTGAACAAGCATCGACTAATCACTTTCCAGTGTGATAAAAAATCGTGGTAATTCGCAAAACACGGGCGATACGTTACACTGCAAGTGGATCGAATTCTATGAAACCTGTTCATGAACTGAAACCAATGTGTTCTTTCTGTATCTAACCATGCTTTATCGAGTAATCGCATTGGGGAACACGCCCCGGTATTGTGATTAACTTCGAACAACTCGGACATTTCTCTCTGTTTACTCGTTTCCATCGTGTATGACAGGTGATCGTGATTGGAGCGCACCCAATCATATGCTTGATCGCTTAAATTGGCGATACCAGTTTGATTATGAGATATGCGACCTGGTGATTCAACTGATTGCGATTTCCGCACGAACGACGATTCTCTGTGCGAGCAACGTTGAATATAGCGTCGCTCTCTGTCGTCAGACTTTTCCACGAATTTTCACTTCCATGTTCTTTGCACGGCTCATAAGTAACATTATTTCCAAAGTTTGAGAACGTTCAAGGTGCGTTGATATTCGAAACTAATCGAGGCTGTTCCGTGATAAGAGCAAAGTTGAAAATGTGAAGGGAGCAGTGAGATGAGCAATAAGGTGTGAACATTTCAATGGATTTTGAGGCTAAGCTCGAACGAAATATTTCGTGCAGCTAATAATCTAGTCTCTCTTCTGTCGTCTATTTTCAAGGTTCTTTAAATACTTTTTACAAAATTCCTCTAAATTTAAAAACGTTTATTTTCCCGCTGAAAATGTACTTTCGAAGCAGACTTCATACAGTAAGATTTGAAATACGAAGTTAAAGAATCTTCTCTTCAATTTCCCTATTTGATTGTATACAGTATGAAGAGTATTATATAGAACTTTTAGCAAAAAGTTCAAAAAATTGACGAAGTTACAGAACCCGAGTTTGTTAGCGAATCGAATAAATATTACCACAAGCCTGAAAATTTGAAACGCGTTTCGTGCCGTTGGATGGATTGCTTGTTCGATAACTCTGTCAATTTTCAAAATATTTCATCAAATTTTCCTTCCATACATAGTCTGTAACGTTATTTTACGTAGTTTATAATGGCAGGCCATTTCTTTGACGTTTTCATTCTGTTAGAATTTTATGCTTCGATGAAACGACAAATTTTTACGCGAAGTATCATCTTGTAACTATGCTGATTTGGTAGTAAAATGATGGGAAGCAGCAAAAAGAGATTTTCCTTTGTCGAGTAGATTAGATGTTACTTAGCCGGCAGAATAGCTAGGAGAATAATCCCCGTTGAAACGAACGGGGCGTTAATTATTTATACCCCGCGATCACATAGATTGATGCCCCCAGCCGTTGGATAGCGGTGTGTGAATGTCGATGTTTGAGAAAAGCGAGACTACAGGTGCATGATTAACAATAAAGTATGTTCTCAGACGAATCAGGTACAGTTACTAAGCGATAAACGCTGTCGGGTCTGCGTCGGAGATCTTATCAAGGCTATTGGAACGCACGATCACATCTTACGCTCGCTGGTTCTCGTACGATGTGATTTCGGAAACTCTACCCGCGAGAAACGTGGCACCTAAACCCATAAGCTACGACCCTGCAACCTGACGTCCGTCGCAACATTTGGAATAATCGGCCGAAGATCGGAGAAGCAAAGCTCGTGTCGACACACGCTAAGCCTTGGTCGGCCACGACACTTAGAAAGTTGGACAAACGCACGAACGCGGTCTCTAACGTCTCTCCGGTGTTGGTAGTTGACTTTGACTGCGCTAAATCTTGTCACTGCTGTCCCAACCAAGCGGATGCTTATCGCGTAACTTACCCGAATCGTGAAAACGATTGCCAGTGACGCGCTTGAACGTCTCAGAACGCAGTAACCAACGTCCCGCGATGCTAAAACGGCTCTGCGAGTTTATTTTCCAATCGTGGGTTTCGTCGCGATTCCCAGAGAGACGTAACGCAACGTTCAAGAACAAAGGGCAGTAACCAACAACTGTCGGGATTCGAAGGGAGATCGATGCACGCGCATCTTGAAGATCCGAGGGCCATGAACCATCCCTTTTGTCCCTTTCGCGGTCGGAGGAAACCGCTGGGACCACATTATACACTTGACTTCCTGTTATGTACACATATAATTTTTTAGCAAAATTTACAAAAATATAGAAATTAGCCTTTCTTTTTTCTCTCATAGTCGTGTTTTAGCCAATATAAATTACATACGACAATTTAGAAATTTGTTTAAACAATCTGCCACGTACTCTTATTCTAGCACACGAGAAACTAAATTAATCTATCGAGTAGTTTTTCTCGAATCAAACCTTGAAAAAGAGTTTTGTGATAATGATAACGATGATAAAGATACGTAGATATTGCTTTTTAAAAGCTTCGATGCTTGTAACATTCTTTCGTTAGCTTTAACGAAGACAAATAGAAAGAAATTGATCACTAATTGTGCGGAACAGAATGTTTCACTACTTAAGGATAAAACATGGGCGCTAAGCCTCGTATTCAAGAAACCTTCGAAGTGATACAAGTACAAGATTTAAATTCCAAAGTTAACGCGTCGCTACTTGTTGCGAGAGAAACTCCTTTAGCGAACCTCAGGGTCTTCTTTGACTAACTAGCAGTAGGAACTTGAGCCACTTTAAATAGTGACGTTAGTTTCCATGAACGAGTGAAATTTGACGCGAAGAAAAGGAATATTTTTAAAAAGATCTCGACTTCTCGTTAGCCATGATATAATAGTAGCTTTGATATATTAATTATGAAATATTATATGAAATATTTTTTACTTTTGCGAAAGAAAAAGCTAGAGAATAATAGAGAAAAATTAACATTTGAAAACTCTGCGGTTAATTGTTGAATTCCATTGATAAAGAAATTATTACATAAGTTTATTAATGTCACAATTACGTGAAAAATGTTCTTAAATTTAATAATAGATATCCTTCGACTTCTACTTCCCTACGATAATGAAATTTAAATGACATTTGAATAAAAATGTTTCATCTACCGAATAATTAATCCAATCCTACTTTCGTAATTAAAATGTAACGAACGGTGCCGAGCGTAACACTTTCGGCGATGAAATATTACGACAGAGAGTTCCAAAATGTGAATCGTACTTATTTCTTCGAAACTTTGAGACTCGAAGGCTGCGAACCTGTGCATATACGAAGAAAATATAAAATGAACAAGCCTTAGGAAAGAATTGGAAAGTCCAAAACATTGGAAGATTCATGAAACAAAATTCCAGATGTCATTCTTTCGTTCGGATAAAACTTTGGTGACCCAAAAATTCCGAACCTTTTAAAACTTTGCCAATTCGTTGGGCAGATCAGGGCAAATAACATACTTTAGATTCTTATAAACAATCATGACGGGTCTGATTTTTATAGAATCTGAAGAAAAGTAACAATTTTCGACGATTTCAAAGAGTCAAGTATCTACGCGAACTAGAATTTTCTCAGACCTGTAGTCCTCTTCAAAGAATCTGTTATATGTTGAAATCAGTTTCGCATATTAATAAAGAGATAAAATCTTTCGGAGTAAATTATTCAAATAAATATCAATTATATTATAAAAATTATACTATTCGAATTTAAGTAACCGATCAAATTAATTTAATTCATCAAATTCAAATTTAGAAGAATTAATTCATCCCCATTGATTTTCTTCGTATCAATTACGTTCTAGTTATTCGTGCGATTTTTGAACAAACAAATACGGATTATGTACTCTAAAATTACTAAAATTGAGTTACTATAAGGAAATCGAGTCGATCAGCTCGGTTTCAGGATCGCGCATATAGCTACTATGTAATCGAATTACAATTTTTAATCAAAGATTCAGGAACATATGCATACGTTATCGATTAACGATACCATCAGTGTGATTTTCAAATCTCAGGAGACGTTCCCTATTGATCTAAAAGTAAAGTAATTCAAAGCTCCGATTAAATAAGTAGCATTAAGCGTACTTCGTAAGAACGATACGTGGTAAATGTACGAATAAATAGATTCGAGGAAGAGAATCAAGCCACGCTCCTCCAGCAAGGCTCGTCTACAAAAGTAGATGTCATTCAGTTTAAAGTCTTATTCTCGTGCTGCATAAACTCGGCGTCGCGTCGTTAGATAGATAGAAGCGTTCTTGCGGCAAACATTTCGAGAGAATTCCGTTAACGGATCAAAGGAGGATATTTCGATCCGAGGGATATTTCGATTTCTCCTATGATAGCGCAATTCCGGGGTTTACACGAAAACGGCAGGAATACCTTAGATCGCGGGTATTCGCGACGTAAGGTGATTCCAAGACAAATGGATCGTTCCCGAGACTGGTTTCGGCTTCTTCCAGCATCCGGTTGTTCGCCAAGATTCTCATATTCGCCAACATTTTGGGCGGAATCCCGTTTAATGGCCACCGGTAAACGGTGTCTGCTTTAGCCACTTGGAAATGGTAAATTGCTGCATTGCGTTCGAAGCTGTTTAACCGGAGAAATACAGTTGCGCGTCCGTTTTATCGCTGGTGCAAACATTCGTCGTAATATCAGCTCGTATTCGCCGTGGGTTTGTTCTCTCGAATTGTTTGGAATACAGAATTTACGCTTACGTTATGGACAGTGATATTCCTTGAGGTAACATTTTTTCAGATAAACGTGCGTGTTATATTCGATGATTCGACTGTTGTTAATTCGAGTCAGGTTAAGTTTCGTTCGAAGCTATTAATTTAATAAGTAGATGTCGTTTAATCGCGAGAAAAATAATTAGGATGCTTTTATTGTAATTCGATACTTAGGAACTGATCGTTGCTATAGATTATAAAATATACCGGTGAGAAAAGAAAGCGACGAATTTCAATGTAACTTTTCAACCCAGTTTCAAAATTCTGACGCAGATCTTCTATTTTACACTGCATTGATCGTGTTAACCTATTTTGTGTAACTCTGCGTTCTAAAAGTTTAACTCGATGCTTGGATTTAAATTTATTTATCTTTCGTTCCACTCCAAATAAGCTACTGTAAACGTCGCCAAGTGTTTTCCGTGCGATTTCAAAGGTCTAGCGTTACGTCTGTATCAGCGTGCTGTATCTATAGCTCAGCTATATCTATTCTGTAAATCTTACATTTCATTTTTACTAAATTTACTACGTAACTTTGCTGTTGAATTTTTACTAAATCAAAAGATCAACAAAAACGTGCTTATCGCGTGTTTCCCTTGTGATCTTCGATTTATGCGATTCGGGTTTTCTTATATAAAACTATCCTAACTAACTGTGCAAGAAAAGTGTTTCGTTTTAAATGTAAAAATTGAACGATATCGTATGGCTTTGTTGAATGAAAACGAACGTCGTATCGAGATCAGGTTTTGCAACAATCGGAGGGAATCATTCGCGACGAACTTGTCAGATTTTTGTTGCCTCTACGAGAGAGCTATTATATTTATTTAAGAACTTGAAATTGCCTCGATTCTCTATTCAGTAACGAATCGATTTAAACGTTTGGATTCGATGATTACGAGGAGCTCCATTCGGCGAAAGATTCCAGCATTTTCACCGTTCCCAGTGTTTGCCTCCGATAATCGTTATCGGAATAGCAATTATTGTTTCCTCTGTTCTCTCTTAAGGAACGGTTCGCCATGAATTAATTAATGGGCCGCGATTGCTTCGATAGGCACAAAATGCATTTCGCGCATCGCCGTTATTGAATTCCATTTAATAAATATGAAACAAATCGAGGACACCTTGTATAAATACATATTTTCAAACGTTTCGAAAACTGCAGCGAATAAATTTCTTTTTTTTTTTTTTTAATATTTTATTGCAATGTCATTTTATTACTGTGTAAAGCGCTAAATTTACCATAGCATATTGCAGAGAGATGTATGTAATATGCCATATAAATATTTGTTAGAATTTAATACAAGTATAAAGTAGCAGAATATAAAGGCTACTGGAATAAGAACACGATACAAATCGCGTATTTTAATTTAACAATTCAGTACCTTGTCAAAATCGAAGCTTAATACGTACACTGCTCCATTCTGTTCATAATTTTTTAAATATTCCTCGTAATATTGAAATATTGCTTATTTTTGGAACGGTTATTTTTAGAATCGTTACAAAACTCCGTCGATACGAGTATAAGCTATTTTTAAGAAGCTTGTGTCTTCCAACCTAACAGATTGTTTCCATTTTCAATGATATAATATTAAAATACTATTCTTTCGTCATAAAATTGCACGAAAATCAGAAAATTAAGAAAAATGTGTTTTCGTTTCTCTCTTGCGCACTACGAAAGACAGAACTTTCAAAATATGCAGTTAGAGCGGCAAAAAGGATTAGAAAATGAAATTGCATCCAATTTTCAAGCGCTTAATGAAGAAGACAATATGCAAATTCTTTTATTCTTGTGAAAAGTGTTAATATTTTCAAAATGATGGTGCAATATTCTGGAATTTTCAGAAGTGTTTAGATTCATCTCTCGAGTTTTCCCGTGAAAAACATTTGCCTTTAATTTTCTTGCTACACAACCGAGAATTCTTGATAGTACGGGGGTACAATTACGGGCTGCTGCTCCGTGCGAGAATAAACCCGTAAGATACGCGTTAGATATTGATTGCATGCACCGACAGGCATCATGTCTGACTTCCCATGAATATCTATTGGTTCCGATGACAACGGACGTCCTCGTATAAAGGACGCGTGGCGAATGCGCGTGACATTGCGAGATGTTCCATCAAAGTGTCGCTTCATTTCACGCTATCCTCGCCATCTTCGACAGTATGGTTCCATAAATAGTCGCGTGGATGGAGAGTCGTGTCGTCTGAACGTTGCAACGACAACGATTTTGACAGGGGAAAATAGATCGACGACGACGAGTGATAATTGAAAAATTGGAAAAGCAAAGATAGAGGGACCTGTATTAGAAAGAATCGAATCTACTAATCTGATATTGTAATTGAAAAATCGAGAAATAGCCACGTTGTTACGATACGCGAAGACTACAGGTGGAGGCTACGATACATCGCATTCAGATAAGTTTGAGAAGTTCAGAAAGTAGCAAGGGAAATTTATTTCAAGACTTTCTCAGTAATCTGCGTTATCTGCCCCTGAAACTTGATTATCTGTCCCCGATATACTTTATTATCATTTAATCGCAATTAAAAATCCAGAATTCCGACTCATCATCTAACTATTGATTTTAACAATTCATGCACTGCGAATTGAGAACGAATTCTATTTTCATAGTTCTGACTTCGCCAGCCATTGTCATTTGCTTTACATAAATATTCGAGGTTTCTTCGACCAAAGGTTGATCTTTCACCCTACCGATTCTTCGTCGAATTTCCAATTAAACGAAAATAAAGTCAGCGAGCCGCAGTGGTAGATCGAAAGAGTTCGCCATCGGCGAGAGAGTTTAACGAAGACTTCGTTTAAATTCTTCGTCATGAGTTCTCCGTCCGATGCATCTACATTCGTCGTTCGTCCGTCGAATGTAGTATATCTTTTCGTTGGCTAGCCCCCGTACCACTATGCAGAATTTCCAATTCCGAAACTAATCTTCGCGAGTTCGAATCTCGATACCTATCAGCATTCTGGCCGAACGGTGTACTGTGTTATTGCACGAGTTGCAAAGGCAAAGGTAAGTAAACCTGGGATTCTGCCTGTGGAGTTTGCTGTTAGAAACAATTCTGACCGATGGGGCGTTCCGTTGAAACTTTAATAATGTACGCTTGTCGTCATGTCTTCTTCAATCTTTTTCCACGTTGCCTGTCCACGTTGAAACGTGTCACGGATATCGATGAAACTCGAACTTCATCGCTGTCTTTTAAATGGCGAATTTACGTTATTAGTTGTTTGTACATTTTAAATTGGAATTTTTATTTGCTTCTTATATATCTGTTATTCATGCATGCAGTTTTAAAAGTTTCGTTAAATGTATCAGAGACTATTATCGTTCATCATTTCTCAAGTTAATCGTACCTTTTGAAAGTGTTCTAATTATGCACGAGATCGTACGACTTTTTACTTGCTTCGAGCACTGAAATTTTCGTATCCGATTTTCCATTCATCAGGCGACCAATCAATTTAGAGATTGATGGGTGACCATCGATAAGAAACCTGATCTGTACACGTCATCCGGAAGGATCATAGTGTCCAAGGGTGTTCGGTCAGATCAATGTTGTCCAAGTTAATCCTCGGAGATTAAGGAGTTACACTGTCTCAGCTTTCGTAATGGGCACACACTGACGGACACAGTCAGAGCCCGATACGCGAGCAATGTGTATCAACGAATACGATTGATTCTCGAACTTTGGTTAACTTCCGACCGTGCATGATGAAACAGATTGTCTTTCGATAGGATTACGATTTATTACATTCCTTGGCTGGCAGACTGGATCGGAAAACGTGGCTCGTTTTAATGGGTAATCGAATTTCGATATCGATGTTTATGTTCGAAGGCTCGAATAATCGTTCCAGCTTGCTTGAAATTATTCTCATAAGCATTTTTTCATCGTAAATCGTGATTCTTACCGATAACAATATTCTAATTTAAATCGAGCCAACATTTGCGCGTATTAATTGAATTTCAGCGAACCGGATTTACTGGATCGATGCCACTGGAATTAATTTAATTCGCCTAATTTACGAAACACTGATAAACGGAACTTTCCACGGAGTGTCATTTTACAGTGATTAAAGCTTGTCTTTCGTTAAACACGTGCTGTTGTACACGCGATGTAACACAGCATTTTACAGTTTTTCATTAATTACCAGCTACCCTCGAACGTCAAATGTTACTTCCGACACTGTTTCCTTTGAATTTTGTTGACATTCGAAATGCAATTTATTTGCACGAACCAATCCCAATCGTTTTTTATTACTTTCCCACGTTGTAATCCAAACTGAATTTCGCGTACAGTATCACGTTAGCGATACTTTTTAAATTTCATCGCTAGAGTTTGCTAACGAAACGAAACGAATCCTGCTACAATTTTCGATTGTAATCGCGTTACTTTCGATCTATTAACGGTTCTTAACGATTTAAGTTCGTGTTTCTAATACATTCGGGATGAAGCTAATACAATATTTCTGAATAAAGTTAATAAAGCAGCTTTTACGCGCTGATTTCCCGCCGGGATTCATTCTCGATGGAATCCAGCTGAAAAGTAATTCTGCAGGGATAAAACGGGAAAAATGATTCGCAGCTTCCCTGGTTCGAAGCGACTCGCTGTGAATAAAATGAAAAAGGAACCAGGGAATGCCCTTTAATGGAATAAATCTGGTTGGCTGGATCGAGCACTTCCAAATAGTGTTACGCGAATATCACCGGTCATGGAAATTAGATTTCGTTGACGTTTGATAATCCCACATGGACACACTTTTTCGTTGTTAACCTTCCTCTATCCCTGCGTGTAGCTGGATTTTATTTTATTTCGCGATACGCGACACACTTGTCAAAAAAAAAAAAAAAAAATGCGGTTTACTCGTTTCATTTCCAGTGTACGCGCTCGACTTACTCATTTTTCAGGCAAATTCGAACCGTTCTTGCAGAACTTATTGCATTTTACACGAAGGTTCTCCATTTGCTTCTGGTACCGGTTAAAATTATTAACGTTCGTTTGAACAACGCGTCGGCACGAATTTTGCAAAAATTTGTGCGAGATCGATGGCCGAGCTTCCAAATTTTACCGAGGACCGGTAACGGGCAGCCAGATTTTAAATCCACCGCAATTTCAGGGAGACAGTTTAATATAAATTTCAGGCCGATTGGCGTACGATAAATATTCACATTCGTCGTATGCTGTAAACCATCCTATAACAAAATTTACCCTATCGTAAATTGAAATATCGTATAAATCGAGCTGGTTCAACCGTGTTTTATATCGTGGAATAATAAAATTATAGAAAGATGCGCGATCGCTCGTGAAAGTATTCGAATACTTCCACACGCATCTTACGAACGTATTACGTATGTTATGAGGAACGTTTTAAAATTTCTCTGATACTGCAATAAGGCACAAAAAGGTAAAACCATTGCTCTCCGATAAATTCCCAATCTTGTGATTAAAACACATCTTGTCAAGAACAATGAACGCGTCCATAAAATACATCTTGTGAAAAAATCGTGTCACGAATTTTACACAACTAGCTACAAATTTCACACGCGTTCTGTATATTCTACTCTCCTACGCTCTCCTATCTTTATTTCAAAGTCAAAGACATTCCACGATCTTAATATCCATGCATTCCCACATTTTCCAAACTTTCTATCGTAGAGCGAGTTTTCGAAGCTTCCAAGCAACTTCCAATACCTGAACTCGATATCGTGAAATAACATCGCTACGTCCTACGTTACGATTTGAAACTTGGAGAACGGCAACGTAGTCGAAAACGCGGACGTATCGAGGCTTCATTAATTTCCATTTTCTCGGATCCCATCGCCTTTCATCTGTTTAACGCGACCCTATCAGTTACAATTAAACGTACGCGGACAATGTCTAGCGTTGGATCCGTAGGCGAAGGGTTTTTCCGACGTATATTATTAATGGTCGATCTAGGCGACGAAAATCCGCGACACACGACCAGAGTGAAACGATGTGCGAGCGGCAGGCAAAGTGGAGATGAGAGAGTGGCGTGCATCGATCGGTCATTTGTGCGGTTTCATGACACTGACTATAGGTTGGCAACGAGGCAGGAAACCGTCTCTGGTCTGCGACCTCCACCTATTTTCGTAGAGGAAGAAATTGGCATGAAGCCACAGCCGCAACGCTGCAGCCTATCCCGTACTGTGGCCGTCATCGCCCGACAAACTCGTCGTGGCTGACATCCGCCGACGATTACGTCGATTACATCACGTGGTCCCTTGTGTCGGTTTCTCAGAAACGTGCCACCGCCGGTTATAAATACCAGAGCGTTGCCTCGCTTCGTCGAATTCGCAACCGTGACCCCCACTCACCTTGCATCGTTTCTACGTTTATGAAATTTACCAGTCTGCACACCAGGATGGACCCGCGTCATGAAGTTGAACGTAACTCGAAGATGCTGCACTCTGGTTTATCACGGTGGATTGCGCTTGACGCGCCGGTAGAGATACGTTTTGAAGCTTGAAATTGTTTTGGAAGTTCGGTCGGGTTTTACTCGAAACGCTGAAGATGTAACAGAATTATGTTGCGGTGTTTTAATTACTTTATTAAGATGGAACCGAGTTTCGAATGTTTAACAACGTTGTCTACTACTGTTCTCCTAGCAACGTGATATCGCCAGTACCGAGAAAACTGTTCGCTTTTGTGCTGTCTGATACCGCGTACCGTGTAACGTTTCCGCCACTGGTCTTTTAAATCGAGCAATATTTTTCTCAGATAATTAGGAGAATGTGGTTGATTGTATGAATTCATAATTTTACGGGTATAACTACAGAAATGCATCTCGTAATATTTTTCTCGTGTACCTTATTTCGCATATTTGTATGTCGCATATATTCTGTACGTTTTTAAGTATTCTACCGGCGCATCAACATCTGCCTATTAACGATTAATAGTCAGAAATATGCCATTATTGACTTGATCATCTTGAGGATGACAGTAATCGTTCCAAAGACGCCAGTGAAAGTCGCTGATCAATAAACGATACGAGTAACAGATTAGGATTCGAGAAAGGACAGTTATGAAAGTTGGAATTATTCAACGTCAAGATGGTTACTAGTCGAGATAGTTAGCGGTTCAGTATAATTCACTTTCAGTTAGTTATTAACGATGGCTGGTGGCATTATGTGCTATCTCTTGATCCCAAATCCACATCCAAATCCAAACGATTATAAATTAGAAAGAAGTACACGAAAGATAAAACGTTGGTCACGCGAGTATTCTCCGAAATAAATAAATTCGAAGCGAGGGATTCGATAACACTACAAAAGTTAACGAGCAAGCATAATCGCGACGAGAATTTCGCTAGATTTTTACAGATACGATTTTCCTTAGTTCGCGACGTAAATCGCGTACTGTTAGCAACTTCTATCTGAACATAAGAATTCATTTCCTCTATCAGATAGATTTTAGAGGAAACGAATGCAAGGCCCAATAATAGCGGTCGATGTTATCGCTTTAAAAGGAATTTTAATGTTTCCTACTGCTTGCACTGTGATGCTTGATAACGATAGCACCATTCCCTTATTTCTACCGGTACAGTGGTATTAATTTTCGTCCCTGATAATCTAGACATTTCGATAATAATCCTTTTAACGTATATTTGGCTAAGCTGTTAAAGTAAGTTCTAAATGAACACGTTTTCGAATCATTAATCAATGTCTTGAGAATCGAGTTCCATATCAGATGGAATAATTAATTGTTCGTTAGACAGTGATAATTAATCGTATCACTTTGAATGCGCCTTATAAAGAAGTTTTAATACTTCCTATAGCACGTATCGCGTCGACAGCTTTGATAACGAGAACATTAAACCTTTGCTGTTGTATGTCCACTCCTATCTTGACGACAACCGCTCTCGTGCCTATTTTACTTTTAAGTGGACCTTTATAGAACGTTTAGAATGCCTGGAACTTTATAGAACACGGCTGTGATTCTAGTTACATTTGCAAGTAACGCGGTGGCTTGTGATTTCTGCGAATTACTTCTAATTAAATGTCGTGCGATTATTAGGTCGTCCGTAAAGTTTCTTTCGTTTTATAAGGAAATAATGGACGCACATTTTCCGTTTTATATTATTTTGTCGAATTACGTATGATCCATTTTGTTCTATCGAAATAAAGATCAGAACGTTCGACAGATTAGGTTTCATTTTTGTATAAAGATGCGTCGTTGTAAAAGAAAGACACTTTTCGGACAACCTAACATTTCGTAACAGAGCGTTGATGAAATTTCGGAATATTTCGTATTTCGTATAACGCGTATGATAGATTCATAAAAAATATCTGCGAGTATTGGAATACTTTCGTAAGCCTGCGTATAATACATTTTCGTTTCTATCTTCTCCGCATATGGCATGATACAATAGGAATATGATAAGATAAGTCGTGGATATGTGTGTGTGTGTGTGTGGTTGCGCAACGTCTACTATACGGGCGAGAAATCCTTCGTCTGATCACGGCTTACTTGCAATAATTCCGCATCCAGGGTAAAAGCATAAAGATTGTGCAGTGTACTCGTATAAAAAAAGTGCCAGGTGTCAGACAAACACAAACCAGTACACGTACACACCAGAGCAAAGGATTCTTGAGACTAAAGGATCGGTTGTTAGAAGATGTCTTAAGGATTTTACAGCTTAATTTATTAGAGAGTACACGCAATGTAAATCTTTAAATTTACGATAAATTTTCGTATCCCAGATTGCTGTTTCGTTGCGAATAAAATATTTTCAAATAGATGATTTATACTTGTACGGTAGTAAATGCGTTGCTTAGCTACGAAAAGCTTGTAGTACGATACTTTCGGGAATTGTATGGAATATATCTGCATTATGAAAATTTGGGGAATCCTTCGGGTTTTGGAAAGGTAATTCGACCATCAAATTCACAGAGTTTAGTATTCGGTACGTCAAGTTCGTCCATCGAGGCTCAAGAGCTCCCTATACAATGTTAAACAAAGTTCTTAGCGTAAGTACTCTGGAAGTGGCGCAAAATGCATACTACCAAAATAGGGCAGTGATTAGCTTGGACAAAAAGCTTACTAATAACACGCGATCCGGTTATTATTTTCTAATTAGCTTAATGGTATAATCAATTCTCGCAGATTCGCCGATTAAATTTATTTTTAGAGAATGTTAAACGCTTGGCAACGATTTCAACTGTTTTTAAATACGATTTATATTCCTCTCAAAGTGCAACGTCTTTAATTTGCATGCTATAAATAGCTTTCTGCTAATTTATTTACTATTTTACTAAAATAGCTTTAAATTGTCGTTCGGTTTACTCGAATTTCTGTAAATATACGAATCAAAGATAAAAGTCGAAGTTGTTGAAGTAGAAATTCGTACCTGACAGTTTTGAGTAATTGCAGAATGTTTAAATGTTAATCAACGTAAACGACAAAACAACGAAAGATTAAGTTTCTAATGATAATAAACCCTGAAATGGTACTAAACTCTGTAAACGCTGGAGTAATTTATTTTCTTTCAGTCTTTATAATTATAACGACGATAGAGCTAAAGCTGTGCCCTATTGGAATATCGAAAAATTAGTATCTGCTTTTTGTATACCTTAAAAACATTCACTTCTAAGTCATGTTTACATCATTTAACCCTTCGATTTCATGTATTTTCATAGTTAGAGATTTTCCTTCTCAAAATTTCAAGTATAAAATAATTGTATCTGCACGCAAAGTACAGACAGTTTTATTCATTTCCCCTTTAAGAGCTCGTCGTTCGTACAAATTGTATTAATGACAATGGAGATGGGTTGAAGTGGAAAACAGCGGATCACGGATTTCAACCGAAGTGGAATGACCCGGCGCTGGTGAATTAAATCGGTTGCGCCGAGTACTGGACCGTTTCTTGCAGATGATAACGTACTTGAAGAGGATAACGTAGAAAAAGAAAGGAGTAGGAAAGTTAGGACCCGATTCCAAGTGCAAATATTTCGCATTACTAAACGCGACGTTCACGAATTGCGTTCTTAGTTTCCATCGTGGAAAGCGATTGCCTCCCCGAAGGGACAATATTACACTGTACGATTGAGCCCATTAACTTTCTTATTTGGACGATTTGTACGCGGAGGTCGATCAGAAGTGTGTTCTTGAAAGACCCATTTGTATTCGGGAATCAATAGTGCCGCTGCTTGGCTTCTAGTTTTTGCCTTTCAAAGCCCAGAAATCCCATATAATGTAATAGCTACTGTTCGAGCAGGTTACATCCATTTACCGCAGAACGTTGATACGGAGTCAGTCAACCGGTCATTGTTCCTCGAGCCGTCTTCGAGTAGAACGCGATCGTGTTCCTACCAATTGTTGCTGAACCTCCAACTTCTTCGTGCTCGATGCACTTCGAACGATCGATTTTCCTCGCACAGATAGGACTCGCTTCGTTAGATCTGATCGTTCTATCGTTTGCTCTTTCTTTGGTATTAGTGAACGAATTGTATTTGGTTTTAGTGAACGAATATTTAATATACTTGAAAAAGAGTGATTATAAGCAACGCGAGGAAAAATTGGACGATGATCAGTAGCGTAACTCGATATAACCAGGATTTCCACTTCTTGCACGGTTCAACGGTTATTATTAATAAACTTTCACAAGCTAGAAACTACGAGTTACCAATGTCAATGATCGATCAGCGATAAGAAATTTAGCAGCAAATAAATAACGTAACAAATAAGTTCTATAGGAGAATTCTACAAATTACAAGTCGCCATGGTGGAAATTGTAGAAGCTGTTTGTGCAACTGAAGTCTACGCGTGTATAACTTACAACGTGTAATTTGTAAATTCGTCGACATTATTAGTTAACAGTGTATCGTACGAAAGAGTCCGGATATGAATACAAAAAGATCGTCATCATGTTCTATCTAGTTTGCTCGAGCAAAAAAAAGAAATTATTACGCCTCTTTCACGGTAATTTGACAATCCGCTACTAAGTAGATGCATTGTCATAACCAAATTATCCTATACAGAAAAGCTTAAGTTCCGGCTAGAGTTATGACCGCAAGAATTTTGTCTTTTACCATTCACATTGTTTTATTCCGGCAGGAACCAAGTTGCTTTGCAATTCAGCCAACAATGGATGCGCATAATAGAGCGATTATTACGAAAGGGCTCGTTACATCGAACGAACCGAGCCAGTTCGTCCAGTTCGTTCGTCTCGTAAGATTTCTACGACGAAAACAACTAAACAGGCAGTTGGTTTTTCAAATTTCTGTAAAATCGTACTCGGTTATTTTTCCCCCGTTACGTGGAATTAACGATTGTTTTCTTCGCAACGACGGTGAATTTATATTTCGAGCAATGTGTTTTATATTATACCTGATGGTACCTGAAACGTAACGATTTTGGAAACTAATTCGTCCGATGGTTGTGTTGCGAAAGCATCTGTTTCGTAAGAGACCTCGACCCCTTTTAGCCTAATATCTCTGACTGATAGGAAGAAGGGTGCGAGTTTGCCATTTCGGGGAAATAGAGAGCCACTTTTGCAGATTGAAAATCATGTTTCATACTTGGAGAAAAAGAGGTCGTGTCCAAATATCATTTTTCTCCCGATCGTGCGGATTTTTCGTTTCTACCCGGTATCCCAATTTCGTCAATATTTTTGCAAATTTAATATTCCCGCGTAAAAAAGGTTCGACTGGATCGGAGCGATTTTACGCAGATGGTTAATGTTCCGTGCTTGTTTGGAATTAATGTTTGCAGTAGCTTCTTCCTTATGGATTTACGCGATAACGGCTAAGATGTTGGCTTTTGTTGGATTTTTACGTATTTCGGATAGTACTATGTTTAGAAAAGTAAGTTTACTTAAAGTCTAACGTAGTTAACTGAAGTTTACATCTGCTTCAATCTTCAAAATTCCTTTTTCGAAGTTAAACTCTCTTCTCTCGAGCTCGCTCGTCCACTACCTCTTTCATATCTTTCAGTTTTTATTATGTTTTCCGGAACTTATTTATCGCCAAGAAAAACTGGTAAAGAACGTTCTTATAAGAAGTTTTCTTGTAAAGAATTCTTTCCAAAATACTCTGCAAGTTTCCTCTACTTGATACGTGTCTCTTTAGAAATTGTCACCGGTTAAAAAATTCCAACAATATATCCGATTCGAAGTCCTCTTCCCAGACGTTTCATTCTCATAAATACTTGCCACCTTCAGACATTCGATACTCCACCACTTAGAAAATTACGTTCGACGAAATTTCAAATCTCACGCAATGCATTCATTTTTGCACATCGATGAAGCTTTTTTTCGCAAAATAAATTGTTTCGTGACGTTGCAACGTGGATGATGAAACATGTCATCGCAAAGTTCTAAACTGCAACTCATTGCAAGCTCATGTTATACGAGTTGCATATGTGAAATTTAAGAAACTGATTTTGAAAAATTGAGTATCAATTCTATGTTCTAGTCAAAAAATTCGATCGGTCAAACGTCGATCAGTTTATTTTCCGAATAACTCGCGTCTCCCACGAAAAGAAACGATCTCTAGTTTATTAACTACAACGTGCAGCATCTCTTCAATTTCTGTTTCTCTGTCAAACTCAAGATAAAATATACAAACGCATGAATCTTAACGTGTAATAAATCAACGTTGCATGCATCAGCTTGCTCGTCATATCCATCTTTTTGTTCAAATTATGTAACACAACCAGGAGGAGGAGTAAAAAAGAAAAAAGAAAAAACGGTGGCAGGATATCGCGTTGTTGTGTTAACAGCTGCCATAAATTCAGCGTAGAATCTTAAGAGAGGATCGCCAGGACGATGCAACGGGGCTGCGTACGCTTGCCAAAATAAGCCGTGTAGCGGTTGTTTATCCGCGGCGTGTAGTGGATTCATCGCGGCTTGCCATTACACTTTCGCATGCTTTTCACTTGAAAATTAAGATAATAAGGTGCAATTTGGCAGTCTCACCGGTTGCGGCGTTGAAAGTTAAATCCTTTGCGAGGCAACTATGGACGTATATTATGCTAATCCGTCAATATAATCAGAAGCTGCCGCAATCCTGTGGTTGGCCCGGCTGCTTACGCTTCAACTCGCAAACGTAGCAACAGCTAGCATTTAATATAATCGGAGGAACGTTCCAGTTGCCTACCATTCAGAAAGGCTTCTGCCAATTGTACAACAATAATCGCCGTTGTACGAGAACAGAATGGGGGTTATTCCGCGCAATTTACGCTATTAAGCTACTCGAAAGAATTAGTTTTCGGTATTCGTCTACTGTAATGTGTATGCGACTCAGTGTAATTCTGTTTTGGAGTTAAGGATAACAGTTATGTAATCAGTTGGTATACAGCGTTATTTTATGTATTAGGTCGTCTCACGAGCATCTCTGAACGCGTATTATTCCTCATCGTATGTCGTCGTATATATTTTATCGACGTATTACCTTCGTTTTTTATCCCATTTCCATTTAGAAGCTAATTTTTCTATCTTTAACTCGTGAATTATCTTGCATTTAGTAGAATTTAGTAAAAATTTTTTGATCGAAATTTCTCGATTGAAACTTCTAAAACTATTTTTGTTAGTTTACCTATTTTCATGTTTTTAAGAACTCTACTAATTCTGACATTTACATTATCAACTGTTGCTTTATTTCTTTATCGCCGTAACTGGTGCAATGAAATAAAATAGACGTACGATTTATCTTTGTCTTCTCGAAACAATAGTAACGCTGGTAGTCAGAATAGTCTATTATTGTTGTGTTTTTAGAGATTATTTGAAATGTATCACGATAGAGTTAAACGCATGCAACAGGAAAAACAGCTAAACAACTCTGAGCTATCGAATAATATTAAACGTAAATTTACAATAATTGGATATTACAACAGCTGAGCGGTGTACCGCTGGCAACCTTTGAAAGTCACAAATGAAATGTTTCGTTTGCTCTAGTAATTAGTCTATGTGTTATTTCACGTTCTAGTATTATTCCTAACAATTTCTGCAGTTTCGTTTCCGAAATATCGTAATAAAATTTTACTTCGTGCGTTGAATCGATGCGAACGAACATAATTGCGTATATCAAGTTACTCGATATTTTTCCACGATATAAAGGAACTTTTCATTCTTTTTCTTTTCTTTCAACTTCGATACTTAAAGTGTATTTTCATCTCTCAATTATTCCTCGAATCTTTCACTGGACCTACGTCTCCCTATTATCAGAAATTCCTATGCCGATCACAATACACAGGGAAGAGAAAATTGAGATCACCGTCCATTTGCATGTAGTCTAATTTATAACGTCGTATAAAGGTTGCATTTGGGTCAGGACACATATCGTAAAGTCAGCCCCCAAGTTGGACGATATCGCGGATATGAATATTTTACAGTACCGAAATAGTACTCTAAAGTAGATCAGGGTTTTCATTTCGTTAAGTATACAGGTGAATGTTACTGTTCTAGAATCGCGCATTAATACTGCTTAATATTAAAAACAATATCCAAGGAATATATAACTAGATTCGAATGTGTTTCGATGTTTTAACCCGACTGAATATCCTTTGGTAGACTGTGCGTCTCTTAGAGGAATCTAGATATATTTATTTTATTATCACAGTCTACATAAGCGTTTCGAAAGCTCGAATATCTGTATACTTGCGGGCGTAAAAAAGATTTAACGAACACTGTAACCACGCGTGCGACAGTGAGCATGCCACTTAGCAAGGATTAGGTCAGTTAGGAAGTCGCCTCTTTATAAACCGATGCTCGACGACTTCTTTGGGCCGCGAAAGTGACAAAAGGGCATAGTTCATGCCCCTCGAGTGTTCGAGATGATGCGCGCGCGTCGATTTCCCCTCGATCCGAAGCGAAGAAGGTCAATGCTAGCCGGCGATCCGGCACTTTACGATCGACAGCTCTTCGTGCCACAAGCAGAAGGTGAAAATCCATTGGATGAACCGATACGTTCGTTCCATCGCGAGGACTTACTTCCGTGTTCGTGGAGCGAAGCGTCTCTTCTATCCGTGATTCGGATGTTGAAGGTGATGTTAACGCGAATTAAACCGTTGGGAAACACGGAGGCACGACGTGATAGTCAAACGAGCCGTATATTATATTTTGGATTATTGAAGAATCAAAATTATATCGAATTTTTATTGTAAATAGACTTGAATTCGTAGACGTATTAGGTTGTCCGAAAAGCTTATTGAATTAGGTATGATCCATTTCTTTATATCTCTATTATTATGTTCACGCATAATTCAATAAACTAATATAAAATAAAAAACATTGTGCGTCTATTATTTCTTTATAAAACGAAATAAACTTTTCGGACAACCTAATATTTTATGGTAAACGAAGGATCATAAAATATATTTTCTTGAAGATACATTTTGAATATCGTGCACCATCTTAGCATTGTAGAATTTATCCTGGAATTTATACAATGGATATTGCTCTGCGTTTTGAATATTAGTAAACCAAACGCGTACTATAACGTACAGAGCGAGATATTCGTCGCCCAACGAACAACAAATCTTCGTGGAATACGAAGAAGAACGCTGCCGATAGCTCGTGGTTACGTAATTCTCGCGCGTTCCAATAATTCTTCGTATAAGATTCGACATTGGAGTTTGTTGATCGCTATGCTTCGTTCTCCAGTGTTGTATTTCTTCCCAAGAACCGGTCATCTGTATTTCAACGAGCCGAACTCTTAAAACAATACTTGCTTTTCCGATTTTCGCCCGAGTAGTCCGAGCGTTGCGACGAAAGTCAGCAGGTTACCTGGTTCTCGTCTGTGAGTTCAGATGCCGTGATTCCACAAATTTCGTCCACGATACTACAATAACGTAGGTAAAAGTTCTCGACGCAGATCGTCACCGATTGCGAGTATTCGTATCTGACTTGTCTGGGAATACACGTTATTGTTAATTATACATATACAGTCTGGCTTTCTCAAACACCAACATCAACATTCGGAGACACGAATCTATACGAGCTGGCTAGTCTGCTGGTTTAGTAACATCAAATTTACTTTGAAAGAAGGAAATATTCTCTTCTTCTGAAATTATAATTTTTATTATTCTCGATGTGACTGAGCAGTAAATAATAATATTTAAACCCAATTAAAAAATGATAATATTTAAACCCAATTATTTGTAAAACCCAATTTATATTTATATTTTAGTTATACGTTTGGAATAATTTTGAATCTGTTTAGTTGGAACCGCATTCTAATGTTGAAAATTCTTTCTGTTGCAGGTAAGAGGCTTCTAAGATTAAGATTTTGTCTACCTGGCGAATGCCTAAAACTCTGGACGTTCGTTCTGGTAAGCAAAATTATTAAAACTTATTAGTCGATGAACTCAATTGTAGACTCAACTAGTAGAAGTTCTTATTTTACTTGATCGTAAATTTATATTAGGTCGTCCGAGAAGTTTCTTTCCTTCTATAAGGAAATAGTGGACGCACAACATTTTCCGTTTTATATTATTTTATCGAATTACGTATGATCTATTTTGTTCTATCGAAATAAAGATCGCAACGTTCGACAGATCAGGTTTCATTTTTGTATAAAAATGCGTCGTTGTAATAGACTTGTCTGTAAAAGAAAGACGCTTTTCGAACAACCTAATATTTATCGCTTTACTGTACATTTATATGAAGCTTGCGCATATATTCAAAATCACTATCGATTCATAGCCTTAAAAATCTGGCTACGCCCTAAAATCGAACGAAGACTGATCGATGTAAGCTGATTACGTTACGTAAAACATTGGAAGCATGATGAACGCACTTGCTTAGGTTATCAACATTGCGTGAAATATGTATTTATACAGCGCTCGTGCGTTTACATCCTTTGATACTTACGCGAAATCGTGTTTGCGTTAGAAATATTGCAGGAGCTATAACCGATTAGCATTATCGATTCGAAACAAATCTGCTTGCCGAGAAAATACGGGCGAACTTGCTTGCTCTTGATCGGATACCACCGGGTAAATGCTTTGCCATTTTGTACTGGTTACATCACTTTTAACCTCCTCTATTTGTGGCTTTATCTTCTGCAAACATTTTCTACATTTCCCTTATTCTCTTCTCGGCGCGTCCTTCTCTTTAAAATAGGTCAAATGTAATTTTTCACTGAAAGTTTCATTTACGAGGGTGTACACTTCTATAAATCACTGTTGTTAGCATCGTTGAACCGTAATATTTCGGAGAAAACGATTAGAAAGTAATTTTGTATTCGTCGTACTACTCGATATTCTTTGGTCCGCTTGATCATTTTTATGAAGCTGATACATTCAATTTATAAGCTGGAAATAAAGACAAATTTCTATACTCAAGATAAAAACGCTTTGAAAAATATCGCAAAAATATGTAGGTTAATCCCTGAGAAGTCTCCGCGATTTTACGTTAGATAGTAACAAAAGCACAGTAAAAAGTAAAACGATATATTTCCAGATATCTATTTCGCCTACTTTCCCAACCGATTTGAAAAATCTTCTTAACGTCTCGAAAGGTACCCTCGAGTTTTCGTTCTAAACAGAAAGAGCACGTTTTGATCTACGGAAATTTCATTTTATTTATTTTCGTCATAAATGGAACGCGCTCCGCTTTCGATATTCTCGATTTAATCGGGTATCGAGGCCCGTATCGTCATGGGAACGCGACACGGGGATTTTTTCTTTTTTCATGGAAACATAGTCGAGCGTCAGACATAATCAGGCAGTATTTGGTTTAGGTATCGAATGGTAAGCGGGGTGTTTGGTCCCAGAAGAATCCGCTATAACGGCGGCAGAGTCGATTCCGCTCAAGAGCCATACATTCGTATATTTATAGTTGGATTTGCCTCGGATATCGTCGACTAGAGACCAACGTCTCTGACATCGAAGAGAGGTTACGACGTCTGCCCGTAAGCTGGATATTGTCGCTTGTAATTCCAGCTTGAGCAATATGCAACCGCGTTCGATTAACCCCGGAGCGCTTAACACCCCTAATTTCGTGGGTGCTTACCCTAAAGCATTTAATCAAAGGAAGTTAAGGAAGGTAATCGGTGTGACGAAGGTTTAAGACATTAGGGTTCAGTGGAATCTCGTTTATTCGCACTGAGTTTATTCTCAGATACATGCCATAAGTACATATTTTGAAACCTGGTTCACTTCGATCGGAAAGTTGGTATTCTCGTTACAGTGGCCTGCGAAAGTATTTGAAAACTTACTATAAAAGACTATCGCGATTTATGGTATAGTTCGAAACAAATCTGAAAATGTATATAGAAGTTGCAAGATATTTATTGCAAACATATATGTAGTTACGTGATATTAGTGAAACTTAACAAGCTACAAATTACAAGTTACAAGTAACAGGTAACAAGCTCAATAATTCTATAAGGAAATTTAAAAGATTATGAAATTGTTAAGGAGAAGTTTATGATCTACGCCTTGTAACTTGTTAATTTACTAATACTACTAATTGCTAAAATATTGCGTAGGATGTCTTAATTTTGTTATTAATCTTAGTCTCAGCAATATCCGAAGTAATAGGAGCTGAGAGAGATGCTAGTAAACTGTCGAAACTGCCAGGTTATTCGAACTATTTCGTCTTCCAGTGTGTTTGAATAAACGAGGTTTTCCTGAATTTTTATTAGCGGAGTTTCTTTTTCCTCTTTTTTTTTTTTTTTTTTTTTTTGTACGAACATCAGCTCATGAAACAAGCGAAATTGTGGGGGGGTGTAAAGCACGGGATTTACTTTTCTCGTAAATCGCGTCTTGAGCCTTGTTAGACTCGAAAAGGCAGCTGCCGTCATCGTTGCGTGGTATAAATAAGCTCTTTGATTATTTCTCGTGTATATATCAGCATATACGCAGCCAGCTAATGGAGCAAAAGCAAACGTAGACATCTATATGTGAAATCAACTCGAAGAGAGTTTTAAACGCTAGTAGAAAAGACAGGGAAATACGAGATTTTTAAAGTTTGGCTCGATGATCTTTTAAACGATATTGAAACGATTATTTCCTGATTATCTTTCTTATCGAGTACTGTGGAGTTCTTTATAATAAGAACCTTGATGGAATTATCTTGATTAAGAATCTAAGAATTTGACACATTTTTTACTTATTCGATATCTAATTTAACCTTGCAAGGGTCTAATTTTCTTTAATCTATGAGAAAAATAGTTCTGTTTGTTAATTATTATTTTTGTAAAGAATACGTAATCTATCTATTTTGATCTATCAAAATAAAGGTCGCAACGTTCGACAGATTAGGTTTCATGTTTGTATAAAGATGCATCGATGTAAAAGACGGGTCTGTAAAAGAAAGACACTTTCCGGACAACCTAATACTAAACTTTGAAACCAGTTTCACCAGAAACAAATTTTTGTGTCATTTAATTAATAAATTATCAAAGTACAATGTTGCGTATATATAACATGGAGCATGAAAGGGGTTAACGTATTCGATTAAAATATTTCACAAGTATCTTGAACATTATTAGGAATGAAGGAAAGAGCTTTAGCGTTTAAACTTAAAATTCAATGAAATTGTTCTCTGTGTTGATTTAAGAATGTCAATTAATTTCGCTAGCTCGGCGCGAAACAATTAACGCATACATTGAATTAAAATATTCTGAACATTTATTATAAATGTAACTGATAACAATAACGTTTGCAATGGTAATATTTATTTTATTCGGGCGCCGGAAATATGCAAACGCAGCTGCATTTCGGTAATAATACACAAACAGTCGGGATATTTAAATACTAATGCCCGAATCGTTAGTAACGAATTATCGCTCGTATAATTTCGACTCTGTCGTTATTGCGCAATCAACGTCGCGTTGATAGGAAAGTATTTCCACGTTCATCGGACTGGTATGCACTTTTCAGTTGCTCGACTTTAATATTTCACCGTTCGATGAAACGATTTTGATATTGATTCGCTTTCAAACACGAAGAAGCTTCTTGCGAAGCGTTTTAAAACATTGTCGGATCCAGGCGCGCACGATGTGAGCATAAAACGCCGAGCATCAACGTGCAATGTTAAGGGATCAACGTCAATCTACGTCGTTGGATAAGAGATGCAACTCAAACTTCATTGTTTTCAAACAACGTCGGCAGTTCTATACTTGGGATTTAGATCCGAAAAAGTTTCTTTTTTAGTATTCATCGAGTTAATTACAATGTGTTTTCTTAGAATAGAAAATCTTTTACCGCGAAGGCATAAAATACAAGTTGAAAAAATACGTATGAAATATTTTGCTTCTATTTGTGAGGTTTATTTGAAAATGTTGTTGGTAAAGTCAACGATAAATTTCATTTCGCTGGAATGTATCTATGTAATTTGTATAATGTCTAATGATTTGTATTTATTTCTTAGTCACAGCTTCGTTCAAACTTGCCAATTTGAGTAAGACAATGCTGTTGTGTTTCTCGTGCCAATTTTCTTAACTCGCGCGACAAGTGCCAAAATTTCGAAATAAACAAGTCATCGAACGATATGAGCGAAGCCTTTAATCGACGAGGATTACATATTCGATTAATGGATTATGAAACTCTTATTAATTATACGGCTTACGTATATATGTATAATTATAGTTGACATGAAATTAATTCTGATTATATAGAATTCGTTCTCATTTATCACGCGGGATATTTAAAAAATCTTTTCAAGGGTTTCGAGGAAGGTTTGTACCTTGAAAGCGACGATACGATTTTCTTAACGAATTCCCAGAACTTAAAGACTGTGAGAATAATATAGTCTTCGCGTGCCAAAAGTCAGAATACATCTGATGTGATCGTTCGGCGATTTCGTCTTTACAACGAAGTCTTTCATAACTTAGGTTGATGACAATTTATGCATCTGTTGACTCAGACAAACACACACACATATATATATATATAGTTAGTTACGAAGCGTTCAGAAAACATAAAGTGGGTCGCCTAAAATTACAATATAGTAGAAATAGTCTTCTTGCGCCTTAAGGTCAATATCTTGTATTCTCTAGATCACGAAAATTTGTTTTCAGTTTTATGTTTCCTAAAAGAAGAAACCTTATCTCAGGATCCCCCCGTTTATTCTCCGTGGTTGATCGAATGTTGCGATCGTTCGGGGTTGCTTGGTCGTTTGTACGCGATGCGTCCGTTTGATACAAACTGACTAGTCCGAGGGACCACCCACTGCTGTGGGAAATAATTATTGGAACGATTGCTAAGGTCTAAAGATGTCAAGTAAACTAGCGATGACGAGAACCAACTACACGACACAAGTAATTTAGTTTAGCTGTGACAAGTGACGACTAGGTATGACAAGAACTCGGTGATGAGTAACGACTAAGGATGACAACCAGCAACTAGCGACTTATTTCTGAAGGACGACCAACTCTTAGTCATCTCCTTTCAGCGCGACTGTAGCGCGATATACCCTTAAGCAGAGATAAAGGAACTAGTCGCTGTTGGACGGCGCTTGGCAACAGGATAACTCCGCCGGATCAAAAGTGGGCATTACAAAGTATCGCGAGTCTTTAGATCCGATATCTGAATTCCAGAAGATCCTTTGGAATATTCCTTTATGGCGCTTTACTAGCGAGGAAATGAACAATGACCGACATCCAACAAACGAATTTCCACCAAGTGTCGGCTTGCTAAGGAAATTTGCTGAATGGCGAGCGAAAAATACAGGAAGCTGCGCTGTATCGTAAAATCATCGTCTCGTTACATGTTCCGAGACAGATACTGTCATCTCAGCTAACGAGATGTTTCATCCTTAGTTCAGAGAAACTCATCGTACCATTTGTTTCTCAAATTGCGCTCTATCGTTTCAATATCAACTACATCCCGTTAGTTTATTTCTCAAGATCATCTTCGATGATTCTACGAAGCATATATAGCATATATGATATTTCTATTTTACTTGCCAATTGTTGTTTGAAGCAAGCTACATGTTTTATGGAACGCAACCGAAACATAGAATTGCCCACTTTCATGATCCTCGCCCACACCTGCCTACCTGAAGCGCAGAGTGCAAACACGAATAGCAGAAATATGAAAAGGCAAAAAGAAGAAGACGGGGAAGGGCGAAACAGGAAGGACAGAAACGAAAAGTAAAAAAAAAAAAAAATCAGTTGGAAGCACGTGGTCTTTGAGAGATCACAGCGAGCGAGATTCAACAGCGTTAAAAGGGCTCTCCAGGCTCTTTTTCGAAAGAGGGAATAGAGGCTCGTTTCGGGTTACTCGGTAGACGCCACGAAAACAACACGCACGTCGCTCGAAGGTGGCGCGCACGCGTGTACAAGCATGCAGCCGGGCGCAACGAAGATTTGGAGCGGCGCCAATGCCTCTCTGACGCTGCATCTGCATTTCGCAGATGTGAAAATAGCACCGGCACCGCTAATTCGTATCTGCATATTCGAGGCTTCTCTTCTCGCGGCGCGGTGGCCGCGAGCGTGCGCGCGAGAGCATCTGTTCGTACGCTCGCTACGCCTGGCATTTCCCTAATTTCCAAATGGAATGACGTAACACGCGCAATACCGACCACGAAAATTCGATTTTCCTTTTTTTCTCTCCTCCTTTCTACATTTTTCCCTTTTTTTTTTCTGCTTCGCTTTTGCCCCTCGTATTCCATTTCTTCTATCCCTATGGCAGTTTTTACGATATCGAGCGTATACCACGTTTCGTCCTGTCCAGTACGGCATAACGGGTTATAGGTAACTTTATTGCACGCTCGTCCGACTTGGTTTCGCCGTGAGAGCCGCCCCGCGCGTTTAATTGAAGCCACGATACGTGAATCGCGTTCTATTGGATTCACAATGCGCGTCTAAATTAGACGCTCGTGGGCTATGCGCACGATTTGAATTATAATACCCGGATCGGTGAATGGATGGGTTCCTGGAGAGCTTCCCGAGCCCTGCACTCTGGCAGGAATTCATCGAGCGCACGTGCTTCAATTCGTTTTTTCTTTCTTTCCTCTCTTCCCTTTTCTCTTCTTTCCTTTTATTTTTCACCTCGTTGTTGCTTTCTTTCCGCTACCGCCTCTCATCGTTTCACAGCGGGTCGATCGAATTCGATTCGAAAGGGAATTCCTTGAATTTCAATCTTTTTTTCTTTCGTCCAACGGAAGAGCACGAAATTGTTGCGAGATTCGTGGTTAATGATTACGCAGCGTTTTGATGCGATCGAACGATACTCCGGATGAATATCACATTTGATATAGTGCAGATGCTGGTATGGCGGATGTGAAAGCTCCCAACGAGTTCCTGGAAGCTTGTCCGCACAGAAATTCTTGTTCGCGCTTTTTAACAAATTTATGACGTCCAATTCCAATAGCTTCTCCCACTCGTCAAACCAACAATTTTCAAATCGTACGTTCGTACTTACATTATTCGTAATTATACCTACCATCCATGTATTATTGTATTCATATTAGAACTATCAGAGTAAGTTTCTAGAACTTCGTAAGTTTACGATAAGATGCATTTTCAGAGATTTGAATGTAGTATCGAAAAAAGGGGGTAAGTAAAAGTGTATGCCTTGGCGACGTCAAAGCTAAATGAGTAAAGGAGTGGGAGAAGGATGCGAGGTTTGAGGGTCAGCAATTTTTGAAAGATAAAGAATTGAAGATAAAGAATTTGTCAAATAACAAAGTAATTCTGTCAAAGTTTCGCGATTTGCCTCTCGAAATGCAATTCAATCGCGTTACAAAATACCGTTGTATCTAACTGTGACGATTATAAAGAATAAAACCAATGATTCTGATTTATACGTAATTTTGGGAATAAAGTCACATCTTGTAGAGACAACGTCTACTTACTACGAATATATAATATTACCATGAAACGGTATACTACAAAATTTCGAAAAAAACGTTGTCTCGTAAGGGATCCGAAAGTTTGATACTAATTTTACGCCAAACGTCGACCTCCCGACAGAATATCCTGTTTTAAGCTGAAGTAGCTTACTGTTAGTGTCAGCAAATTTGCGTCATAGTAAAAGGGACGGGAACTAATCCCGGTGGTAAAGTTTCTGTCGGTTCTGTGAAACGTTCCGCGAATTTTACGCGGGAAATGGACCGATCGTCGCGGTCGACCCTCGCTCATAACTCGTCCTCTATAGCTCTTGATTGACTTCCTTCTGTGACATCGGGAAAGTGGCCTGCGCTTCTCTTGCAAGACATGGAGGAAGCGGTTCGTAGCACTCGCGGACGAGGGAAGGGAAGCGGTTTATGTCAGCATTGGGCAATTAGGCAAGATGCTCCTCCATTCGCCCCTTCATCTCGTTCGAAGCAGACGACCACAGGAAGGTGGCTTCTGTTGAGAGCAACCAATCTCGTTTGGAGAGTGGAGTGCACCGACTGGGATTCTTTCTTCAGAAGAGTACGCGCCCCTTCTTTCTCGCGAAAGATCGTTAAACGTCCTCTCGTCTCCTTCTCTTTGAACTCTGTTCAAGGGTAAGGACCCTGTACCCTGATGTTTGGCAATTCGTTAATAATTAATGGGGCAATATGTTCTTTTTGAGAAACGTGACCCAAATCGTCAGAGTTGATACGTAAATTTATGAGAGAACGTCTTTTATTCATCGGAGCTAGACGATACACACGTGCACGTTCGGTGTATTTTGAAATTTTGTATTTTTCATGGAGAAATTTTGTTTTGGAATTGTAGATGCGTTATTGTAAAATATTGATAGGAATAAACTTTTTTTGATCTCGTGTTGCGTCGAAAAATTGCGTGTTCTGAATTGGAGCTGTATCGTTGCTCGAGTCGATCCGTAAATCTGTGAGAAGTGTCTTTTATTCGTTCGGAATTTATTTCTGATATATTTCGTCTATTTTGCGATAGAATCGTTGACGAAGGAATACTCTGCAACTTGTATGATTGTAAAATATTCATAAAAACTAATAATAGGTTGCATTAATTTCGCGCTGTATTACAAATTTGTCTTGACAAAGATATGGAAATTTAATGAAACTTGTTTTATTTCTGTATTGATGGTATTGAATATTTTATGAATTTTATGAACGTACATTGAATGATATATACTGGATTTATGATATGCATGCTCCGGTATCGTTAAAAGCTTTTATTCTGGTTACAATTTGGCGTGAAAGTTTTCTGACAATAGATACATTGCTAGGTAATAAATATTTTGTTGCACAAACATTAACTGCGAGAAAACTACATACTGTGATTTTAATAAATTCCAATATTTAAATACATTGAATATTTCGAATTCATTGACCATTATACGTTCGAAATGAAATGGTCGTTCATTGAAGTGCAAAGCCAGTTAATTTTAACAACTTGGTAATGTTTGGAGAATGCACGCGTTGGCATCTTCGCAAGAATTTTACCTTCGTTTACGAGAGTTTTACATAACGTTCTTTTGTAATAATCGACGTTTACAAAATGCTAATATAACACCTAAAAAATTTTGTTCATTTTCTGCTTAAAAAATATAGGAACGTACAAGATTTAATTTTCAAATTAAAAATATTGCGCCTTAGATTCGCTTTTCTTTTCGATCGTAAACTTTCCCTTTAATTATTATTTTATCTCGACACTGCTAAAATACCAACGTAACACTTAAAAATTCCTATTTATGTTTTACTTGCCGTTCTAGATTCCGCAACATTCTTCGTATCGCTATGTGCATATAAATATGTCCCTTGACGTTCCCGGGCATAAAAATTCTTTTTCCGTCATCGTGCTCCTAAGAAACGTGTCGTAATCGGACAGTTGAAATTCCGAACGTTTCCTTGGAACATTTACGACCATTTGTCTTCTTTCATTCTGCAGTAGTTCAACTGCAAAATGCAATACGGTTTCGTCCTACCATTTTTTCCCTCATTCGTTCCATCATGGTATCGTCGCGTGTTACGTGTTTGATGATAGAAACATCGGTATTTCTGCTCGCTCGAGTTCGATATCTTCGTTCCAGACGATGCGCAGACCTCGTGCGCCACCCTTTCAGCAAGTTTTTCTCTTTCGATAATCGCGTTCATCCTCGTAAATCATCGCATATACCGGCGACGTGACTCTTCAAACTGCGACCATAAAGCAATGTTTCTTAAGTCCACGCGACAGATAATGACCACGAAGAATTTCCGGCTGCCCGATTCGACACGCTTTTATAGAATTCAGGACATTAACCCTTTAAATACCGCTGTCGTTGATTGATAAATATCATTATCATTCAGGTTCTCTAAAATTGTATAGAATAAGAAAAGAACAGCATTGAGAAGGTAAAATTATTTCAGTTCGAAGAATATTTGAGACAAACTGAGTATGCTATTACCTTGTCCGAAAAGTTTCTTTCGTTTCATAAGGTGATAATAGATGAACAACAATTTCTGTTTTATATTATTTTATTGAATTAGGTATGATCCATTTCGTTCTATTTCTATTATTATGTTCATGCATAATTCAATAAACTAATATAAAATAAAAAACATTGTGCGTTTATTATTTCCTTATAAAACGAAAGAATCTTTTCGGACGACCTAATATTTACCTTGCAATTTCAAAATTCGGTCATGGAATAAGCCAAAAAATGAAAAATAGACCTTCTATTGTTGTCGCTGATAATTAGAGCGTAGCAATTTTTGGTATAGCTTCATCGTTCGGTCTTAATAAAAATCGAGAGAAAAAGTTCTCTACTCTTCGTTTTTCCTTTTTTTTCTTTCGGTTTTTCCCCGTAAAAGAGAGAGAGAGAGAGTACTTAACGTTGTCGTTTATAATGCGGTCGTTGATGTTGGTTACGTTATATACATCTTCTAATAACCATGTTTAATGTACCGCCTTGTTGGGTGTGTTTTATGATGGTTATTATTTACCGTGAAAGGTTTTAATGGTGAAGTTAATTATTCTTGACGTTGTGTAATACAAAGTTAGTTTTATCCCATTCTCGTTTTGTAAGAATGCATTAAATAACGTGCAGTTAATTCACCATGCATATTTTATCTTAACATTTTGGTAAAGTATCGCTTGAATTACGTTTTGTTCGAATTTTAATCTAATGCGGAAAGTTCAATGGCGTTTGGTATAAATCACAAATATATGAGCGTCTCGATTAGCTGCATGAATAATTGCTCGTGCGATTTTTATACACGAGCTTCAATTTGGAAGAACTGTTATGCAAGTTGTTATGAATTTAATGACTTTAATAAAAGTCTCTGCCGGAAAGGAAAGGATACTAACAGGTTTATTTCAAGAACTTTTCAAGAATTCAAGAACCAATGATTCTTCGAAGTGCATTGAATAATATGGAAATTACTTTGATTAAATACACGATATTAAAAAGAGAAAAAAAAACTACATACTATAGTTAGAGTTTTATTTCACGTAACAACGTTTCGCGTGCATTAACTTGGTATGTTAAAGATCGTCGAAGGATCTGCATTATCATTACACGTAGACACATACATATGCAGGGGGAGAAGGAAACAAAGATTTATTCGCAACAGACGTGCCCGGATAAAAGCAGCTTGTTGTAGTACCAGAACCTTGTCTCTCGATGCGATGGAAAGATTACGTGATCGCTCTGTTACGTCTAACCCTGTAACGAAGAGCGCCATCGAGCCCATTTCTATCGCGAGTGGATTTAACGAAGCGAGATGCATTGGAAATGTTGATCGATTAACAATTTCAAATTTTAAACTAACGAGTAACGTTACTCATTCAAGGAATTCAAATGGGAGAAAGATTTTATCGATATAGAGTTCCTTTTCCTTCCTTTATCGCTTCACCAATTATTCACTGTTGTTCTAGATGCATATTTATGATATGGACGATGATAAGTTTCAAGTATCCTTGTAGTATTCGAAACGTCGAGATACCAATTAGAATAATACTAGAACCTTGAGGATCTTGTATTCCTTTGGATCTCGCTATCGATTGTTATTGCATAATTCGTGAAAATCCTTGACAAACAGAACCGTCAGATTCTTTCTCGTATTTTCAATAATTTTCTTCATTAATTCGATAATTAACTGAAGGGATTTTCGACTTTCTGTTCAAGTGTCGTATGTTGCTCGACATTGCGTATATTTTGACGATTCCTTTAATGAATAATAATTAGCCATTCTATATATAATTTTTAAACAATGGGATAGTTAATGCGCCTTATTTGAATCGAACGCAGTAGCGAATTACTAGTCGCAAAGAAAATTTATTCGAATGAAATGTACAAGTGAAATATTTTTCTAACGTATGTTTTGTACTTCACGTAAGTCAAAAGCACATGTACGATTTAATAATATCTTAAAAAGTTAAGTTTCTAGTGTTAATGAAACAAATAATTACGATATGACATTATCAATTTTTACGAGCTCACGTAGGCAACCGCTCTATTTTACGAATCGATTAGTAAACGCGTATTTTCCTGCGTTTCGTGCAGTACTCGTATCAAGTGGTAGCTTTCTGTTTTTTTTTTTTTTTTTTTTTTTACTGCAATCGTTCACGAGCTGAAAGTCGACCATAGTGATTTCCAGTCGGAACACTACGTCACGGAAGCAGTTTCTACTGATTATCGGGATCATGGTTGCGCATTTATTTAAATTTCAATCGACGAACGATTATTCTTCGGTCAACGGAGGCTTCTTTAGTAGCACTGGTCGATCGAGTTTCTTAGTTTCCACTTTGCGAGAAGTATATCGTGGAAAATTTTGGAACGGATATGTCGAGAAGTTTGGTGAAAGAGGGAAGAGTTGATTTTTCAAGAAGCTTTGGATGTCCGGTGGCAAAAAGATGATGGAAGTTTACGAAAGAAGCGTATCGATTTTTCATACGAGAAGACTGCGGGAATATTGAAAAGAGAGGAGCAGCTACTGAATTTTAAGAAGAGGTGTTTAACGAAGGTTGAAAATTTCAGGAAAGTTTAAGGTTGAAGGGAGGAAATGAATTTTAAAGCGGGTCGTATATTGCAGTTTAAAAAGGAAGTTGGTTGAAATTTAAGAAGAAAATGCAAGTAGAAAATAACTGCCATAACGTTTGCTAAAGAACTGAACTAAACAGCGAAAATTCATAAAATGAAATTCGAGCGAGAATGTTCGATAAACTTTTAAATCCAAAGTTATTCTGAGACAACATACCGAACCTGAAAATAGAAAGTTTCGAATGGTTTAAAGAAAATCTGCTTCGATACAGGATTTTCTACTTTCAATCAAATTTTTACGTATTAAGATGAAAGAAAGAGAGAATTTTAGAAAACTCTAGAGGGAAAGCCTGAAATTTTAGGGCACAAATAGAAGTGATGAAATTTAGATAAGGGACGCGTTCAACTCTTAAAGAAAAGCGATCTGCACTTTCAAAAGGGAACGCGCGGTACGCTAAAGGGAAGCGTTCCGTACTTTACAGACGAAATACGTTGAACTTTAGGAAGTAAGCAGGTCGTAGTTTAGTGAGAAAATGTACCGAAGTCTAGAGAATAAATATATCGCACTCTCGGTACAAAGAAGCTGCGCACATGCTTAGAAACTAACAAGGAGAAGCCGCGAACATTCGGCTGCGATTTCGATGAAACTTTGCTGGTTTGAGGAACAGCCAAAGATAGTAGATACGTACATTTTCAGCTGCGGAATGTTCGGTCCCTTAAAATCCAACTCGGGAACATTTACAAATAGGAAGAGTTTTGTCAGCAAAAATTGGATTTTCTAGCATGTTATATATAACTGGAATCGATTAGAAAAGGGTAGCCAGTCTCGTCGGATCAAACGATCGTCGGGTCGAAGTGTTAAAGCAGTGAAAAAGGTGAAGCGCGTGTCACCACTACGGAAAATGTTTTTCTTTTTCCTTCTTTTTTTTTTACTTTTATCAGCGTTTTAGGGCGCGAGGCGAATATCCAAATTGACCTTTTCCTAGTTTTCAAATTTTGTGCCGTGTGTGTTCCTATCCTTTTTTTTTCTTCTCTTTTTTTGCTGTCATCCAAAAAATTACAAATTCTTTGCAACGCGGTTCCGCTGAGAGCGAATTCCCTGTATCGGTTTAGTGTATCACAAACACACTTTGTTCGACAGTGAAGCATTCGCCACAAAAGCTTGGAAGGGATCAGAATGTAACAGGGGGTCTTTGAAAACGCGAACGTACTATATAGTAGTTTCACCGAACAAAAAGTGAATTTTGTTTGGGATGATCACGGTTTGACGTCTGTTGCAGATTAGACGAATCTGATATGGACTTTTTCGTTGCAATAGTAGTACCGTTACACATGTTCGATAGTGGCCATATTTTTTTCACTGAAATTTGAGATTGATATACTTTTATTAGTTAGATCTCACAGTGAAGACAAATAATTCACTTTTTATAGTCACGTTTTTCGCTAATTTTGTCCGTTTCGTGGTTCGATGGCTTTCACACGAAATAACGTTATTTCGTATGAAATAGCGAGATTTTTTGATTATTATTATTACTTTAGTTTCGAAGATCGGAATGAATTAATTTTGTTTGAAGTTCGTATTCATACTCAAATTCATATATACTGAAACTTTGATAAATGTTTATACAATCTTCTTCGTGTTTTACATCTGGTTAATTTTAATTCAGCCGCGT
This sequence comes from Bombus cullumanus, assembly GCA_014737535.1. NCBI lineage: Eukaryota > Metazoa > Arthropoda > Insecta > Hymenoptera > Apidae > Bombus > Bombus cullumanus. The sequence continues at coordinate 3,231,642 of JACXIX010000011.1, forward strand.
GGGAAGACGAATTCTCTTCGATGTATAGGTTCGCAGAATATGGAAATGGCATAAGGTTTCACTTTGCAAGACGGTGCTGTGGTTCAGGGACGGTGGTAACAAAGTTTTATGCCCAGAAAGTTCTTGAAAATGGTACTCGTGAGAATAGCGTGAATATCTTTAGAATCCCAGTTTGATAGTACTGGTCAACTTACTATGAAAGGATTTTTAAATGTTCGCTTTCCTTAATATCTATCAAGGAATAACGCGTACAATTTTTAACGATCTGCGATTCTTAAAAAATTCATATTTTGCGTCGTTCGAATAATTTTAAAAATTCTTTAAGAAAAGTAAGAACGAATTAATTCAAAAGGTGAACAAAAACGTTTAAAAAATCCCCGCACCCTTAAAAGGAATATAACGAATTCAATTCAACACTGTACAAGAGAAAAGCTATACAATATAAACCGAGTGCTGGTACCTTGAAAACGAGACTTCACAATCAATCTACATATTTTACGATCAAAACTATCAGAGGTTCGCATCCATCAACTGGATCCTCCATTAGGAACATTCCCACAATTTCCAACCATAATCCTTCTCTTCATTAACAATCTGATAACACAATGGTATCATACCTGGAACATAAATCTCAGCGTTACTACACACCTTTCTACACGTACAGCTAAAATTTCAACCGCTCGCGAGTGGTCGCTAGATTTCATCCATCTTTCTCTCTTCTCTTTTCATCTCAAGCACAACTTCCATTGACCGAAACGCGGAGAACAGCGGGTGAACCCTGTGTCGGAGACAACGTGGTGTCGCGCTAATCTCCAAGCGTAAAAATAGCGGAATCTCGAACGCCGAGAAATCAGAGAGCAATCGCGCGCCCAGCCGAATGAAAACCGAGCGGCAATCGGTTTCTACGATAGGTTGGGGAATGGCTTTGGTGAAATTCTCGAACGTTACTCGGCGTGATACGATTTCTGCAGTCCGCAATCCGTGAACAACGCGAACCCGTCACCGCGGTCCGTTATGAATCGGATATTAATCGCGGCCAAACGATCGAGAATTGCAGTAATTCGTTTCGTCCTGTTATCAATCTGTAACGAGCACGTGGTCCCTATCAGTTTTCCGATCAAAACCGTCGCCAGATTACACGACTGGTTACCAGTGTGTCGAGCGCGCCAAAAGAAAGCCCGGTTTTGCTTTGCGTGGCTCTACGACCGATCCCATCGCGCTACCGTCATTCGATGTTTCGTTTTATTAAAAGCTAAAAGAAGATACCGCCTGTCTACGAGCCACGCGAACGCTGATCGAAACCGGTTGATCGGCCATGATTTCCATGAAACGTCGATGCTGCAACGCACAGGATGATCGTGAGTTACGCAAATGGCCAACGTCCGTTTGATTGCTTTCCTCTCTTGATAGTATGGGCAAATGGCAAAGAGGGAAAGGTCGATGCTTTATCGAAGTTTAATTCGCAAGAATTTCTACCGCTTTTTGCGTGTGCCAGGATATTTCGTTTGATTAATCTTTCGTCGATTTAGATCGAAATCGGTTTCATATCGAATCGTTCTGTCGGTGCCTGTCTCTCTTCGTTTCTCTCCGCAAGAAAATGTGTATCCTCGCGAGATATTCGCTTGTTCAATCTTATTCTAAATAGAAAGTCTGATGGCAATGATCATAAAGGTTTTTAGAAATTTTTAGCGACCTTTCAGGTTTACTTTATTTTCTCTAAATTAATTCTGTAAATTTTCTTAATACTTACGAATGGAAGCGTACATGTACCAAAACATTCAAAATCATTTAATTTTGCCGAATGAATTTGCCTTTCAAATTCTACTTGTTGAAAGAGATGGAAAGATATAGGCGCTACGGTTACCAGTTGGTCATGAATTTATAGTACGTTTCAACACGTGATTTGATTGCTTTTTTAGTTGACTCTTGTTGGCTTACCCCGTTGGAAGTGCCCTCTTATTGGAACAAAGTCTTCAATTCACACATCTGTGAAAGTATCGAAAGAAATAGCAACTTTCTTTAATCTGCTGGAAAACTTAAAAATTGTTACTTATTAGATACAGTCATGGGATCTGAGGAACTTCTTGTACCTTTCGATGAACAGATTGTATTGTGCCTGAATAATACGAATAATTTTTATAGAATTAACGAACGTTATACTCTGATTTTAACATCTTTAATTTGCGAATTTTATTTGCGATGCTTTACACGATAGTCTATCGCGAAGAAGCATTTTTAAACAAGCTAAGAAGGCAAATATCTTGTCAAATTAGGCTTGAAGAAATGAAAGTTCAGAGGGGACTGTTGTGCGTTAAATATCTGAAATTTTCACGAGCTAGTTGATGGCATTTTCTTCGTTTTGTTGCGTGAATAGTGTGCTAACATTCCTTACAATGGCGTATCCCGCTCAGTAATGTACATTTTACAACGTACATAGTACGTATAGTCTGGTTTGTTTCACGATACCGTCAGGTGGTCAGAATACTATAGGAATTTCCTAATAAAACGTGAATCGTTTCTAAAAACTATCGCGTGATTCGCTGTAGACATGTTTGAAAACGAAATTTCAATAAATGTTCGTAAATCTACATGCATTGGAATTTTATTAAAATACAGGAGAAAAATTGAAGATCGTAAAGTCACAGATTTGTTCGAATAAAGTAAACGTTGGATGTTAACGTGACACAGAATTGTTTGAAAATTAATACCGAAACACTAGAAGATCGCAAGTTTTCGTTGAATTTCATTTTATTAAATTTTGTAATGTTACACTTGCATGCATGTTCAATAATCGTTCCGCGATTACGTACGATGTACCTTCTCCATATACAAGTGTAATATTAAAATTAATGTTTGTAGCACAGGCGATAGCTATTTCTGAAGCTGGCTCTGCGGAAAGGAATTTATCGAGAGTAGCTTACCTCTTCGGATCCAATTTTCAGAAAATATGTCGTTTCTCTTCTCGTGAAATTTCGTTCCCGTAGTAATCTCGCGTTATATGTGTTATTATTTTTTCAAAAGTAATTAACGTACAATTGGTAATAATGTTAGGATTTTAATTAGACATAAACGGCGCAGAAAGAGAGAGAAAGAATCTCAACTATTGAAATTTCCTCAATTTTTCAAAACAAACGTACGTTTCGTTACGTAGCTCGACTGATACAAGTCCAGTGGAATTCCATCCAGGATCGATATTTCGTAGTAGTTTTAGCGTGTAGTTTTTCTTTTCAAAACATCATCACAATCCTCATCTAATTGCATTAGAAAAGAATATCAAGTAGTTAAACAGTTCAATTCCAAGCTAAGGCAAAATCAGTCATTGGAAGTACGTTTTCGTCTCTGGCAAAAATTTAACGGAGTCGCGCGCAATGAAGAATTTGGAAGAAGCGAAAGAAGAAGACTCGCGTCACGAGCGATCGTTAAAACGTTACATAATAGCAGTGCGAAGTTGCTCGTTGCAGAAATACAAGAGGGCTGTTTCGAGGTCGAACTAACTTACCATTTCAATTACAGCGATGAAATGGATTTGTGGGCCGCGCGACCAAAGTTATCGAAACTTTTAAAGGAAGCTTCTGAACCATCCTCGGCCGACTAGACTTGCCCGATACACAATGCAATTTTCTGTTTTAATTAGAACATACTTACTTACCTCCATTTCCCTTTCTTTTCTCCATTTTCTGTTCTGTTCGCGACTAACGGAGCGAGGCTTCGTTTCTTTGGCTTTGATTTCACACGCAAGGGCCATTTTTACAGAATGTCGAACTTAATTGAATTTGGCCAGCCGAACTTCTGCCTTGCAATTAAAGAACGCATAACGAATTTTAATAACGCCTCTTATTCCGGATATTCCCTTCTTTTTTTTTTTTTAATTTCGATCCTGAGCTGTTTCGAATAGCGCGAAACTCGGATTCGTATTGCCTCTCGTAGTTTTAAATGGCTGGCTTAATTGTCGGTTATACTACTGGCCATATATTACATGTTTTGCCGGAACGTGTGACTTGATTAAGTAATTTGTCAGAACAGGATCTCTTGGTTCTAGGAAATGGATAGAATGCATTATTAGTTTCGTGCGAATAAAGTGAAATGTGCATGGTTAAATTAATAACAGGGTTGACCGAATTAATTGGATTCTTGGATTTGTGCAAACAGTATAAAGAACGTTGTCGATTAATTGCGTTCCGGTGTCGTTCATAATTTTCTACACGTGTGATTATAAATATCCAGAAACGATCATAAATATTTGTTGTAATTATTAAAATTTTAAATACTTTTCGAGCCATTCATACGTATCTCTCGTTAAAACGTTGTTCAAGCTTTCGATTCAAGTTTCAACAAAATGTTAAAGAATCCTTATCGATATGCATAATCTCTTTCTCCAATATTATGTTACGAAGATCTTCTTGAAACTAAATTACGCTTTCTCGCGAAATAATTCATTCTCTATTCGTGAAATCGAACGTGAAGCAAGAGCAATCTACCATTCGAAATTTTAAACATTCTAAAGCTCAAACTTCTTACAACTTCCCTGTAAACAGCCTGTACCTTAATCGTAAGTATTCCATCCACTTTCTAAGTAATCCAACAAGCACCGAAATCTCTGAAGATTCAAACGAGTCTGTCCGACAAACGCATAAACAGCTCGATTCCAATCGAAGGAGCGTTTCAATACCAGCAGCTGGTAAATGAATGGACGGCTCGAAACAGCGTGACTCGTCGTCTCCTGCGGGATCGCGAACATCCAGGAGACGACGCATCCGGTTTGGTTTAGACGCAAAGCACCCGAGGTCTTCTTTTGTCGATCTTTCGACGCGACGAAAATCTCGTCGCTCGGTGCGTTTTCGTGGATCCTTTAATGATGCACGAAGCTGCAGCAGGCCGAGCCAACCGAGCTGAAACGTGGGACAATACGCCACAAACATTTGGCCGTTTTCATCGTCGGTCTCCTAGGGGAACGAGCGAGAATTCGGGTTGGTCGTGGAATTGCCAAAAATCCTTTGAGCTTCGTTATCCATCGTCGTGAAATTGCGGGACCGGCTCTTGAGCTGCCAGGGGCAGCCGTTTGAAACCGGAAAATCAAGCGGGTTATTTGCAAAATGAGAAGGGTTCTTTCCGACCCACAATCCCTTTTGCTTTGAAATAATCTTCTACCGGACGGAATAGTTTGCATGGCGTTTTTACGATTGCCAACATAAGTGCAAATTCGCGGTGCTTCTGCCATCCCGCTTTGATATCGATAGCGATGGATGGGCTCTGCGCTTTTATGCATTTAGAATTTCGTCGTTTTTATAGTGATTTGAAAATACATAAAATACTTAGAACGTTATTACCCACGATAGTAATAATAAATGTAATGCTACGTTATTCCAACGTGAATATTTAAACCGATCGATTCATAGTGTATATTCTATCTATATTTACCGAAATTCGCATGCGAAAAAGGAAAGTCTAATCTTGCCACGTAGGAGAACATATGTAGATAACATTTACTAGAAATAGAATCATAGTGTCTGGAAAAAGTTCGTACTATGAATTATTTTTTCTAAATAATAGTTTTTATTTCTACAAAGAATTACATTTTTCCATTTTTATTCCATCTTGCTGTTTCCAAACACTGTCATTAAAATTTCGTATTGAAGGATCATTGAAGTATTTCCGAATGAGAAATAATTGTTTCTCCGCGGTACATAGAAAATGGAATAAAAATGTTAATATTATGAGATCCTTGGCGTTCTCTTCCTAGAGATTAAACTCGAGATCCTTCTGGTTTTCATTCGAAACGTACATTATATTCGTGTCCTTCGTGCGCAAAACGATGCAGGAGGGTGGAAATGGGGTGGTAAAAATAGGCGAAGTTAAAAGTCACGCAGACTGGAGTCGGCTGACGCTTTCGTATAACGAATGCGTGCGTGTCAGGCGAAAAATCTGCGATAGATAAATTGGCGAATTTACAGTGCGTCCTTTAAATCACACGGCCAATGATTTATTTGCAGTTCTCATACATGCTTTCGTTACTGTATCGGCTCGGTCGCAGCGGGAATGCAAAAATGAAAGAGTAAATTGTTTCTTGGCTCAGAGGGGTTGCGATTAAAACCAGTGGAAAATCTATCTCCTACCAAACAGCTACCTTTCCTTTTGGGATTGATCGCGTGTCATCGTCCTTCTCTGTGCTCGTTTATTTGCTAATGACATCGGTGCACATGCATTTTGCAATTCATTAGAATTTATCTCGAAACATTAACGATTATATTATTTGAAGAATATTTATTGAATTATTTGCGTTGAACGATCGTTTATTTGTAGCGAACGATCAAATTATTATTATAATTCCGAAATTGTCATTTATTCGTTTGTCAATTGAACGAAAGTAAAAGCGGACGTACGCTTGAAACTAAGTCTTGTTATAATTGGAGATTTAACAAGAGAAAGTTTCTGGCTTTCTTATTTCATCGTAATAATGCTGTGTATTTTATTTTATTGAAGTTGTTCCATGTGGCCTCGATTCACGTCTTTTAAACGGACGTTCGCTATTTACTTTTCCCGTAAGATTTTATCTAAGATTAAATTACGTGTAGCAGCTGTGTAGAACAGAACAGAAGGCGATAACCGTTTTTAAGAAAGGTGTTCGCAGTGGAAAAGCCTATTCTCAATGTCGTACAGTCATAAAGTTTTTAAGGGGACGTAAGCAATCTCGCAGGCCGTAAAATTTGATCGCTTACAACAGGAAATTAATTAAATGCTCTTTAAACGAGCAAATTATCTAAGTGAAGTCCAAGGATGAAGAGATGTGGTTGGATATCAGACTTTACGCTTTTAGAAAGAACATCGAACAAATGCACCACTCGTAGTATCTTTGTACTTTGATCGAACGATGCGACGAGTAGATTAGAATCTTTTTAAAAATGTTTCGCTTCTAGAGAGAGAGAGAGAGAGAGAGAGAGAGTTACATGAATAAAAATGTTCGAAGAAACCTTTTCTGCAGGTAACAAAGAACTGCGAGGGTGGAATGTTAAGCAAGTGTTTGCCGGGTATCAGGAAAGTCTCCAGTTGATCGAGCGGGCATGAAATATTTACGTGGCGACACGATGGTAGGAAACTTCTTAGGTGATTCAGGCGAATGAGTCGATTCGTTGAAAGTATCGAGGTCTCGATAAAGGACTATTGTTAAACTCAATGCCATTTGATATCGCGTTATACATTGTCCACCAGTCGATCAGTAAAGGAATGTGTTCTGTCAAAAATATCGTCACAGAAAGTAACGATAAGGGCGTTAACTTTACTGATTAGTACCTATACACTCGTGTTTGCATAATTCTCTGACGATATTCAAGGTCCCAGACTACTGTTACGTATATATGCAAATCGTGAAAATAGATAAAAATAAATGAAAATCTTAAAAAGTGTAGGTGATTAGTAGATAGACCGTGAGTGTCCGAATATTTCGTTGAGCCGATGTATATGCAAAATAATTAAATTAATTTCCTCTATAATCTCGTTTTTACTGCAACGAACAAAATGATCTTTCTTTTTTTTTGTCTTACCTATTAACCCGATGATATTCGAAAGCGGATCCAGCATTGACCGGAAAACACTTAACCGCGTTAATTAGCGAATTCGGGAAACGTATTCCCGTTAATAGTTTGAAGACGTCGAGGCAACGGGCATGGAATTGCGGTTCAAAATGCCGAACTAGTTTGAGAATGGATTTAGCCCCATTTTACTTTCAAATAAAGGCGAACGAAGCTATTTGCAAGGATGAAACGTGGAGAATTAAGAAAACGAACGAGGAAGATCAGGATGCAGTTTAAACAGGCGCTTGTAAACACGTACACGTTCGAATAAACGTTCAAATTTCATTTTCCAAAGGGAATTTTTCCAAACAGGCGACGCGCCACGATTTCTGTAATTATTTCGAAAGAACATTTTTTTTTTCAGCGGAACTTTATCGAACACGATAAAAGTGTAAAAAGTGTTCGTTGTATCAGTTTCGTTCAGTTTTACATATTAATCGATTCGATCGTGTTGCCATTTCGTTACAACAACGTCCGATCAACTCAGACTCGCATTTAATTAAAAGTGTTAAACGTTTGCGTATGCGTGTTTATGCATATATTACAAATTTTGAAACGAATGACACTTTTTAATTACGTATATCGATTATGTGTATGGGTATTAGCAGAGTGGCGAAGAATTAATTAAAAATGTTGAGAAAACAATGCGAGGCATTGGCGGTACGTTTGAAAAAATTTTGTAAATTAAATTTTCTGAGAATTTTTCCAATTTACGATTGCAACAGTTAAACGCATGAATCAGTTAGCAAGCGGAAATTACGCAGTGGGTTTGTAAATAATGAAAACTTTAATATTCATACGGAAAATTCATGAATACAGCCGAGATAGGGTATTTTATAACGAAAATGGCAACGAATGCTATATAATATACAATGGAGTGAAGTTTGAGCGATATATTTATCAAATTCATGCCGAATGCGCAACCAATATTTCCTGTACACCGTGTAATCAATAAACACAAACGTTATATGTATCGACTCCGCTTTAATTTATCATTAAATTTATCTCGCCGATTATACGAACGCGATGGAAAATATTGTTAAAAAGTGGTAATCGAAATCATTGAGACACAGAATAGACCTGTGGCTCTACAATGAATTGAAATTATAATATAAATATATAAAATTGAAATATAATTGCATTATACTAGATAATGCTAGGTAATTCAGATAGCTTTGAAAACGAATTTAAAAATAATTTCATCCTTTAAAATTTTATTTCATTATATTGTTATATCATCGTTTATAGAAATTTCGTCACGTCCTTTTAATTAATAGATAGCTAGTATATTTTCCCCTTTGGTGCAAAGAAGGGACAGATCTAATATTCAGAGCGTATTTATTACCAGAGAAAAAAGAGATGATTAATATTCACTAGAAAGATTTATCACCAACGCTACTTGTTTATGAGTTTGTAATATTTCAAAGAAACTTGATTTTTAAATGCTTGTTTTTACGTCCACTTGAATTATAATTCAGAAAAGCGATTATTTCAATTTGCCTGTTTCGTGATAATTTAAAGATCACTGACACGCGACGATCACAAAATTAGCAAAAAGATAAAGAATTTCTAACTAATAAATACATTCCCACCACTGAACGGTGAATCCGCCTTTAAACTACATTACATCTATTAATCCACTTTCGTACCTCATCCACTCATTCTCATAATCGAACGTTGTAAATCAACATAAACGCGGAAACAGTTTATCACGGGGACGAAACATCATGCAATTTCACGCTGAATCGCGGAGAAAAACGTTCAGTGTGCCGTGCCCTGCACGCTCTCCACTTCGTTCATGAAGCTTGACCAATAATAAAGTTATTGTTTCCCGCGCATTGTCAATATTCTCGATTCAGAGCAGGGTGAATCGAAGTGCTCGATGAACAACAGCCACGTCAAGCTGATTGTACGTGATACGTACTATAGTAATCGCATCATTTCGAAGCGACTGCGCTATTATTCGACTGGAGCGCGTGTCGCTGCACACACGATGTACCCTGTTTCGTTGTAGGCGCATTCTCGGCCTAAATGCGCACTCGAACGACAGTCGGAAACAAGGCCGGCGAATCTAGGAGTTGCTTTCACCTTTTATTTCTTTCTCTCTCTTTTTTAACCTAGTTTTCTTTTTTTTCGTTTTTCTTTCTTTCCCTTCTGGTATGTGCAGCCAAGTGCAATAGGGTTGCTCATTAGACAAAAAGGTTGGTTGTGTAAATCTCTATTGTAATTTAGTAGGCAGAAGGATAGGTGCATTTTTGAGAAAGGTTGATTTTTCAAAGTAAAGGTGTGCGTTCAAGTGCATTTTAGTTTTATGGCGCTTCTTGTTCCTTTCGTAACGTCCACGAAAACGCTAGCGAAAGTTTACTTTTAATGGACGTTTAATATCTTGCCGCGATTCTTTGAGCAGGTATTTTTTCAAAGCGAACTGTTTAGATTTTTAAGCCCGTGCTTAGATTTTTTAGAATGCCTGAATGGTTCGACGAAATCTTCAGGGAGATCTTACGTATATTTGCTATTAAAATAGTTTTGCAGTGAAAGTTTCGTATTTAGCTTTAGTAATATACAATATCATTTTCTGGAAATCTGAAATTTTTCCAAATTAATTACCAACAAATCAAACATTACCAGAGCACCAAAGTTCCTTCCCAGAAGCTGCGTATCAGAGATTCGACTAATTTACAATTTAACTAATAAAGTTTTTTAACTTCAACAGCTGCTTACTTGGGGTTGTGTGTATCTTTAAAAAGTATTTTATTAAAATCCAGAAAAATAAAAAAGATCCAATAATCGAATATTCCGGTGTTACTGAAATTTCAGCAGCTAAGTTTTACATAATTAAGGCGACGCGACGTGTATGCGTCAGTAGCAGAGTGTATTAATATTAAACTCAAAATACCTCCAACTACTATACTCCATCATTCTTGTCATGCAACTTGCACGATAATTACAGTGTTGGAAGTACTGACGCGTATCCATCTAATTATCTCGATTATTCCTCTTGTTTATAATTCATTAAACGACGAACATTTACAAACCTATCAAAGCAAACCGCGAGAACAAAAGGAGCCGTGTCATAAATTTTCATCGACAAAATGATCTACCATCGCCTATTAGATAAATAATTTAGCGTTCCCCATTTATTACTCTTTCTATATCGAACTCCCAACCGATAAGTGGAGTCTTTTCAACGTATCGTTCGAGTAGTTGATATCGAGTGTCGCATCTGTGACGGTTATTTTTCATCGAATTGACATCGGCGAGGCGGTGGAGGCGCGAAGCGTCGGGTTTTAACGTGATTGTTTCCCTCGCTAGGCTGGCATGGTTTACTGATGTCACTGCGGTTACGAGATCCATACGCATAATTGCGTTGACGTACCGCGCATTTCGAACATTTACAATGTCACTGGCCGGCGATGAATATCGGCCGTGGCTACGGTATCACCGCGCAGCGCCACCGTTCCGTCGAAATTTACAATCTGCTGCGTTTCGCCACCGTACATATGGTTCTCTGTTTTGCATAGAAGAAACGAATCCGACAGTCGAGAGCGATCGTTGCTACGACAAACGATGCGCTTTCGTTGTTATCGAATTGACAGCTTCACTTGCGAGAATTTCAAATTGATCAACTCCACTTTTTATATGTTTTTAGATTTTGTTATTCTAGATATAGTGTGTGTTTGTGTGTACGTGTGTCTGATTTCTGAGGAACAAATGACTCGTTTTCGTGTTCATTGGTCGGAAGAAAAAGGCATAAATAAAAGTAAATTCGAAAAAATAGTATTTCGAGTAAAATTACTTTTGTTTGCATTTCAACTTGTGGAGTTGATCAATGTGGTTTTTAAACTGCTCGTGTGTAGCATTATGGTTTAAGATTTGAAACCGAAGGAAGTGTAGAATTAGTTTGAATTATATTAGATCGTAACGTTGCAAGCGTTTGCACGAGTTAAATTCATTGTCATTACAATGGCAAGAGTTGGTAATTTCAGCAGTTGATGATAGAAACATCACTTGAGTATATATCGATCAGTGTAATTTTATATTTCGGGTAGCAGTATTGATCTTTAGAAGAAATGAAATATTTTTATGATTTGAAAAGTAACAAGATACTATTAAATATTAAAGTAGAAACGCGTGTTCAAAGGTAGAAATTGTTAAACCGAATGTTCAAAGGACGGTGGAACAATGGGATTATATTTGAGCCATAAAGTTATTATGGATCACGAAACTTCAAAGTAATCAAACACAAAATCCTTTTGTTGGCAATAATTTTCGAGGAAGCAATCTACAATAAAAGCTATAATTTTCGCGAGAGAGACGATAAAAATCGGAATTTATACAGGCATCGTGCACGTGCCAAATTATGCAATTTCATTCGCTCGATTTAAATGCTTCCATTTTATTCCAGTCAACAAAAACAAACAAAGGGTGATTTTATGTTTGGAAATTTCAAGAGGAACGTTAATAAACACGTGGCATCAGCATGTTGAATATTAATTATATCGACTCATTGTTTTCTCTTCGTCGAATACTTGATACAGTCCAGTGAAAATCCGAAAGAAGCTTGCTCGAATTACGCGAACAACAAAGTTCACTTTGGCCAAATATTTAGAATAATTTAGCAAGTTTGGAGAGGGCTGTTGCTCTAATCCTCTATGGCGAGCTCGCAAGGTATAATCTTACGAACAAGCAGCGCCTGTTATTTCTACATTTGCTTGGTAATTAATATCGGTCACGGAATTAAAGGGAAGATTGGCCAGAATACTCTCGCAAAGATTCTCGTTTTCACGTTGACGCCACGATCACGATGCCTGCAATTTTCATTTTTATTACGCGTCCACGTACGCGTTTATCATTTTTATCTACGTCCGCACCCTTCCCTTCGAGGCACGCTTGAATTTACGCGTTTTCATCTTGCAATTTTTTCCACGACATTTTATGCGTGGCTGACCGTTATTTATTGTTCGTTAGCCGTGCGAGCTTAAACCAAAGTTAAATACCACCCGCCTTGCATTTTTTCTTTACGAGCTTCCGCCGGAAGCGTCACGCTGACTCGAATTCCCCGTTGCATCACGTTGATTAATCGTTGGAAACGTATACACAAATTATCGACTATTTGCATACAGATCAAATCTAGTTAGCCCTTTAAATTCTACACACGTACGTCAAACAGAATCCATTCTCTCTACTTATGATCGCCTATAAACGTTCGAAGAAGTCTGCAGTCATTTCCTTCGTGCAAAAGAAAATTGTACGTTTGTTTACGATACAACGCGGATTTTTCTCCTAATAGATGCCTGAACCATTTGTGACACTTCATATCAACTACTACACTACCAAACGATAAATATTTTCTTTACGCACGGACCAAAAACGTGTTTAGACAACGAACGCGTTTTATCGCTTTAAATAATCCGTCGATGTCGATACGTACAGCAAAGAGCAATTGCTTAAAAATTTATTTGTATAAGTTAACATTGAATTGTAATAAATATCGGACAACATCGTTTCAACGTTATTTGCTCGAGTATCTCGTTATTTATTTAGCTTACTAAATTAAAGATAACATTTAGAATCCAATCATCGTCGAATATTCAGTCCTGTAAATATCAGCTATTTTCGTAAGCACTCTCAAATATACACTACTACATCCTCCTCCCTGACCATTTAAGGTTTCCGTAAACAATACTTGCCCTTTCCGCAAAACCAATCTAGACAGCATCTTAATCAATTAACCCACTCCCTTGCCACAATCCCCTTCGACCAGAACCAAACGAGCAAAAAGAAAAAAAAAAAAAAAAGAAAAAAGAAGAAAAAGTGAAGAGGGAAAGGAAGAGAAAGGAGAAAAAATGCTATCCAACATCTCTACCCGGGAACGGAGATGGCGCAAAGCCGACGAATATTTCACTGGTCGCCGATGGAGAGTCCTCCAGTTTCCCCGGGCGGTTTTTTCTTCACAGCCAATAAGATAAAGGCTAACGGCGGCTTGGCGGCCGGTAAACGGTCCGCAATATCCGTTGGCTCTGTTCCGAAATAAAGCGATATTTTCCCGTCGGACGAAGCGTCTACCCGTGGAACAAGGCTCGTTCCCACGAGCTCGTGCTCTCGTGTGTATCCTCGTGCGTCCTGTTCGCGAGACGGCCAGCACTGTTACGGCTTCACGCATCGTATGCTCGGTCGATCCGCGAAAGAAATTTGATACATTGCGGAAGAACGCTCTCTGGTTGGTCCTACGCTTCGCAGCACTCTTCTCATTTCGCTTATTTCTCTTATTCTTCTTATTCTACTTGGTTGTGCAACAGACCACCGTATTTTTATCGTCGCGAGCAGGGTGTAAGGTTACGCGGATGGTTCGACGCCGTTTCCACCGCAAACTCTCGCCCTCTGTCCTCAACAGGGACCCTCGAATTACGTCCAGCCAGCGACCAGACGAGAATTTTTCCGTCGCCACGGAACTCGTTCGTTGGCACGACATCCGGTCGATTTGGCGAATCGTTCGAATTCCAGCGACGCGTCGGCGGAAGCGAACGATCGTGTGGACATCGAATTGAACACTCGTGCTGATTCTCCTCGCTTACTTCTCGTAAACCTTTTGTTATTAAAAACGCGCTTACGATGTTTACGAATTTAGGTTTCAGTCGGTTCCAATGGATCGAGGCGAACTGCGATTGAAATATCTTCAACATTGGATAACAGGTTTTCGTATTGCTTCGTCCATTCGTCCATTGATGCTTCTCTTGACGTAATCATTAGTTTGAAAAAAGTCACGTTCCGTCGTGCCATTGGTTCGTTTAAATCTTGAAAATTAGCAGATAATTATTGTTTTGTTATTTAGACGAGTTTTCGAACTTTAGATCACTTTAGGTACGGCGCGTGTCAGGCGATATATATTGTTCTATTCGACCTATGCATATTTTAACAATTATCATCGATATTTATTGGTAGCAGTGCGTTTACTTCGATGGAATCTTCGATAAATCTTATTTGACTCAGAATCCTTAATTGTAAGCAAACTAAACTATCTTAAATTATCTTAAGTCGAACAAGGAACGATTGTTTATTGCACAAGCTTTATTCGAACGTGTACAAAAAACTAGTTCTCTTCGTGTTATGTTTGATTAAATACGAATTGTTTGTTGCCTGTACGAAGAACCGATGGTGAGGCTTCACCTACGCGTTTGAACAGCTGATATCAATAAACGAAAAAGAGCTTCCGACTAAATTGCTAATTGCTGCTTAATCCTTTATCGGCTATATGGGCCTGATTTATAGGCTACATTGACGTAAACGATGGTACTATCTATTTATAAAAATTGAAAATATGCTCGATATCTGGGTTAAATTCAAATTAAAGCTGATCAGTGCTTTGCATCGTGAATTGCTAATTCTTTGCATCGTATTTTCCATGGATGACATGCGAAGTACTATTATAGTGGTTGGCAATAAATACGTGGTATTACAATGGAATCGACGTATTCACGAGGCCGACCAATTGCGAAGGCTCGATACATTCCTCCAATTAGTGGTTGCAAAGCAAAGGATTTACCGCTGGCATATTGATAGTTACTTGAGCAGCAGGAGAGTTCTTCTACTTTCAATGAAAATATCCACGCCGCTATCGACACGATTCCCTCAATTATTAACATATATGATATTAATATTAATTTCTCCAATTATTAACATACGTTCTACCGAAATTAATTTTTTAATCAGCTAACCAGGTCAACTATATCGCTGGTAAATATAATCAATTATCACGTGTCTGTTTTAAAATTCCGGATAAAAAGATTAAATACTATACATAATCATATAATAGTAATATGTTTATCTATCAATAAGAATGTATTGTACGAATGATATGTAATTAATTGACAGAAGTATGAGTTACATTCGAGATACTTCATGATATCGTCGAACAAAACATCTTCTTGTTATTTCTGTATTTAAAGGTAGGATCACACTAGCTACTATTTTATTCTTCGGATAAATCTATCACGCCGTTCTTAGCCGAAAAACCTTTATTGCACTTTCTTACATAGACTAGGAATAAAAATCAAAAGAATATCTTAAACCTAACTAGCGCGTCTGCATATGGATGGCGAGCGCGAACTCACGTTGTCATTTTCAACACATCTTAACGTTTAGCGGTACAATTTCAGTGCTGCGAGCTTATTACGACAAATTTATCAGACGATCGAGATTAGGCAGACGAAGGTCTGTCCGACGCAGTTGGCTTCATCGTTTCCAATTACACTGAACAATCGAACGTCCGAGCGTTCGAATCGCGTCATTATCGTACGGTAATCGACGTTAATGTACTATTTATGAAGCCGTGACTATTTCATACGAACGAGAGCGAGAAAAATAGAGGATCGGTCGTCTCTTAGATTTCGTTTAAACACGATAAACGAGACGTGGGAATTGAAACAACATTGTAATCGCGTTTTCGATGGATGTGCGACGATCGAATGAAAATCGTTCGAGTTGACGAAAATTTCGCTAGTTTCCTAATTGCATTCGCCGACGCGAGTTTTGTTACCGTTACAGTTACACGAGCGTGGGCAAATTTTGTCGCTGCGCTAGTGTAATTATGTTTGCGCCGCGGTAACTTCGACGCTTTTGAAAAAGCAATCCATCCACGAGGGATATCGTTAATCCTCGTTGCTCGTGAACGCCGGAAGAATTCACAAAATTTTCGAAATTGCGTGGTAACAGAGCGTTATTGTAACCTTTTATCTGATCCTTTTTATCCCGAGAATATTGCTATTTTTCTTTTTTTTTTTTTAGTTTTTGCGCACAATTGACGGTAGAATTGCTGAACTTTTAACATGTATCTGAATGTGTTGTAGCTGCTTCTTAAACACACCACGAACGAAACCATCTTGCGTGCATGTACAGTGCACCGTTCTATTTTATACGTGGACGAGGTTGTTTCGCTTGTTAATCGCCTATATGTGTACGTAGATGTCCTATGCATTTATGTAAATGTCCAATTGCATTTTGATGGAGTCATGGATTTTATATTATCACACTCTGGGGCTATGATATTTTAACCGAATAGCAGGCTACGAGTTTAAATACGTCACGTCTTTATAACCAGCCCACTCACTGACTCTGTCCAGCGAAACTAATTAAATAATGAAAATAACTTGCCGAAAGTTTTCAGTGGAATAAGATTCCTTTCGGCGATTTTCTCGCCCTTCAGTTTTGATGGAACTTCGTAAATAAATGAATTTTCTCAGATCAGTGACAAGTTTGCCGCGCGATCCTCTAGACCTTTCAGATAAAGTCATTACTTGTTATGTAGTATATATATGTACGTGTATACATTTTTCTACAGTAAATACGTATTCTGTGTATCTTTACATTCGCAAATTTCCCGCAAATGCGCGAACATTCGAAACCCAGTTAGTTATCTGTAGAGAGTAGATTTTATGAGCTGCACTTACGGACAGCCATTTACTTACAGAAACGCATCGTTCCCGAGCTATTGCGACAGTATCGATAAACGTTGAATCAGTGCAATACAGTTGGCCAAACTGATATGAGTTCTCGCGGTATAGACGCGGAAGAATTGTATACTTACCAAGAGTGTGTATGTGTGTGTGAGAGAGAGAGAGAAAGAGAGAGAGAAGAGATACCGACTTCTCTGGCGCATCCGAAAGCGGAAGAGAAGCTGACCCAGTTTGGTTCGCGAGAACGCGGCAGGAAAGTAGAGATAAAAGTGACAAAAAATTGCGGACTTGGCAAACTTCTCGGCCGGTCGCGATATTAAGCCGCTTATCGCTAAAGTAACCCCATTGTCAGACCGATCCGATTTAAACATCTACGTGTTCAAACACAATAACTCATTCGTGAGAAATTAATCAGCCCCGGTGGATCGCGTATTCAGGAAACGTCCGACCGGTGAAATATTAATGAAAATCCTTTATTGTCGGAAATCCCGGACCGATCGGTCTAGTTCAATTTTTTGCCTTGTTGCCCGCTACGATACGTCGCCCACTCGAATTTGCTCGTGTCATCACGACGAGAGAGAGGATCGATTAGAGCCGATTGAGCTTTCGCTACATGTGATTGAACGCATTGTTGAATAGAAAGAAGTACTTGTTTGTTAATTTTCAAATATTCCGTGTAAAGGGACAAGCTAATATACCCAATGACGAATGTTCATGAATAACGAATGGAATCTATGTCGATATTGTTAGATCAAAGATAACCCACGACTGCAGTATTTCATTTTACACGAGTTTAAAGTATAATACTGCGTTTCGTGTTTTCCATTTTACACGATATTATTTTTTTAATTAGTCAATGAATTATCAGTGACATTATTTATTCCATGAAACAGGGTATATCTATATGTATTTAATTATATATTTATATATATTTAAATTTCATGAAAAATGTTCGATTCATAGGATCTAGAGATAACGATCGAGGGTGAAACGATCCCTTTTACATTTTCTTTACCAAGAGAAGAAAGTATCCAATTAAGAAGATCGTTCCTTGATCTTGTTATAATTCCTAAAAACACATTCTAAAAATATCTCCAAAGAGCATTTCTTTCTCAAGCCTTTGACAAAGACAGAACGTTGTACGTATTCCGAAATGAACCCGTTAAAACGTTCTAATACCACGCTTTTGCTGTAGAAACTCTTAAAATTACCTCCGCGAACGGCAGTTAAGTAACAATCGTCCACGGTAAATTACATCGCGAGTCAGCCTATCCCCGTAATCGAGATCCGCGTAGCCTACAATTTCGTAACCCCTTTTTTCCCTAGCACCCCATATATCCTCGACAGCCAGACGATCAATCAGCGGACGATCGATCCATCTGCCTCCGCAAGGACAAAGAATTATAGGAATCCAGTGGCGTGTCGCGTGTTTCCAGGTCTCTCCTCTCTCTTCCCTTGGGACAATGGAAATCACCCGTTCGCGACAATTTCACTTCTTATACTTTCTCGGAAGAAACGAGCCTTGACCGCGTTATTGTTCATTGCGACACGTGATACTACTCTTGACGATATTATTCGACACGTCCTCGCGTTCGCCTTGCTCTTCGATGACCTTTATAGAGCATTTACTAAGTGTCGTGTATTATTCGCGAAGTATCCAAAGGATCAAAGGTCTGTCTAAAAGGATAATCGAGCTTTTAAAAAGTAACGGATCGTGGTGATCTTTTGGGAAAATGTTTTTATTTTCTTCCAGATACGTTCCTTTTGCTTTACACAGATACACCGATTTGTATTCTTCGTCGATTTCCATCCTCTCTGTCACCAAGTAGCCAAACGGAGTAGCTACATAATAAAGTACTACGAAATTCCACGTAGATTGTAACTATTTTCCGTTTATCTTCAACCCAACTAAAGTCTAATACAATCTTTAGACAAATCCTAAAACATACTTTTGTATATATCTCAAAAACTAAATTCGAACGACGGTTATATACAGAAGCGAGATTACACAGAATGTTGACCTCAGCAACGTCTCGAGTTCGATTTTAAGATATGCCCTTTCCTATGAAATTAGAATTTTTCACAACAAAAAAGAACGTATCCTTCGATGACGCGACTTTCATAAAGATGTGGTCACAATTTTCTTCTTTTTTTTTTTTTTTGTTCTTAGGAAATTCAGTTATTTTTTAGACAGACCATGTACTTGCGCGGCAGTATCTTCTCGTACACGACTACCACGGTTGTTACAACGTTCCAAGCCGTAAACGATGGTGTGTCGTGTGTACATCGCGATATTTATGATAGGCGGCGCGCTTCGTCATGCGTTTTAACGGGGGAGCGTAGCAACGAATAGCAATTCCCAACCTCTCCATCGTCGAATGTGATAAGAAGAACGAATGGTCTGGTGTCCAGAGGATTCTCGCCGCTCGAGGAAATACGGCGGTTCCCGTTATCGGCTGGGATTCGCTCCGGTGAATTCGCCGATCCTTGCGGTGACTTGGCCTGACAGAGGTCAGCCATTGGCCGGACTTGGGGCTTTGGTAACTTCTGCTGTCCGACTGTGAAGGTTATGGGACATTGAGCTGCGAGGAATGTCGGGAAACTGTTACTCCTGGTATTATTAGAAGCGCTCGTGTGAGTGAAACAGAGGTATTTCTAGGGGCGGGGGATGATTAATGACGCAGCAAAAGTCCAGCTTCGGAAGAATTTGCGAATTGATCGGCTATAGGAAACCCGTACAAAATCGTATACTTAAGGTTCCAAGTCCGTAACATTTTCATTTGCGTAATCGTGCAATGAGAATAGTATTTACCTTCATAAGGAACTGTAGTATCGTAAACTATTACGATTAGTTTATTTATAATAAGTGGATCAAACAGATGTTAATTAAACAGAAAACAATGATTATTTAACATGAACTAATCGCAACAACGTATGTAATTAAGACAATTAATTAATTAATAACAACACAGATTCAACTCTTTCTCAACAACGCTAACAACACTATCTCGACAACGTAATCCGCACTCTCTGGCTTCTCAACTTATATTGCTGTTAATTCGTTTATGTCTCATAGCAACTCCTTGTCTTTCGTCTTAGCCTCATATCTTATGTCTTAGCCCCACCACGCACATGCTCAGCAACCGCTTATTTATAACACCCACCCCCCAGGCCCCTCGTCCACGATACTACAGAACAAAGTATAACAAAAGTAGAATTCAAAAATTAATAGTAAAGTAAAATCTCTTTTCGTGATCGTGTATTTCTCGTGCGCTCTTCGATTATAAAGTGAAACAAATTTTTACGTACATCGTGTTACTTCAGCTCTCTTCGTAAAAATATGAATCTACGTAAACGAATGTTTAATAGAATTAAAAAATGTATGGTTTGGGATAGAGATATATTCGTAACTCTTGTCTAAAGTTTGCTATTTCTATCTAGTCTGTTTATTAGAAGGGAAACAAGGTTTTGACATTGGCTTTGTCGTAATTAACATTTTTTGATTTTAGATCAAGAAGAGAGTTTCTATCGAAGTAAATTGGAATAAAAATATAATTTCGGGAAAGTAGCGGAGTTATATTTGCATCGATAATTTGCTGTGTGTTGCGACCACACGGCTGAGGACCTGAACGATCAATTATTTTGTACCACACATGTGAACGCGTATAAATACGGAAACACGTATTAAAGCGACATATATCGTAAAATGATCCGTAAAGTAAACGCATTATAAAATCTCTCGTATTGACGAGGGGAAAGTTAATTTTATTGCAGCAACTTGTAATGAATTACTTTTGTTATCTCAATAAGGTAAATTTTATCGATGATGCTATTAAAAAGTAACTTCTTTCTTTTCACTTATAAATATGCAGTGCATATAGGTGATATTCCATTATGGTAATTTGTAATATTTTTAATTATTCTCGGTGCAATTTCTAATATAAGACGTATCGTAACTACGGCATTATAGCTGTCTTACAAATCCAGATTGTTTTTAGTTACTTAAGGTATCTGGAAGTTTGTTCGCGATGCTTATGTTGATTTAAGGGCATACTTTTTAAAGTTAAGTCTCTCGAAGATTAATTGTCCAACTCTAGCAATAAATTTTCGACTATCTCAATTATGTAAACTTTCAAGTCTTGTAGTTCTTGTTTCCAAATCTTTCGCTTACCAAAATTGCTACTATATTGTCTTGCAACATTACAGTGTCTCCCAAATCTCTACAACATTATTTAATTTCTCAGAAATCTCGTAAATGTTACGATTAAAAAACAAAAGAGCTTTATACTCCGTTCTTATTTCGAAATATAACCGTGTTTCTCTCTTTGACATGTGTAGCTTTATATGTCGTTTGTCGGTTGACAGATAATACAGAGTTTATGGCTACTTTGTCAGTAGTAAGGAAGCAAGAAATGAAATGACTCGTAAAAGTTGGTCCCTTCTAAAGTCATCCCGAAGAAAATCCGAGGTAATTAATTCGCTAACTAACTCAGGCCGAATAATGCCGATAAAAAGGCGTGGCGCGGTATAACTCATCACTTCGACGTGTTTTAAATTCGAACTGCGCGCAGAATGAATCGTACAGCTGGAATTCTTTACCAACTCCAGCGCCTCGCCAAACATATTTTGACGTTTATGTACGTTTAACGATATAATTTCGTCCTCGTGGCTGTTCACAACTTTTTTACGTCGCGTATTTCGGGGTAACTCGGGGCAAAGGGAAAAAGTTATGGCGAAATTGAACGTGTTTAGGGAGCAACCATGCGCGCAGATGATGCTATCGTTTAATTAGCTCGATACGTGTGACAGTGGCACTGACAGTGATCAGCGTCCAAACCGCTTACGATGGTCGGAGGAAGGCCTGTTTTAATTTGAATCACACGCGGCGTAATTCAATTTTCGTTTATTATTTTATAGAATATTCGTGTTTTATTTTAGATTCCATTACTTTCTCTCGAGACAGTGTTTATTTTTCATGATTCTGTTGTGGAAATCCAAGGCAAAATATGTGAAATGAAATTCAATTGTTACGTTAATTGTTACGTTAATTTTAGTCAGTGTTAAAAAAAATCTCAATAATACGAACAGTTTGTTTTAAACTGAGTATTAAAAATCGGTATTGATATCTGAAGCTGTATAATAATACGTAGAGTGATACATATGTGTAACATGCAACGTAACTCCTGGTACATCTTGTAATGTCCGACTATGTATGCTCCTACATCACTTAAAATATCTTTCTATACATGTGCAAGCATTACAGTCTGCTAACCATATTTCTGTTAACTACATTATTATTTCAAGTGAAAATTAGCAGGACGAAAATTTCAAATTTGTGTTCAACAGTCCATCTGTATTACATAAAACAGTAATTTAATGTTAATTTAGACGAGTTAACTTTACTTATTTCTATCAGCAAACAAATTAATTTCATGCAAGTAGTTAGGTAACAATTATTTTATCTACCTCGAGTTGAATAGGCTATTTTGTACGTGCAAGTTTAGCTGAAACCATTCTTCAGTGTAAAACATCGCTACCGTTAATTAATTTTAGATGGCTTTAAAGGATGTTGTTAATCCTAAAAAAAACGTGCGTATGTATTGGACAAGCGCGCGTGTATACTACGAAATAACAATCGATCAAGGGGAATTTGTGAAAGGAGAATTCGGAAAACTGTTACTTATATTTCATACACTTTCATTAATTTCAATTACCATATCATCCTCGAATGTTTGTATTAAAAGTAGGCCGTTCATTTCCCAAATCACAACCACTAGAAAATACTAACAAAATTCACTCTTACGAGAAATTTTAGTAGAAAAATTGAATCAGTCGCTATCGTAGAATACCAATTTTGCAAACGAAAAGCGTCAACCATTTGCACGGTATCCACCGTGCGAATTGGACGAAATAACCGAATCGCGCAGACATTCTTCCAATTCGCGCAAATTCCAATAACGCAAAAATCACTTCCATTGAAGAGTAATTTCCCGCGAGCACAGGTGCAAGGATCACCAGATTGCTAGGAACTACGGACGCCCTTTTGATTTTCCGTCTTAATCCGAAATCCGTGACTTTTCGTTCGACTCCGTCGTCGACGAATAAAACGGAAGAAAATCGAAGAGGAGAGGACTAAACAAAGTGAGAGAGAGAGAGAGAGAGAGAGACGGTCACAGTAGGTTTAGTCATCCGTGGGAAATCATAAATAAAGCTCGCGATATTTTTCAACGAGCGTTGCAACATCGCTACAATGGAGACCATTAGTATCGTAATACGCTGAGGGAATAGAGAGGCGAATTTAAAAAAAAAAAAAAAGATATATATAGACATATATCGTGGCCGGGGAATGGAAGACGAATTAGAGAAGCACGAAACCAGCCAGTCAATATGGATGGCCAGGTGCCGTTGCATTCAGCCACGGTATGATTTATTAACCACTTACTGCATAAAGCAGACGATCGATTACATATAAATGTATACGTCCCCGGTCGAAACAGGTCTGGAAGGTTTGGTTGGACCGAGCCGAACTCTATGACATGATTTTGTTAATGGAAAATTTATGATCCGCGAGATTAAAGGGAATATACTTCCGTTGAGTTTGCACGTGCGTGTGCTCGTGGAATTCCAAGCTCGTACACGTATTGAATTCTTACACTTTCGTGTTTCTCTGTATCGTCGTCTTTCACGAACGAGCGACTTCATTGTAGAATGTGTTTGCGATGAGTAAGCTACCCATAACGGATACATTCGCTTTGTTTCTTGAAACGGTTGATATTATTTTTGAAATATCATCGCTATAGATCGTGTATTGGTATCAAGTTAGATTTAGAAAATTCGTTTTGACGATTAATATGTTCCGTACGTAGGTTCTGCTATTATCGGAAGAGGATAATTCTGCTGTTACGAAATGTGAACAAATCCCGCTCCTAACTGAATATTATAGGGAATTTATTTCAAAACTGAACCGAATCTGATCAACGTGGCTACCGAATAGACCATACAAAGGGAATTCATTCTGAAATTTCATATACTTTGAAGTTTTAATATCGATATACCAACGATCGAGTAGGACTTTAAACTTTCTATAATTATACACCTTAATATATTAAATAGTATATTTTCTTTATTTATTTTCAATATTCCATCAAGATCTCTAATCTTCCTATAGCACGAAACGCATTAGTAATTGATACGTAATGGGTACTGATGCAAATTTCATTTCATTAGTAATTGAATCATTGATTCAAGTTGCTAACATGAATCTAAATATATACACTGATATTATAGTAAATATATAGCAGATGTACCCTTAGGTGGTTCTAGTTTATAAATTTAACCAGACATAAATACAATTGACCAAAACTTCACGATGATTGATGCACGGGGTTGCAGTAACTCGATGGGAAAGTAGCCAACGTTGTAAAATGGATACTTTAGAACGACCAACTTCTCTTACGAATATTAAAAAACTCTTCCCTCCATCGAAGAACAAAATACTCGCGCCTCGATAAATTTTCATCGATCACATCGAACTCGTTCTCAGCCAGGTCTTTGAAAAATTCGTTTCTAATATCTTTTCCGATTTTGTATTTAGCAAATCTCTGCTCTCTCTCTCTCTCTCTTTCTGTTTCTCTTTACTCGGTTCGAGTTATCTACTGTCCGTAGAACCAAGTAAATCCGTGACGGTTGTTCCATGTCTTGGTAATTAATAGACTCGGACAAGTTTGCGTTAATTGTTTTATTTCGTCGGCGTTGCGGGAATTAGGGAAGTTTGCGTTAATTATTTCGTCCTTCCCACGAACGTTTAGCTTCATGGGTGGCGTTGAACCTTTCATTTTCTCCAGTTTGGAAATTTCAATGGATAAACTGCGTAGATTAATCCAAGAATCTAAATAAACTAAGTATATCGAGAACAGAATACATAGAATGAGAAACTTTTAAAATTATGTTGGGAAAGAGACGTGAATATCATAGAATTGTCAGTAAATATGGAACAAATCACTTTAACAAGTTCATTAGTATGTTTGTTTAATTAGGAAGCAAAGAGAATGCTCAATACAGTTGACTGTGTTCAGAACTATCCTTGAAGTTTATGTTATCGACGTTAGATTACTAATCGCTATAAACTCACTAAAGAACGTTAAATTTGCGAAAACGAAATACAGTATAAAAATAAATATCATCGAACCTCTTTTATACCGAACATATCGCATAGGAAGTGTGCGAATTTCTAAAGATTCATTACGGGAAAATGTTTCAATTTTCTTCGCATTCATTTTCTGTAGAGACACTCGTTAAAAGTTGGTTTCAAACATATTCCTCCTAAATCTGAATAACAGTTCTGATTCGTTAAACAAAGTTTCCGTTTTCGGGAACACTATTTTCCGACAAGATACATCTATCATGCGATCATTATCGCGAGTATCGAAGTCTTGCTTTGAGCGTAACGCGCCGCTTTGGATGAAACAGCGCAGTTTCCTGTAACTACGGCGGCAGAAAACGAAGACAGAAAGGGGCGACGGCAGAGCGAAGGAGGGTCGTTTGTGCAACGGTCTGCGGGTTTATCCAATGATTGGAAACTCGACGTCAGAGAAGCCAGAAAATTTGATTCTTCCTTTCCCGATCACGGGACAACGCGTGACAGTTTTCCTGATCAAAGAACAGGGGGCGTTTGAGCCGAATGGTTGGCTGACTGGCCGTGATACAACGTGCGCCGCACAGGGACAGTCAAAACGAGTAACAATATTGTCATGGACCAGTGCAAACGCGAAAGTCTTCAATTTTTGATCGTTCCACACGGAACAGCGAAATAGAAAAGAATAGAAACAGAGAGAAGAAAAAGAAGACAGAAACGAAGAAACAAAGATCCTTAGGGAATTATGTTGTCGCTTCGTTCTTGCTTCCCTTCCCTATTTCATTTTTCTCCCCTTCTTTCTTTTTTGTACTTTAATTCTTTTATTTTTGTCCCCCTCTTTCTTTCTTTCATTCTTTTTTTTTTTGTAATTACTTCGGTCGATGCACCTAACGATTTCATGCGCGTGTCAATGCGCGAGTAAAGTCGTTCGTACGCGAAAGAAGTTATTATCGGCATCCGGGCTTAATGAAAATTACGTGGAAAATGGCATGTACAGGAATTCTTTTCCTTTATGAGCGTCATCTCCCTTTATGAAGACGAGCGAACGACCTCTGCCGCGAACCTCCATTTCGTGATGTCATTCGAGCACATCCGTCAGATCGCGAGAATCCTATTCTGTACGGAGGTGACAGGGGCTACATTCTATACGGAGTTAATACTGACTGTTGGAAAGTGGGAGGGAGGGAGGGGTGATTGACAGTAATGGAGATGGGGAAAGTATGTGCCTAGAATGTTTGAACGCTTTAATTCTACCAAAATAATGGAACAGACGGTGGTGAATTATAATTGGTCGATACGTGCAATTTCCAATGCATCTTTAAATATGAATATACAAAACGAACATAGGATATTACCAGTCCGTTGAAATGTATGATAATTCTCCTATAATGTATTGCAATGCAAAATTATTTCCGTGGCTTGTGAACAATAAGATGAAAGTATTGAAGATATCTGCGTTCATACAGTACGATCGTTCAGGCGGAAAAACTTGATTGGTACGGAAAAGTATTAGCATAATTAAGACTGTCACATTGGCTACAAAAATTCTTAGGACATTCGTGGGTATTCGCGGAAAGTAATGGTAAATGTTTCCAGTACTATATATAAGTGTTCCATGTTATATTTATTTGCATACTTCTTTAATATTTTCCAACCACTTTGATGTTACGCGAGTTCCTTTTTGCCATACCTATTTTCATTAAAATTCCGTAAATTATTTTTAATGACGTTTCGGTAATATGCGCCCATATTTTATCAAAGCAGATGATAGGAAAATATGAAAAACAATTTATCGATACGTAATCATCCGCAGGATTGATATATCAAAGTGAAACTGTAATAAAATAAAGAAACGTAGGATCGTTTACCATGTTAGTATAAACATTCGGATGGACGCGAAATTGAAGTAAAATTAAAATACGTCTACGTGATATGGGAACGACTAGCAACGTGAAATTGTACCTTTGACACCGATCTGTTCCACCTTCGATCATCTGATGAGCGGAATTACACATAGCTGAGTATGCGTAAATATTTTTTCCATCCACTACGATATATTCTTCCATAATGTCGCTAGTAATCTTGCAGTTGACGTTACGTCAAACACTAATTAAAAAATAAAAATACAGAAGTCTCGTTTAAATCTTCAATGACTCGGTTTGCCTGCGAAAAGTCAAAACTTAATACTAATAATTCTCTACACTCCAATAATTCGACTATTCTCGCGATGCACTTCATTAGACCTGATCCTTGTCACAGTCACTTAAACTTCAAAGAAACAAAGAGAAAAAGGATCTAAAAGAAGAAAAGAAAATCGAAGAGTTACGCTGTCACGTAGCGTTCTTGAAGTGCAACTTGAAGAAGTGGCTCGTATCAAGTCAGCATTTAATAAATTTAATTAATTATCTCGAAAGGGCACAGTGGGCGTAAGACGAAACCCGGTTCATTAACTGGAAGACGAGGTACGCGTCGACGTAATGGGTTTATCGGTGTAGCGTCCGGCGTTCGAATCCGCAGAGAATCTGGAATACCGGCGGTGGTACTGGACGTGCACCGATTTGCGGGATTTTCCAAATTGGCTTGGGATTTGGCCGACGTAACGCAAACCAGTGCCTCGAAATCAGTGGAACGTCCGAGTGGCAAGATAGTCTCGGTCCTCCAAGGCCGAACTTCTGAAACTGTTGCAGATACAAAGGACTCGAACGGGACGTTATCGTTTCGTCGAGCATAATACTCCATCGCACGTACCATAATTAAACCGGTACCGTCGGTTTATGTGATCGAGCGTGTGATTGGATGCCAATGCAGATGCGTCGATGGCGAAACCTGGCAAGACGTGGAATTAGCGGCTAAGATCCTATTCCAAATCGCTAGATTAATTTAGTCCAAACATATTGGATTTCTTACATGGCACGCTGTTTTCCGTATTATCACGCGTTAAATATTGTAAATATTGTAATTAATGTAAAATATTCTGCAAAATTCGTGACGATGTTCTTCAGCAAGTATGTATGTCGTTTGTAGTTATAAAATTCAAAAGGTGTTAAGAAATATTCTCGTTTACGATTACTTTGCAATACGGCAACGAAAATTAGTATCCTACAGGGGTATTAAAGACCCCGGTATTAATAAAATTTCTTTGATTCGTACGAACGTTATGTCATATCGTGAAAAACGATTTTTTAACCAATCATAATTTATTTATTATCGAAGCATCAGAATCAAATGGTTCACTCTGTATACATTTTGTAGAACGGTCGATTTTACAATTTTGCAAATCGTAATTTACCTGTGAAAAAGTTCTTTCTTCGTTCAGTTACTGCTACTAGGTCACCGCATATATTGCACTACATATAGCTCATTATGATAATTATCTCGCGGAATAAAGGTCTATAGAAGATACAATTTGATCAAGTAGCTATATAGAAAGTTCTGCTGAACGCACAAGCATCGAGTACACGCATAGCGTAATATAACCATCTGATTGATCAATATCTGCAACTGTCAAAAAATCTGTCCCCGATCGAAATTTCTCCAACCTCTTGAAATATAAATAGGCGCGTAATTTCTTTGTTTCTTACACGCGATACACAGAAGTTATCGTAACTTGTATTACTATCATCACCCTCATCAGAGTACGTAAGCAGAGTACTTCTCCTTGCCAATCTCGCTAATTACCTCCTCGACCGAATTTCATTTCTTCCCTCGTGTTCCACGTTTCGAAGAAGTTGTTACCATTCCACGCGACCCATTCGTTCTTCCGTGTCTTTCGTGACGATGTACGAGCGCGGTAACGTTTCGTCGAGCGAGCAACGGTGGTTGCACGACACGAGGAAACCAGATTGCACGTTGCGCTAACAAGTTCGCGTTAATTGACACATGAAACAGGAGAAGGGTAGAATCGTCTGTGTTACAGGCTTCCCCTCATAACTCCACCGTTTTCTGTCCCGAACCGGGGAAATCACGGCGAAAACGGAGAGAACTAATCTTCTCCTAACTTTCGTTATAATCCGCCGGAACGTTTTCTTCCGCGAGAAAATTCATAAATGCTGGAGATGTTGCCAGGGAGTGACTGGATTTCGACCTGGCTTTGCCCGGGGTTAAGTGAAAAATTCGATTCGCGAGTAGTCGATTCGCATGATAGCGCCCTTTAATTTCGTTTCCTCCCTCCGCGCGACTCATCATCCCTTGGCGTATTTTTTCCAACGCTACTCGCATTATTCTTCGCCCCTTTGACTCGTTTCTTGAAACGTTTGTTATGCAAAAACGTGAAACAGTCTTTTGTTTTATCTAGTGCTAGAAACTTTTGTGAAATTCAAATAGTACGTGGTTTCTCAAGCGTTTAACAGTGGGGATATGTACATGGTTAGAGGGAAACTCGTGCAGTCATCGTGTACGTACAGTACCTACTATTCAAAACTTAGATTTTTCGGCCAAGTTTTAACGAGATCTTCTTAACGAGTTTTTCACGGGACTATGATCGTCTCTGTGGGATGAATCGGATCGTGGAATTGGTAAAATACGACAATAGGCGTTGAATAAAAATGATGAACTCGTTTAACAGAGGAATAAACTGCAGCATCGATTACTAACAAAGAGTAATCTTGCAGATGTTAAACTGCTTAGAACGTGTTACTGAACGAAAGGAGTATCGGAAGAAATATTAAAAGTTTAATACTTTTGGAAATAAATGAAATAAATACAAATAAAGCAACAACAATGTTTTTCATTCAGTAAATATCAAGCTTGCAATATTTTGTCTAATAAACTAAGAAATTGCTACCTTAGTTCCTTTAACATCAACTTATAAAGTGTCCAAATATTTTTGTGACATGAAGATTCACTTTTTTCGATGTACCTTTTAATAATTAACAGTTTGCTTTAAGACAAAAGATTTTTTTTTATTTTCTGACATCTATGTACTACATTTCGATATACTGTAAAACATTTTTGTTGATGTATTTCACATATTAGAACGCAGAAGACAAAGTTATGCTTGTATCTGGATATTTTCGTGATGGATTGTAGCTTGATTAATATATCACTGATATCTCACTATTACGTTTATTTACAAATATCCTCGTTAAACATACAAATTTCGTTAACAATGATTTGTGCATCCTTCGATCATGAATTAATTGTAATTATTCCTCTGTACTATGGAGGAAGAGAGTAAAATAGCGACTAATATCATCTTCATGAATTAGATGCAAAATATTTACACAAATATACAGAAGAACGTAGAACTATGCTGTTATAACGTTAAACAAATATCAATAAGTGCAATCTTTTCCTAATAAAACAATTTCAAAGTTTCAATTTCAATTTCATTTTCTTAGTTTACAACTTTTGATTCTAAGCAATTTCGCCTGACGCTATTATTTTTCAGCCAAACAAATTCCTAACAGAAATATAGCGTTGAATTTACAAGATAAAACGAAAATAATGTACACGAACATATCTGTACATCTGCGTAATTGACAGTCGACCGTAGTACATTGCACGGTATTTCTAGAAACGTGTGACATTCTAAATCACAGATATAGCCGAGATCTGTATCAGTCGATTTGCGACGCTTCCACGTGATATATAACCGTCATTTTTTTTTTTTTTTTTTTTTTTTAGTAACTCCTTGTCAAAGTTGAGAGCATGGCAAAAAATCTATGTGCCTCTACTTTATCATATTGTACTACCTTTTTCTGCTGCTTTCACAACTATATATTATATTACTTGGCGTGACATATAATACAATATAATTCAAAAAATAGAGTCGTAAGTGTTGGAATACAACGATATTACACAGACAGACACCTACCACAGGTATTTGAACAGCACACTTACGCAGGTCATACTCGCTACTGTATAGAGAGTGGGATTGAAAATCTTTAAGGGACCATGGGTCACTACCTACAGTCAGTCTGAGAGTAACTAGCCAACTGTCAACAATACATATCACTCACTTATATTTTAAATACATTCGGTTCTGTAATGTTGTTTTAATAAACATCACCTAACATTATTTCAACACGAACATTGTGTCTTCCACGGATTATTTATGTTAACTTTGAGATTCAATTCTAACACTAAGCAGTACATTTCTTTATCTATTAAATATTAGAACTAGTATTATATTTTGAATGTTTCATGTATTCTTGCGTGTTTTCTAAAAATTTTCGATAAACGAATAAAAACTCGTAGTCGAATAATAAAATATTCTGAAAGAGGCATTTGTGTTGAAAATGACAACGTGAGTTCGTGCTCGCCATCCATATGCAAATGCGTTAGTTACATTAAATAGTGATTAGAAGATAGTTCTAGATACAATCGATAGGTTTAAGATGTTCTTTATCCCTGGTCCATGTAAGAAAGTACAATAAAGGTTTTTTCGGCTCAGAACGGTGTGATAGATTTATCCAAAGAATAAAATAATAACTATCGTGATCCTACCTCTGGATAAAGAAATAACAACAATTTGATTGTGCATTGAGAAAACATCGTAATATTTTGAATACCCAGAATATACGTGTAACGTCGAATAATAACGAGACGCTGTATAATATTTTATATTAGTATTCTACAATTGCGTACAATTGTCTACAATTTTTTCCAGCAATAGCGAAATTTACGACGGGCGGGAATTCGAAAGTGGAAATAAAATTGCGATTCCAAGCTACATTTACATTTACATATATCGTTACATTTAGGAAAACACGGGGTAATGGTAAAGTAGCAAACAAGATTACGAAAGGCTTCCTATAACCGTTTCGCTCGTTCAGGATGCTTTTTTCCATTTTTGCCCAAATGAAAACTGCGTCTCTCTTCGATCGTGACTCGTACACGTATTTGTGAAGAAATTTCTGTCGTTGTGAGTGTATCGGTGAGCAGGTAGATTTCAAAGCAGAAATTCAAGCTGACCTAACGATAAGAAGAGATTTTATTTTTTAACGAACGAAAATGAACAAAAATGAAACAGCTGTACCGCACTGCCGTTCTGTTTTGCGCCAAGTGATTTGAAATTTCGCGGCAACGTTGTTAAATGATTGATTGTTCGACGTTATTCATTAGTCAAGTTGATCAAACATGTTCCATGTGTATCATTCAAATTGCAGGTATTCATACATTCGTTATTCAAATTTGCTACCAGAAATGCTATCAAATTAGACAGAAATGCTATCAGATTAGATATAATTACTGCCGAACGCTGTATAACTATTTCATGAATTGTTAAACATTTATTGACTCAGCGATATTATCTGTTTGACACTTTTAAGTAAATCTTAATCTTTTATTTCAGGTAAGTGGTGAGCCATGCACGCGTACGTTGTATAGGTGTCATCCAAATTGGCGAGGATCTTTCTAAACGCTGCCTGTGAGTAAAATTAACAATTATTTCGCAAAATTGAAGGGTTCATAACGTAAACGAGCCTTGTCCACACTTATCGTTCTTCAGGAAAGCAAGAAGGAAAAAAGAGACTACTCTGATATTTTTAATTTCTGTCCAATGCATTTCAATCTTTTTAAACAAAATATTCGTTACATTACAGAGTTCTTATGAGCGTATTTGTAACTATATCTGAGAAGAAATATGGATTTTTATAGAATTTTATTTTCATTCGACAATGCGTTTGTTAATACCAGAATATATTATCGTTAGGTTGTCCGAAAAGTGTCTTTCTTTTACAGACACGACTTTTACAACGATGCATCTTTATACAAGCATGAAACCTAATCTATCAAACGTTGTGATCTTTATCTTGATAGGGCGAAATGGATCATACGTAATTCGATAAAATAATATAAAACGAAAAATGTTGTTCATCCATTATTTCCTTATAAAACGAAAGAAACTTTTCGGACGACCTAATATCTAAAAGGTCTAAAAATCAGGGTAGTTTTTGTTGTAAACCCTTTAATTCGGACAGTATAGAGTAGAACGATTATTAACATCTCCGGAATTTCAAAAAAGGATTTTAGAATTAAAAACTTGGAAACAGTAATTTTTGACTTATGAGATAATTGCGAGTTGTATAAAAAACTGTACCCTATGAATGATTAGGGATTTCGTTATAAATAGTTGCAAGAAACCTAAGAACGTACTAGACGTTTTAAAATTGCCATATCAATGGATACAATATTTATAGTGCAACTTTGATTTCAATTGTTACCTTTATTCGATTATAATTTCCACGCATAACGATTGTAATATTTGAAAGGTAGAAATCTCATAAAACGGCAACTGTCTCCAAATCCTCGATGGCCTTCTACGATCAATGGAAAAACATTTTCCGACTCATGTAGCATCTAAAAGACGATATGTTGTTTGTTGCGCAGCTGTCAGAGACGAGAAATCGATTTCCCGATCATATTTCGAGCAGAACGTATGTGACAGTAAAATACCCTCCGTACATAGTTGTTTTGCAGCTTTTAATCTCAAAACGATACGTATCAAACGAAAGAAAAATATTCGGCGCAGAAATGTATGTGTTTGCATCAGAATTTAATGAGAAACGAATATTCAATATACTTCGAGTGGAAGACTCGCGTTGAATAATTATTACTTTATGGAGTCTTGCTCCGAAACAATGTTACTAGCAAATGAATTAATGAATTGTTTGCCGTGCCGATTTATGAATTTAATTTCGGCGGAACGCATCGATGCTCGGCGCGATAATTCTTCTAGTGTTAGAAACGTGAAATACAATTTAACCGGATTGAAGCGTTGAATTTATTTTCATAAGAAGTTTGCCAAATATTTCGCATGCTATCGCGCGACTAGTTCTTTTTTATACAAATAATATCGTACGAACTAATAAATTGTTTCGCACGCGTGTTGTATGTATTTAGAGATAAACTGAAACAGATTCCATTGAATTACTGATAGCTTCGCTGTTTTAATATTTTGATACAAACATCTGTAGTAAATAACTTGAACCAGAAAAATTTGACAATATCGGTTCTTGTACGAAAGTTCCTTTAAAATTGGAGTCAGCGCTTAATCCTGATTCTTGATCGTGATCTTTGAAATTTCGTCGACTCGATCTTTTTAAAAATGCTCTTCCATTTCCAGAGAAACGAACTTTCCAGATGAGTTAAAAAAGATGAGAAGTTGTAGATGTTTGTCTGGTAAAAGTTTAATCATAACTTTCTCAAGAATACTAAATTACGTTAAATTAATAAGGGTTGAAGGACCATAAACGGGGGTAGAGTTAAAATAATTTCCTTCAAAACATGTAACCAGATCTAGTTTCAACTGAAAAGAAAAAAATCTATGAAAAACACTAATTTGTTCTTCGCCAATAAAATCGAGAAAGGAAAACTCGCGAGTCTTTGAAACATCATCCGTAGAAAGTCGAACGGACGATTAAATTGTTCCCAGTATGAATCTATATAACTCCGAGCCTACTGCATGTGCGCCCCTGTTGAATATTCGAATTACAATTCCCCTGTCACGCAAAAACGAATATGAACAGGAATTTCCGCATCGCGGGCAGTTGCAATTGCTCGATTTTAATCTGCAACTGGAACGCACGCGCTATTCGTTAATAAATTAATATTCAACCGCGGAGAATTGCATCGGTACTCGTTTGTTAGACGCCCCAATATCCGTTCTCAACAGGAAATCGCGTAATTGGCTGTAGCGTCTTCGTAAATTGACGTAATCCATTAAGAAAGATTTGCAGCGAAACTGCGCGTATTTGCCGATAAAGTGTTCATGGATCGACAATTCGGTAAATAACTGGGAGCATCGACTGGATGAAGTTTGCTAAACATCGTCTTGACGATGAGTCATTGTCGTCTGGCTTGAGTCAGGAAACGGATCTCGAAATGGTCGCAAGTGGCCATTGTTGCAAGCAAGTACGATCTGAAGAAAAGACTCGCATTTGAATTTAATCCTGAAAGATTGGTTCGATCGATTTGGATGTGGAAAGAGGATTGTTAATCGGTTTGGTTGAATGAAGTAGGTTGTTGTTTAGAACGATAGATTTAAAATTAACAATGAATCTTAGAATGTTAGCGATGAACCTAACTACCATTGTTTAAGTTTTTGATCATAGGAAACGAATCATTTACCGTATAAATGCTTGTGCAAATTTTATAATCTTCTTCTATCTTTGAATTTCCTTCGATAAATACGACAGACTATACCGGCATTGTTTGATAATTTTATAGAAAGTTGGAATCTATCGAAGAAGCGAATGTGTCCGTCTGCTTGCGCCAATTCGCAGTGTCTTTAAAATTGAATTCAACTAGCAAAGGGACCGATCGATGTTGGAATAATTTGCATTAAACGAGCTTGCTTTCTTTGGTAAGTAGCGTAAAGCTGCTCTCTTTAAAACGAAGGAGACGAATTAAAATTCCATTCTGTTCAACTTCCAAGTTCCTTCTTCCGATACTCTTCCCTTTCTTCACGCAGTGAAATCATTGTATTCCGAGAGACTTGTAAATTTTTGCACGTAGATTTCGATTCGTCTTAAAATTTCTCTACTTTGTTAAAAAAAAAAAAAGAAGCTTAATCATAATTCGTCCGTAACCATCGTTGCGAATTACGTACCTGCATGACAAAAAATTAACATCTCGATTAATTCCTCGATTTCCAACAAACTGTACTTTTATCTCGTCACCGATAATGACCCGATAATATCATTTCTGTCGTTTGAACAACCTTCGTTTTGAACCCGTCAAACGTGATTTTCGATCGTCGTCGCGAGAGGAGAGAAAATTCGCGCGTGATCACTGAACTCGTGACGCGTAAACGTCGCGCGGGGATTAATCCGCGAGATCGAAATTTCGATTGGAACGAAGGGGACGGTTTCAATTCTCCGCGTGCCCCGGCCAACGAAAAATCATTACGAAGCTTTATCGTGGGAGCATGTGGTACGCGTGATCGATGAAATTAGCGGCTCGGTACTGAAATTCGTTTTGCATCGAAAGCGGCGTAATGGTGTGTCGGCGCCAGTCCATTCGAAGCGTTACAGTGTTTCGATATATTATAATTTTACGACGGTGAGAAGCTGAAGATTCGATTAAAACGCGTCGTGATATGTTTTAACGGGGATCATCGACGACCAGTGACATATGTACGTATAATGGATTTGACTGGCGGATGACAGAGCGATGATAAAATTGCGAGAATGTTCATTACTCAGCGATCGTTGAAATCTATGAATATCTTCAAATTTTTCATCGAACCGAATGTTCATCGACCGTGTATAATTTCCGATCGATCGACGCCAGTCCTCTTTGTACACGCGAATTTTTCATCGAATTTCTTTTTCGTTGCTAATTATCCGGCGAGGAAGAGGACCGGTCGGTCGTTAAAAATACCTGTACATACGTGTGTATACATATATGTAGGTTTATTTCGTATTTCATTTCTCTCCGGGTTCATCTATGGTCCAAATGTTTCGAATCCAACATATGACGTTTCGATTAGTCGTGCTCTGTTATCGAGCTTTCGATGAGTTTCGCTTTTCCGAAGATTAATTACCCTACAGAACGTTTTAGTTTTGATTAACGATAGGAGCGCGATTCCACTAAGGCGTTTCATCTTTGTCGCGATTCTTACGTGGATTTGAGAATGTTCTTAGATGGGAAATATATTTATTTTATTTATTTATTTGTTTGTTTGTTTGTTTATATATCTTTAAGGTAGATGTAGCGGTTAATCGGCTGTTGATATTGTAAGATTAATCGAGCGATTAAACCGTATCCTTGTTATGCGATTGAATTAACAACGTTGGCAATTAATCGATGGCTGTGCCATCAGCGTTCCATCAGACTTTGCTCGCAGTCATTCGCCACGACAGAAATACTTAATTTCCTTGAAAGCTTCAATACTGTTCCGTGTTCCATATACACGGTCTTTCGAATAAAGCAAGTTATTTACGTAACAAATGTTACTATATTTATATTTGGCTTTCGATAAATTTTCTCGAAGATCGAACGAAAAGGCGAAGGCAATTTACGCGACAAATGGTTAGTCCTCGCTTGTGTTATTGTAGGAGTCTGCGAAAGCTTTATCAGGCGAAAAAACACGCGATTTTTTAGCGCTAAGATATTTTTAATCAATTCCATGAATTTGAAGAAGAATTTCTTTCGAGAACTTGAATATTCTATAGAAATTTTCGAATATTCGATAATTTGATAACTTGAAAAATTAAAGTTCTTTTTTTCCTTTCGGTAACGTCGTGGAAAATGTAGATTTTGAAATATTAACTTTGTTGTTGAAAATATGGAAATTTCAATATATCAAGATATATTGTTTGAAAGTTTGAAAGGTTCAGAAGATTTGTAAAATGTCTCAGAAAGGCTGAAGTGTATCCACATTCGAGAGTTTTGATAATTCAGAGTTCTCCGCTAATGGTCGATTCAGGAAATGAAGAATTTAGGAAATTTCTCAAATTTTCAGAAAAGACTGAAATGTTTAAATGCAAGAATTTGAATAATTTAATTCTGTATTAACGGTTGATACGGGTGTAATACTACATTATACTTCTGACTGCTTTGTAGAAGGTGTTTTGTTTGCGTTAAAGGAGCGATTTCGCCGATGAAGGTAGACATTTACAGAGAATTCCTGAATTTTGCATATGTCCTGCGCAAACGTACTACGTAGAACGTACACGTATGCAATGCACACGGGTATTGTACGCGTCCTTTCATTCAGGAAACTAATCTACGATTCCATAGTCTCTATCTGAATTCTGATGTTATAGTAGCCTTACAATACCATCGTCTTCTCTTGGAAAGTCGGAAATCTTGATTAGAATTTGCGGTTGTTAAATATTACAAACGCTCGTTGAGTAGCAAACACATTTAAGTCTTCGTAGACAGTAGCTAGCTTTCTGTATTTTACAATCGTTCAGTCAGCTATTTAAACCTTTTTCTGATAGAAATTGAAGTGTAAAAGTTCGCTTGGATCTTCCGTTTAATTTCAGAAACTATTTTTAGCTACTGTTCTCGTCAATTTACAACTTACGCGTATAAAAAGTAATCGCTTCTATTTCGCAACAATTTCTTATCTCCAAAATCCTAAAAACTCTCCATTTGCAATGACTCAACGCCAATCCACCCCACAGAACGTTCACCTCCAATCTCTTTCAACAACTAAGCAAGAAAAAATACCTAACTTTCATGGACAAAATCTCCTGTACAAGCAACTACTCACAATCCCACGCGCAAGAAATCAAACTCAAAAGGAATCCAACCCCTGTGCAGGTCTCTCTCTCTCTCTCTCTCTCTCTCTCTCTCTCTCTGTCGCTCTGTTTCGTCGAGATTACCCAAGCCGCAAGATGGTGTGTCGATGTCGCGAGGCGACAAATGTGCAGTAAACATTGTCCGGGTGTGCACTTATTCATTGTCAGCCTTTGCTCTGTTATTCGACTAGGCCACGTGTGTATGTGTGCGTGTTTCTCTTGGCTAGATATATAAGGTGTCCCAGGGTTTAATAGCCAAATTTTGTCAGTGTATTCTACGGGTATAATGAAGGAAAAAATATTATATGCAGGTAGGTTATTTACAGCGAATATTTAACGGTCATAGTGTGAGACCGTTAAAGCCTACGCTCACCGTGGTATAGTCACTCGACGATGGCGGAAATCAACAAGACGATCGGACTTCAACGATATCCGGAATGTCGATCGAATACAAGACGACCGTACCGTGAGATGTCTCCGGAAATTTGTACCGAGCACACGTATGAGTGAGTTGTTCCTACGACTACGTTGTACATCGTAAAATAGATCACTGTATATATGTAGTTCACAACTAGCGATTACGTTGATTGTAAAATTCCCATTTTTAGTAGATGACGCAACAACCATAAGCTCAATATTGTACGTAATTCTTCCGTCACGACATTTTTATAAATGACCTACATTCAAATGACCTACATTCGTATAACATTACTTTCTTGATTATGCCCACACAACTCGCCTACAAAATTTGGCTGTTAAACACTGGCACACCCTGTATATGTACATATGTGTGTGGGTGGTAACGATCCCAGGCTGCGCGACGCAGGCCCGCGTGCCAAAAGTGCATCGACCTGCTAGCTACAATACCATTTCGCGCTAATATTTTGCCACAATACCGAGGGTCGGGTTGTAAAGCATCCCGATTCCATTCGGTAAAGTGTCGGCGAAATTCGAGCGGGCATCGGCTCTCTCGATGCCAACCGACGTTCCGCGGGGTACGTTTTATAGACAGGCATAATCTGCATGAAATAGACGACGCCCGGGTATTAGACACGAGTCGAAGGGTCATGAGAGCCCTGGCTGAGAAGACGTGGAGACGTGTATTTGGCAGTTTCCAGGGACGAGCGAGAGAACTCTCCGACGACAGATACTCCGAGTGTTTGCACACTCGCCGAGAAAACCGTTTTTTGGAGACGAGTGCGGGTGGTTAGAAGAGGGTCTGACGTGGTTGACACGTGGAAGACGTTGTTTAGGTTTCAGACAAGCACGATCGTCGAGAATTTAGGGAAGGGATTATAATTGAAGGAATATGTTTTCTCGTTGGAGCATTTTGTTGGCCATTCCTTATTCCGTTGTTTCTGGATGGGGTTGAACGAGGGTGGGTAACGATGCGTAGAATTTTGGGAATGGGTTGCGTAAAGGACGTGAGAATGCGTGTTTAAGGATCAGACGCGTAAATTCGATCGTGTGATAATAAGAACGATGGCGATATGAGTTGTGGAATGGATGGGTCGTGATTCGATATCGAATCGATGGGTTGATTGATCGTATCCGGACGATATTCAGAAAGGGAAAATTTCGTTGCAAAGCGATGCAACGGTTTATCGTAAGATAAATTTTACGCCAACGAATCAATACCAGTGATTGATTTATGGAAGTAATTTTAATTTAACTTTCAACGCATTTAGAAACAAGCGCATATTGCGTGCATCTCGAACTCCATATCCATAGATCTATATGCACGCGCGTTTCTCAATTGAAAAGATCGATAATAACAGCTTAATAACGCAGTTCAACGAACGCAGTACGACATAAATAATAGGGAAACTTCTGGTTATAAATCTTGGAAAGCAGCAACGTTCTAACAGTTTCTAAGTAAGGTTTCCAAACTTAATGTAACCTCGTGTTTACCCGCTCTGTAATACCAAACGGATATGAAGAATGAGAGAGGAAAAATACCGCGTCCGTTTATAATACTTCACAATTTCTCTGCTAGATGACTGTCATCAATTAAAAGCACGTTCTGTCCAATTAGCACAGGAAAACAAGGCAATTAAATAGCGAAACAAATACAAGGTTCTCACGTACCGAAAACTGGTAAAGCAAGCTAGACGAACAAACACTGTTGCGATTCAGGATTCCTGTGAGGTTTCAGTTACAAGATACGTATCCTACGTTGAAGCGAGAGCACGCGGACGAAAGAGAAGGTATATTTGCTCTTGTCCCCATGGTCCGGCGGAGACGCGTCATAAAACTGTCCCTATGGCTTAAGTCTGGGAGCTGAGCGGCGATGGTGGTCGGCCAAGCTTGCGGTACAATTGTCTTTGCTTACTCACGGGTCAAGTATTTTTCGGCAGTAACCCATGAACGTGGTCTGGGATTTCTCTGTCTTTCTCTGCGAGCTAGCGTCTGCCGTGAAAGTGAACGTTACTTTCACCTCGGCAAGAAATCCCAAGAATCTTCGAACGTACGAGTGACCACAAAATAATAGAGCTTTACCGTGGATCAGACATAGATTCTCCCTTATCCTTTTTTCGTAGTAAAAATAGCTGAAATAGCGATTGAATACTCTCTCGTAGGTTGTCTCTTCGAACAGATATAAGAACAACATTTGGACGTGGCAGATAAGACGTGTAAATAAGAAATTACGAGCAAGCTTCTTCATTTTGAAGAAAATACTCAAGAATCGTTATCAATATGAATTTTTGTTTTAATTCTGTGCCAGGATACTTTTAATATTATAAGCTTTCTTGCTCGTTGAAATAAAAGCGAGATCGGGATAAAGAAAGCCGAGAACCGCGATAGGGTTAAGGAGGTCTCATGCATAACGCGTATATGTTTGCTATATGCAACCAAATTTTCACGTGACGCCATTCGTCTCAGTCTACACGTACATTCACCAAAATCAACCCTCGACTCGCTATCTCAGCATAAACATTGTTCAATTTGCCACGAATCTTCCATGCTAATTTTCTCTTTCATACACGCTGAAAATTACGATATTACTCTGGTAATTAGGATTCATTGTTGATTGAATGTATATTCCCAAAGACAAACAACGAATAATTGATCAACCGGCCAAGCTGTAGTCCATAATAGTTCTACCATGAAACATTGGTAAACAAGCGTATTTCATATGTCGGAGCGTAATCAGCTTGAAATTATTAGCCGGTATAGCGAAACAGCGAAACCGGTGCCAATTATACGGACAAAATAGAAAAGAACAGCGTGACTAGGCGAGGAATGAAAAGTGAATTTTCAGCGGCAACGGGAACGAGTAATGGAAACGTGCAACAACGAGAACTACGCTGAGTTATGAGATTAAGGTTTCAAGG
This sequence comes from Bombus cullumanus, assembly GCA_014737535.1. Taxonomy (NCBI): domain Eukaryota; kingdom Metazoa; phylum Arthropoda; class Insecta; order Hymenoptera; family Apidae; genus Bombus; species Bombus cullumanus. The sequence goes on from JACXIX010000011.1 coordinate 3,273,324, forward strand.
ATGGCATTTGTATTTCATAGAAACGGGCGCGAATGGCAACGTATTGCGATGATCAAAGGTATCCGTGTGGCTCGGTTGGAAAAATTAGCCTTCGTTGTCGAAAAATCGTAAAAGAGTTTTATCACGCTATAAAAGTGATAACAATCAACTTCGATAATGGAGCCGCGAGTCTCTAATGGTCGACGTGCTAATTCGCGCACAGAGCAACCGTTGAAAGGACGAAGGGAGTGGAAGAGAGAAACCGAAGCTTTAGTTGCGGTTGTTCTCGTGTTCTCGGGCATTTTTACGCGTATAGAGGCAACAAATAAAGTCTGTTAAACGAGGCATAATTTCGCGTAATCCCGTTTGCATGAACAAAAAAGCTACGCCGAGCGAATGAAACGGGCCTTTATGGGAAAGTATTCGGTCACACGAATTGTTTGTTTTGCGGTATTCCCACCGATTTCCATTTTTTCCCCTCTATATATATCTCTATTTTTTTATGTTCCTCCTCTTAATTTTTTTAATTTAAATTTCCACGTGATACGTGATATAGAATAAATATCTCGTGAAAATCGTAAAAATTTCCGATGGATGAGCGATCGGATTTTAATGGTTGAACGATGATACGAAATTAAAGGGAGGAACAAAATATAATGCTGTTTCAAGTGAACAGTGTAAAGTTTTAAAAGATTTAAAAGCTTCGAGATAAAGTGGAATTGTTCGAAAAGAATTTCATGTTTGACAACGTGCTTTTGTATTTCTTCTTTCTTTTCGCGAATTATCGACGAACGTTAATGCAGATGATTTTAATTTATGACACGTCGCGACATAATTAGCGTATTTTAATAAACGCATCCGTCTTCGATGTTAATGAGCTTTCCCGCGTTCATACGATGTTTTCGATTCACTGACCGTACAACTCAAGCTCATAAAAATCGAGTCAAAATATCGTTGCGCCGTGTGTCAATATCCATAAACGGAAGCTCGTAAAGTACTGCAAGGACTGACTTTTATTGCAACAATAAAGTAGACTGTGACAATAATTCTTACCGCAACACGGAACATAACAAATGTTTCGAATCTAAATTTGGCTCGATGATTTTAGAATTTCGTTCTTTGCCGCAATTCTTTGTGACGAAATAGAAGGCGCATTATGACACCGTGAATCGGCTAAAAATTATTTATTCTCGATTATTATTTAATCTCGATTTTGAATAACCATGGAATATATCGACAACTATCCACGATATTTTTCCTTCGTAATGCTTTCATAGAACGCGATCACTTTCTTTAAAATTCCTCTAAAAATCAAGGTTTCTGGGTCGACGGGATCATTACGCTCGCGAGAATTAATTAACCTCTTCGTATCTCTATTTTGAGTTCGATGCAGTAAAGAAGGGGAGAACGTTGTTCGAAGGATGGTTTCAGAATGCATTTTTAGACCAAGTGCACATCAGATGCAGAACATACTTTATTTTAAAGAAATTTCCAGCTTCGATGTTTAAAACTTTTGCATAAACATCGACGTAAAGGTATTGACAAAATTTCACGACCGGAGCAGCTCGTGTAACTAAATTTTTTAGAATGATTCAAATTACACAAGTTTCGTCGATCAAAAAATATTTGACAATGTGAATGGCGTACGTAACATTGCCACAGAGATAGCACGTAAATATAACACTGTAATATTTAACACGTTGACTGCCATGGAGGTCACCGGTGACCGGCACTCGATTTGGCTATAGCGCCATGGGAGTGACCGGTGGCCCTCACCACGAAAAATGCTTCGAGCATGATTTTATAACTCATTTTATTTGCTGCAAATAATATTTCAACACAATATGCATCGCATAATGAAAAGTTCACGTCGGCGCCTTGGGCAAACCATGGAACATTCGTCTGGCAGTCAACGTGTTAACAAAAATTTGATGTTAACGTGTAATATATTTTAATTTATCGCGACTCTCGAAACAAAGTATGTGAATTTTGCGTGACAGTGAACGTGTTGAAAGTGAAACAGGAGCACGCGATTCACGCATGCGCGATGGATCAGCATTTTCAGCATCCTCTTCTCGATATTGGATCCGCTGAAATCGCGAAGATGCGCGATCGAAAATAGCCAATGGAAGCGAATCTGCGAGAAAAACGGAATGTGGATGCAGGAGAAGGGGAAAAGGTGAAGAGCATGATTCTGCATCGAAAGCAATCTAGAGTGGCGCACGTGCACAAAGAACGGAACAATGCAACAAGGTAAAGGGAGCTAAAAGCGGGATCGAATGAGGTCGATCGGCGTACTCGAAGAAGACGAGAGAAACGCGAGAAACAATCGCCAAATTCAGATGTGAAAATGAAACAAAAGACGTCAACGTATCGCGGGTAATGCATCTGACTGGGCCAGGCAGAGGAAACGGCCAGGTTGAAAGAGGAACGAATGCCTGTGCGATGTTGGACATGTTCTGATGCTGATGAAAAGTTTGAGGCCTAATCCGATATTTTAATTTTCTGAGATACAAAAACCCAGCACACTGATTTTAGGGAAAATCACTGTAATTAATTAATGATTGCAGAGGAGTTCGAACGGAGGTTCAAACAGAGCGGAGCGCAGTTTATCAGAGGTAAATCAGATTTTCGCACTATAATTGAAATTACAAACGAAATTACGAATTAAGAGGAAAGAATGAGGATGTGGAGGGGACGGAAGAGTTTCATTTTAGCGAGTGAAGTGTAATTGTAGGAGGATAAGTAATTTCGCGAGGTAGAGAAGATCTTTCCTTAGGAACAACTGTTTCGGATGAAGTCATTTGGTAGATTAAATGGTTCATTCTTTTTAATTTACTCACGTCCGAGATAGTAAAAAAAAAAAAAAAACGCTTTAGTTCCCTGCGGTTTTCATCGAACTGTATGTTCGTAGTATCAAACTTTTACAAGTTTATTCGCGATATTATCGAAAACACTTGAAGATCGTCGCTAAGCGATTCGTAGATCGTTTAGCTGATTTTAAGTTGAAATTAACCGCGGTTTAATGGAAAACTCTTTGACGTTGTTTTAATCGGAAGTTAATGAAATCTCAAACCAGATAAGAATACCAGGAGACTCTCAAACCTCGAAGAACAATGAATTGCCAATTGTACCTTCAGCACTTCGTCCTCCGGTTATCTATGTTCATCTGACGTGAACTGAAATTATATATGTACAACCTAATAAAATTATAATATCATCGCAATAAAATACGGAGAATTCGAAGGTAGAAAGTTAACGAACAAGTTGTAGGTAGACATGTATGGAAATTCACATCTTTAGAGACGCTAACAAAGAAGTGAAATTTGAACGAAAATATCTCTTACATTCTAAATGTTGTAACACGGTTTTACCTCGATTCCAGCATTTTATCGATCTTATCTATTTTACCATATTTATAATGAACATAAATCTATAAAAACGCTCGGTTTAATTAATTATTTATAGCTAATAATTAAACATTATATAACGAACAATTAAAAAATACTTAATTCTTGTTTTATTTGGAACAGCTGCTACGATCGCACCGTAACATTTCATTTTGCGTGTTACTTTTAAGAAACACAGGAATCCTTTCCACCGAAATTTTCCGTGGCTTTAATCCACGAACGTGTAACTGCCCCATAAAAGAAACTTCTTTTCACGGTGCGAGATATTCCCCTTTCGCATAACCCGTGAAGTCTCTATCCCCATCCTCTTGAACTTACATTTTTCGTTCTTGATAGTCTCTTAGCTCGTAGTACCGGACTGGGTCGAACTTGGCCCCGAGGAGAGGATTAATTACCATGCGCCACAAAGGCATAATAATACGAAAGTAATTCGAAGTTGGTGTTTAGTAGGGCGGCATAAAGTGCTGGAAGTTGCCTTCTCTCCTAGTAATTGCTTCTCCTTCCCGGATTAATGGAGTTGTGGATGCGAACTAGGTAATTACTTGCCCTTATACCGTTAACCGGGGAGTCGTGCGTTACCTGCAACAATTATTTCATACGGGCGCTGACTATCTATCCCTTAAATGACGAACACCTCTTGTCTAACGCCAGAGTGTAATTCGCCGTTGCGGCCGATTGTTGCGTGGACGCTTGTTAACCAACGAAATAACGTTTGAACGTCTTTCGGTTGCGCATTACGATTTATGGCTGTTTGACTGTCCCGTTTGGTCTGTTATGCATTTATTAGATTAGCCTGCTTTACGGACCCAGGGGTCGTCTTACGTTGTCTCTGTCACCCTATGTAATTGTTAATGCGTTCTCTGGAGAGGCGACCATCCTTGAAGATCACAATTTTATCGATTTTGATGTTATACAGCGGTTGAAAGGATATAGTTTAGTATAATTTACTGCAACAGCACACGGTATTATTCGAAGCCTTATCACAGGGAATTTTTATGAATATTATATTATGCGTGTTATGGAAACTTTTCTGAAATTTCATTGACTATCGTGATAATATATTGATCAAGTTTGAAAGAAATCTGAAAATGTATATAAATAAAAATTACAAGATATTTTGTGCAAGTATATATTTTATTATAGATCCTCTTAATGCCGAATGCTTATTTTTCTTCGTTCGTGTTATTTCATGGTAGCACGAAATTTAATAAATAATATCGCAATGAAAAACTGCAAAGATCTCCTCTATCTTACCTGTAATCCTAACGAATTTGAATTCCGTTTCATTGCCTCGATTGCATCTTGAGCTCAATAGTTTCATTTGTTCGAAGTTGCTTAAAATTTACTAGCTAGAAGATGCGATGTTCTCGCTCGACGTGCATTTACCAAGCAAAAAATTAAATACTCGACGGCATTCTTTTGGTTACAATAGCATCCGAGTTCATTATTCTCCTTTGTAAGATCCTTTTTACGAGCCCGTGTCGGGCCCCTTTTATGACAGCAAAGGAATAATATGTAGCAAAGGAAGCATTTTACAACGCTTTCGTACTTATTTTTTTACGGTTTCAGTCTCGTGTCTTCAATTTTCCTTTTTACGGGAGGCAAGCACCCGTCGAAGCGGTGATGAATAATGCGGCAAGTTTATGCAAGTAGTTGGAAATTTTAATCGTCTTCGTGCGCCGTGCAATTTCTTTCTTTACAATTCGACGATTGAGAACGACACGACGATGCAGCGTTTTAGGATCCTCTTTCGTTAGAGAAAATTCCGAGATGCCTCGAGGCTTCTCTTGCATCTCGATCTACGTATATTTATCCCGAGCCATCCGTTATATCTTGATAGTTCTCCATCCAAATTCGGGAAGCAAGCTTACAGATATCTTTGATCTTTCGGAAATTCTCCCCGAAGATAGTTGTAGACTATTAGTTTCCATAGTGGCAAGTATATCTGACTTAAATATACGTGTCTTTCCGTAATGTAAATATCCAACCTATTAACTGAGAAAGACGGCTTGAAAAACGTCTCTTGAATTGTCAGTATGTTGGAGCTAATAATTCCACTGATTAGATATCTTTTATTTTTGGAATGTGTAATTTTGTTTAGATTAAAAATAAATTTTCTATATGTTGTCATTTAAATTTATGTTTACTGGAACTAAAAGCAATTTAGTTAGAACTGATTCGCCTTTGTTAATCTTTCATTCTACGATTAAAGAAGTCGAGTTGTACTATAATCTGTATGAGGAGAAGAATCAGTTAAAAACGAAAGGTTGATACTTTTAGAGCTTACATTTTAAACGTTTACAAATGTACTCGAGAAGTTTTCGTTTTCTTGCGAAGGTGCTTATTTCTCTTTTATATTTCAAGAAAACTTCTACTTCAACTAAACACAAAGAAATTGAAGGAAGAAATCTTTCTTGTTTCTTTAACAATTATCCTGACGTGATAAATTTTCAGTTGGTAATTTTAACATAGATATATAGTGGACTTCTTCCCACTTATTGTACTAACAATCGATACGTCGTTTGAAGTATGTCGACACTCAATTACTAAGCGCAATTATCGCGAGATGAATGTCGGCATTGTCTACCGAAACGTTGAACTAATTAGGAACGTAATTAACAATTAAAATTCGCGTACCGATATTACTTATCAACCGGGTGGATGCATACTATTACAGACGTTAACGCGTGAATTTATTTGCGGATAATCGATCGTTAGCGTTTTATTGCGCGTGCTGATAATAGAAAGTTCGCTTAATGCAAACACCGATATTCGAAAGTATCTTCAATCACATTCGGATAATCGAGATTTCCCCATTGGTGGTACTGTTTCCGCTCGAATTTCTAACGCAATCGTCGAAACAATCATTGCAATATATTTCGTGACGCTATTACATTTTGCAACAAAACTAATGACCGCGTCTACATCATATACTAAACATATTACCTAATGATAGAAAATTTTCCCGATAAATCAGCGTAATTAGATTAATTTGTCAAACAATCACTGGTAGCTGTAGTTCTATATCTTTCATTACATGTTTTCATTATTTTTCTACCATTTACCGATTTCAATATAACTTGAATATAATTTGGTATTCAAATTCATATTTTCACGAATACGATTAAATAAATGGAATTTAGGTGGAACAGTGAATATTATAGACAGTATTAAACTTTGTATGTACTATAAGTGCAGACAAAATTTCGTCGAAATAAATAGAGTTCTATGGTATTCTCGTTCCTTATTACGATAGCAATTTATCCGCGATAAATTATTTGACTTTCTAGCAGCTTCTCGATTCGATTCGATTGCACGAAGACATAGGACGAAACACGTCGGACACAGCGTTAGGAACAGAAATTGTCTTGTTAGTACGTTTTCAAGATTCGAATTGGCTTCGATCGCCGCCGCGATTGTCTGCCGTGCAATGTGTCGATCGGTGGATACGTTTTCCGAAATTCTGCAAATCCGACGACGTTGGTAGTTTGTAAGTCGGACGGAATTAGTGCAGATGGTTTGGAAGTAGTCCAATTGCGGTGTTACGGGGACGAGAAGGGGAACGTTTCCATGGGAAGTTGTAAAGCTTTCCTCGAATGCTACAAGGGTGGAACGCGCGACCATCAAAAGTCCCGAGGAACGTTGTCGCTCGAGGAAATGTGAATTGCATTACTCGCAAAGCGATCCTGTCCTTTCGATCGTTAAATTTCCAACAAGTTCATTGTTCCAGCTTGCGTAAACCGAGCACAAATACCTATTTCGACGATCGAATCGATCCGATTACGAAGTATCTTGCTCCTTTTCCATCGTCCGATGGGTCTTGCTGCAAGTTTCGCTCGAGTGTCTCGAACGTTATAACGCGGCGATTTCTCGTTTCGGTTGAAGATCGAAACGAACGAGATCTCGAATGGTGAATTAATAACGTTGCAAAGTGGCGTGAAACAAGAGGCGCGGTATTAATAATCGAGAGGTAAGATCAAAAGGGAAGTTTTTATTGAACTTGGTGCTCGATTGGATTTAAAATCGATATCGGGGCACGGGTTATAGTTTTATTAAATTTTTTGAAGCCCGTCGTGTTACAACGATTGCAATATTTAACGACATGCCGTTGTAAAGGGACTTTTATTTAATCGTTATTCCCCTCTCGCGAGAAAAAAAATATCGCCTGTTCTCTTCGGATGAATTTAATGATCGAACGCGTGGGTGAAATTGAAATTGCGTGCATGCAGAGGAAAGGGGACCGGTAAAGCATATGTGTTTTAACGGTTTAACTATTTTAACGGCACTGTCACATCTCTAAATTTATTTCGACAATGAGAGAATAAAAGTTTGGGAAAACACTAGTTCTAAATGTTGTTACAAGGTTCAATTATAAACCGTGGCAAATTAATGCGATTCGTTATAACAAATGGAAGAAATAAATTTTAATTATATGAAAAATCGGTGTCGATTAAATCGGTATTGTATATATTATAGCTGTGAAGTGTTTTTACAAAAGCTTTGCATATATTTAAATATTTTAAAATATAAATTTCAGTTCGTGAAGCAAACTATTATGGAATGTAGCATTCAGAAGTGCTTATCTGCTAACGTGCACTTAGTTTAACGTATGTTAATAATCACCGGCGTTATGGACGTATTTGCTCTGAATTCCATATTATCGAGTAATCAGTGGATCGTTATTGCATCACCATAATTACGAGAACGCGTCAAAATATTCGTGACTACGTCGATACTTTGGATTTGACAGTCGAAATCACGGTATATCTCTGCGTCAAACATCATAGAATTACATTGAACCCACCCTTTTTATCGCTTTAATTTTTTCATTCTAATGTACATACAAAATTGATATTTAGTATTTCGATCATGTACTTCGACAGTCGTTTGAAACTTCTGGAAAGCGTTCTCGGTTTCTGCCTTACCCTGTCAAAATTCTTAATGGACGACACTGAAGACGTCAAATAAATTAACGAAACATAGGTCAGCGAATTATTATTATAGAAACGTACATCGTTTTATGAGTCTTTGATGAATTACCATAATTTCCAGGCGAGCGACGAAACATCGGAATGTTTCAGTTCGTTTCTATCACGTCGCTAATAAATGCCACACGCAACGTTGAATAGCATCAAGGGAAAGAATAATTTCGAAATAAAGGCACGTACACTCGGACGTTATCGTCTGAAATAATGAGTTAAAGAATTATTTCGTTTCACCTCGTTGCGGAACAAGGCTGGTGTATCGTTCGCGAGAAGGGACGACATGGACGACATACGCGAGAACAGCTTTGTTTATCATCGCGATTTGCCATAATTAGACTGTTGATTTTTACGCAAGTTCATATTTTCGAGAAGATAATCGAAAGACCGCGGGTTCGATGGAAAATTATTTTACCCACCAGGTATTATATAATAGAAAGCTGTTGTTATTTCTTTGCTCAGAGGTAGGATCACAATAGCTATTATTATATCGAATGGATAAATCTATCACACCTGAGCCAAAAAGACCTTTATTGCACATACATACATGGACTAGGGATAAAAAGAAAAGAACATCTTAAACCTATCGATTAAATTTATCGATTGTAACTGGAACTATCTTCTCGTTAGTATTTCTTGCAACTAACGCATCTGTATATGAATGGCGAGCACGAACTCACGTTGTCATTTTCAACAAAAGCGCTATGCCTCAGATATTTTATATTTTTCTCGCGTTATTCGCACTTTCAGATTTCATGTAAGTCCTTAAGAATCCGCATCATAATAGCGTGATAAGTGGCAGTCAAGTAATCGTGTCATTTCGTTCGTGTACTTACCGTTTTACCACTCGAGTTCGAAATAGTCGCGCAATTTCGTTCACGAGATTTACCGGCATCAGAGATTTCCAAAAAAGCTCAACCGACCAAGTCTACGAACTTTCTTTATGAAGTTCCTAATTAACGTTACGAAGTTCCGAAGTAATCAAGTCACACACGTTACATGTCCCGAACTTCCTCTAAGTAGCTCTAAATTATCCCGAAGTATTTTGGACACCATGTACGCTTGTGAGTAATCGTCGCAAGAAATTCTTGCTTTCTACTTAAACGTTCACGATTCTCTAAAAGCTTTTATGTACTCATTGCCCCAGCATTCATCGTCATTTTCTATTTCGTAATTTACGAAACCTTAATTATTTTTTCTTAATTATGTATAGCACGCGAGAAACCAGAATGACGTAAGCCAAATCGCTACCGATCCTCATAAAATCGTATTTTGCGTTTATTAATACAGGCAGATCCGTTATACTTTTCGATGTTATGCAAATTTCACGTTTCATGTTGTAACTTCGTATTTTAATAGATAACGAAATTATGATTTGATTAATTAGATACGCAATTAAATTAATGATGAAAAGTACATTATATCGTCAAAATTATTGGCTTGTAACGTTATGATTGTTTATTGTTAGTGCACCACATGATGCTCTTTATTCATCTACACGTATTGATATTTCTCAATTCTTCTTAATTACATTTTATAATCCGTCAAAATTTAAGAAATACATCATTCTATCAACGACCAAGAGGATAGTCAATTTCTAAATTATACATCATATATATGGTGTAAATTAATTTTGTACGAACTCGTTGAAATTTTCTTGCTGCAATTATGTGTTCAATAATTCATCTGACTATATTTATGTAATGTTAGGTATACGATACCTATACTATACTAATATTAATCCGAGTGTGGAACAATCAGTTCGCATCACATAATTATCAAACCTGGCCTGAATTTTATAATCTGAAACTTCATTCGAAGAGCTCATCGAACAAAAAGGTTTAAAAGATTTAACACCGATGCTTCAGTGATTTTCTAAAAATTCGTGGTAACTGAACCGTGAATGAATAAGGTGAAAAAGCGTCGAGTCGAGGACTTTTCATTCGCTTTTCTTCTCTGTAACTAATCTTCTTTGGCAAAAATTGAGGCCAATAGAAAGCTCCTCGCCGATCCTCTTCCCTGGAAGTAATTTCTTTAGCAAAGAGTGGCATTGTAATATCATTTGAAAATGAAAACAAGGGAATAACTAATCGATGGTAGCCGTGTAATTTAATTCGACTGTCGGTAAACCCGAACCATCGCGTTTCATGGAGTTAAACGAAGAATAATGGTGTAAATGTCGAAAATCAATTGCAGAACCAAAGATGCAGACTCACGCATTTTAATTATTATAGTTTTACGATCGCTGGCTTAAATTGTTATCGTATCCGGCTTAACAACATGAAATTCCTTTTATCTTTTGTCATCTACGCTCGTAATCTCTTTTTATATTCGTTTTATGTCGTTTTTATGTGCCAAGTAAAAATGTAGATTCAATTTCATACATTCATGAATACAGAACATTCAATGCCAACATTACATGGCCAACTATCACTTTTATATCCTTTAGGCGGTTTAGATAGAAGCTGCTTATGCAACGAATTTTCATTTGTATACGTAATTTTCTGTATTGTAACGTCAGGGGTGCTTGTAAAATTTGATTCAGGGAGGCAAACTTTTTAGCGGCTATTATTTGTATAAAAAATCATAATGCTTGAGTAAAAAATGAGAGGAAGGGCAATAATCAGAATAACAAGGGAAATAACGAATTTAATCTTTAATAACTTTAATTAGATCTCTACGTGGCATTATTTTCAATGGGATTTTCCGAAAAAGTTCACTCCGATTCTTTGTCGAAAATTATAAAAAAGTTCGTCGAATGGGATAATAAAGGAATTTTTATCATAGAGGGATTTTCATGTGAAATAGAATGGCGAAAGGGAGAACTCTCGCGTATGATAACAATGCGTGGTCTGCGGTCGAAGGAATATCCTGATTCGTCGATAGCAATGGCTTTGAAATCTTCGTTTTTAAACACTCGAAAAGTCGTTGTGCCACGTTACGGCTTTTAATCCTTTCGAAGTGGAATATCGAATATGCGTCGCGGCCGGTTGGAACGTTTTTGTACCACCGGAGAATCATAAGAACGTCTCTTTGAATTTTTAATCGCACTATTTGCAGTTTTATCATTCACGATACACGCTTCGATTTCTATCTCATATCGAAAATAAAAATTACGTCTACGACGACACTGTCTATCAGTACCTATCCATCAGAACTATCAGTAAAAAATCAATCAAAACCTTGGATATTTAACTCTAAAACACTTTTGGAACTTCGTCTCTGACACAAAAGTTTCCAACTTTTAATTATTTATGCTTGCTCAATCCCTAAGCGGTAAATTTCACCATGCGCAGAACGAACGCCATTAGATTCGGTAAGGTCAGAGAGATGAGAAAAAAGTCAAACAAGAATTCCCATGTCGTGAAACTCGAGAGACATGAAGTTTCTAAAAAAAAAAAAAAGAAAATAGAAGAGAGAGAGAGAAAAAAATGGAAAACTCGCCGGTGCGTAAAACGACAATAGAGATAGGAGCAAAGTGGTGGATTTGTACGGCACTGGGCGTCCCCAGGTATTTTTAGACGTTCATCAAATAGTCGAGGCTCGCGGTGGCTTATTTCAAGCGACGTATTCCCGTCGATCGCGTTCGTCGTCCCCTTTTTGCCAGGCGTCACGCTCAAACGTGATTTCGACTGCTTCCGGCTCATTAAACCCGGCCTGTGATAACGTGTTCGCTGTTATTCGCGTTTACCCGACATGTAACGAAACACAATGGACGCCAGGCCGCGTTTTATCGTTCGCCTGTTACGACCGTTCCTCCCCCCCCCCCTCCCATTTTTGTGAAACGTGGCCTGTTTCAAATTTATCGGGATACATCGATGCTGATGATTTATCCAGCGAACTTGGTGAACACAGCGGAAAGAATGAAATTAACGAGCCGAAGTCGCTATGGTTTATCGTGAAATATTGCAACGCTGAATGATGTGTAATTGCAAATGGAAGGAAAAACGCGTTCTTGCTAGAGATTATGGGCTGAGTCCCTTGGAGTGACGAAGATTAGAGTACTAGCTACTGTTACTATAGGGAATATTTACAGAAAAAGAAAAGGAACAAAAGGTGAATGAGAAGAAATTGATAAGAATGGAAAGAAAAGGAACGAGTAAGAAATAAGAAGAAAGAAAGAAGGAGATGAATAAGAGAGGAAAAGAAAGAAATGAGAAGAAAATTGGTAGGGGATAAAGAAAGGAAAGAAGAAGAAAAAACACAGGGAACGTAAAGAAAGTAGAATGGAGAAAATAGAAAGTATGGAATTCTTACGAGAATTGCACTTATTGAAAAAGTATCGATGACTTGGCAACTTGCTTTCAGTTGCACAATCGCGGAAATAGCTTAGTATTTAGGAAATTTTTATCGCAATCGCAAATTATAATTAGCAAAACCGATCGTTGGAACGCGTTGTATTAATTAAAATATCCGTGTATCGTGCATTAAACGAGCTGTTGCCGAGAAGCCACGATAATTAACATCACAAACGAAGAAGAACAAAGAAGGAAAATGGTGGTATTGTACACACTGTTTTTTCAAATCTGTCTAAAAGTTTACTATTATTTATGATGATCTTGTTGCGATAAATGAGCTTACAGAAACAAGTAATCGATATCTTTGGAACTGTACGTCGATCGTGTGTTTGCGTAGTGTAATTAAGAAATTAAAATGAAAAAATGATCATACTGGTAAAAGAGAAATAATAAAATTCGAATTTCCATCGCTGGTCTATCTTTCAAAAGAAACGAAACATATTCCGAAACTGTGCGAGTTATTATCGCATTATAATTTCGCAGAAACTTTCTACATTTCCCACATTTCATTTGCCCGCATGAATATTCGTTTCATCGAGCCTTAGCCAACTCCAGCAATCAACAGCGAATTCAGTAACGCGATTTCATCCCTCGTACCGTAAACTTCATCGAAACCAGACGAAAATCAGCGTCTCGTGAAAAGTTAAACAAAAGTCGACGCGATGCAACCACTTTCACGCTGTTCCAATAATTAAATTCAAAATCGTTTTTATAATTAGAATCGCTGGACGTTCGATGGGCTCGACGGTGTTGTCGTGAATCGTTGCAAAATCAGATAACGATCCGCGTAATAACAGGTCGCGTATGCCGGCCACGTTCCCACAGATATTTTGTAAGCCAATAACAGAAAACCGTACGAATCGCGTCCGGCTCGCGTGTTGCAGTCCGTACGAAACGCCATTATTTATTGCGATTGTTGCGTAAACGCGATCCACCACCGTTTTTCGCTTGTTGTCGCATCGTTTGTTTGCCGTTAGTACAGGCACAAAAAGTTTTCTAACTTCTTCTACGTTGTACATGTTCGAATTATACACGTTGTTTCGTACAACTGAAGGCGTCGCAGCCCTAAAGCAGTAGAAATAAAAAGACACTTCATTAGATAAGATTTAATAACTTTGGTACATGTACACTATCGTTCTCGTACGTTTTAGGACATCTGGATTCTCGTAATAATTTACTAGCTAATAATATTAGCGAAGTGATAAGTCAAACAATATTACTGAATAGTCTTTGCTTAGTTAAATAGAATAATTAGAGGACTTGCGGTTTCTAAAATTTCACTTTTCCTTAGTTCGATTGTACAGTAGGATCGCGCCGGTCTCAAGTAATTCTGATGATGGATTTTAATAAATTGGATAATTATGTATACAAGTAACGGTATACAGGTGCCGGCGAAGATAGTAATTCCATTGGTTATTGCTCTTTACATCTCTCGCATGATTGCGCAACGGCCGGTTGTTCCATTCAAATGTAACACTTTAATGATGCGAGGTCAATAATTGTAACACGATTATACAGGAAACAACAGTGAAATAGGTGTGAATTACAAATCGATCAATGATTCCGTTTATTCTTGCTATTATCGCCTATCTAGTGTACTGTTGAACTAACAACGACGTGTTTAACCAAAAGGTTTCTCTCTTTCGAAACAAAATAAACGAGTATTTTCATCAACGTTAGAATTCTTTATTCGAAAAAAGATTTATCGAGAAAAAGAGAAAGAAAGAGTATTTTCCATTCTAACGATCAGATTCCGGAGAATTAATTCACCGATATTATAATAAAATGAAATTGACGCGAAACGAGATTGTTTGATTTTCCTAATTAATCGAACGGTAAATTTAATAAACCACAACCGCGCGCGTTTTCGAAGCAGCCGGCATTTAGTGCGACGTTTTCGCATAATTCAGCCGGTCGAATTTTCGTGAACGCGATCGCTATCCGAAATGCAGTAATTCCGACAGATTCTCGTTTCAACGCCGACTTGTCCAGAGATTACAGCTTCGATGCGACAGCTAGAAACGCTCGGATCCGATAAAATAAATCCAGCGTGTTGCTCTCCGTGAACAGTTGCACCCGGAAAATTGTTCGCTCGCACTTCTCGCGTTCCCAAATTAAGCGGCCAGGTGAAACTTCATTTTCGTCCTTTCAGAAACAAAATCTTGTTGATTTCGTTACGATTTTACGACGAGTATAATTGAATTTCGTATATACATATTGACCATATTAACTGTATTAACTTTGTATCTTTAGAAGAAGAAAAAAAACTCCAAGTAAACGTTTTTGCATTTCCGACGTTTCACATTCTCTGGAAACTATAAGAGTAACAAAAAGAAGTTTTTACATAAAAGTTTTATACTTGGCGCGTGCTAATCACAAGTTGCATATGTGGTTAAAAAGACACAGTGGAAACTTTGGTAAAAATGTTCCTTCCCTAATGCGTAAAAGTAACAAATTTTAATAACAAGAAGTGCGGATAACGCGTATAGTTTGGATTAAGTTTTTAACTCGGAACGAACATTTGAAATAAATTCAGAATTACGCTTATAACTATAATTTCCTTGAGTTTGAATTTTACAAGCGTGTAGTTAAAAGACAGTCTAGAAATAAACACGATGGAGCCATATTCTCCAACGAGAATACCTCGAAATCTCAATCTATGCTTTCGACCTGAAGAAGAAAAAGAAGAAGCTCGAGATAAGTGAATTTCACAATCGCGATGCAATTGTCCTCGAAAGGAAGTCGTGCACGTTCCTTTCCCTGTTCTGTTTCATTTTAGAAAAGACGATATTCCAGTGCTCGATATCGAGAAGAGTACCACGTATATCGGCCACTTTTATTCTATACAGTGCCTTGGTTGACAGGCTGTAAGCCGTGCGTTCATTTTCACGATCCGTTTATGCGTACAAATACATACATATTTGCATTATCCTCACGAAGCCTATACGATCGTTGATGATTTTTGTTCACCATGGAAGATCCGTTATTTCGTGAAAAGCTTCCATCAGACGGAACAAAAATATTTTTCAGTCTACAGCTCGTTTTCCTCTTACGTATCGCATTTTCAACTCAGCGCATTTTAGAAAAAGTAATAGAACGATTTAGAACGTTTCTAATGGTTTTATATAGCGTTAGTAGGCACTTTGCAAGATCGTAAGAAGTTGTTGCAAGGCCAAGTTGCACGCAATTAAATCTGATTTCGAAGAGATTTAGCAGAACCTAATCTTCGTTCGTTCTTCGATCACTTTGGAAGACTTCGCGTCTTTAGCGGCAACTTTAAACTCGAAGATAAATATAATTTGCATGAAGCGAGGAAAGGCAACGATTCTCTTAACATTGCGTTAAAAGTTAAAAATCGATGCGTTTAAAGAATAACGAGAAACTGAATAGTCGCGAAGAATTTAATATTCGAGAGAGTGCTTTAAATTTTATAACGAGACGCGAGACATTTTTATCGGGTTTTTATAATGAAGCTCGTAAAAATACAATAAACCGTTAAATTTATCTGCCGGCAGACTTTTAATCGGTCTTCTCTTCACTCAATAAGTTAAATCGTCACGCTGATGGCAGAAAGCTATACCATAAAGAATAGAGAACGAAGCGCACGGATTAAAGTAGCCACGATTTATAGCGTAGGTGGCTAATCAAATCGTTCTTTACCGGCAGCAGTTCGCGTGTGTTTCATCGTTGGGAAAAATGTCGGCATTGAACGCGTATAATTCATCGACGTTGTTCGTTGGCCGTTTATATAAATGCAATGGTGTTCCGTTAACGGCTGGATGTAACGAATCCTCGTCCCAACTGGCGGGAAATATTGAAACGTATTCGTGGATGATTTATTACCTGTCGGTCGACTGAAACGATGATACTTCTACGTGAATTGTTAATGCTCTGGCGCGATCTTCCCAATGCATATTCTACGTTACAAGACGTCCCTGTTCAGCGACGATGACATAATACGCTCGGTAAACGGTGATAACTGTTCTTAGATAGTATACTTCTCGGGTAACTGCGTGAAAACGATACTTATCGGGACGTCTGTTTGATAGACGGGAATGCTTTTTTCCTCTTGGATCTTCCAGTTCCTCGTGGAATTGGAAAAGAGATCGGAATATTTAAGTGGCTTCTCTGATATCTCGGCTTAATTTTTCAATACTTACAAAGTATAAACGCTGATCGACTTCGATCGTAGTTCGATCTTTATATTCGGTTACGTACGAAGAGCAGTTTGTTTTATATCGTTGACAATTTCCAAAAGACTGTACGAAAACGTGAGTATTAAAATCAAAGACACAACACAGGGCACGATCATCTTATTATCTGGAGTAACGTAATTTAAAGATTCCCTCTATCGATCCATCGATCACACGGGAGATAATTATCTAATTATTTCAAGCGACGTAATATAAAAATCCTTTGACGATCAAACGACAAGTTTCTATTGGGTTCAATCCAATTGGTATCAATCCAATATGAATGATTCAACTCCAGTTATTCTATCGATCACGTTTTAAATTACAATAATAATCCCTAATGTTTTATAAATTTAGTAAGACCGTTGTTTAAAACATTGATAAATTATTCACGGTTCTGTTAAAATTGTAGAGCTGGATAGAAAGCGTTCTGTTCCACGCGGACGATAAAATGCGAGATGAAGAGACGAGGTAGGAAGGAAAGCAATGTTTAAACGGGGGTATTCGCAGATTCTTCGCAGTAGCCGCAACAAAGATGAGGGTGGAAAACGCAAGCGTGAAACACCTCGCGTTATTCACGTTCATCAGTCTTTTTAATAGCTTGTCAGTTTCGAGATAACGCGAAATCGTTTTTGTTTGCCATTTATTCCTGCGTCGGGTATAAAGACACCAATTACGCTCATGGCATATCATTTACATGGATTAAAGTCAATTAAGCTACCGTTAAATTTTTCGAGTGAATTAATCATTTTGATCCGACATCCTTGTTACTAAGCAACTTAACTTCTTATCTCTGTTGCAATTACTCGGCCGTACCATAATTCCAGTATCAAAATTAATTCGGCGGCCTGTGAACCATGCTATACACGAGCGACGATATTGTTATTTAAAGAGTTTGTAAGAGGTAACAACGTTGGGAATAGTGATTTATGGGACACCTTCGTGGTAAAATTTTTATTCTATTAAATCGTCGGGTAATAAATTTGTTACTTCTTAACGCCAACCAACAAGTTTATATCACGATTAACGAAGATTGCATCGACTAAAATAATTTCTACTTTAACGGAAAACGTTCATATCGAAACAAATCACGGTTATCGAAGTCTTTCATCTCGAGAACCACGTTTATCCCATAACGATCTAAATGCCGATATTCGAAAGTAGCTGGCACGTATGTAGTAGAAACGTAATATTCGAAACACGTTTCCGAAATTGTGCCGCTTTCATAAAGCAAGAGGAAGATGCAGCCGTTCTCAGACAGTGACAATCGTGAAAAGAAAAGGGGCAACCGTTGGGGGGAAAAAAGTAGGAGCATGGGAGGAGGCGTCAATCGATAAGAGTGATAGATTGACGGATGAATCGTGATTGTATAGATCGGAACCGTCGACAAGAAAAAGGAGAGAGGAGTCGAGGGAAAGAAAAGGGTTTTTTGAGAAAAATGAGAACGAAGGAACAAGTAGAAGCACGCGCGTGAAAGGATTTATGGATGTGTACGTACGTACGTACGTACGTACGAGCTTCCAAGGAACCGCCACAATGCGCGCGCAATTAATTTCACCGTTTTCTATTCAGCCTCGTTGCCGTACGGTCGAATCCAGCCGTAAAGTCCCTGGCTATTCGGGGACTCGCCCCATTTCGAGCCACTTAAAATCGTGGTTCGATCGAAAAGGAATTTATATCCGATCGAAGAATTCTTCTCCTCGATTTACGAACGCGTTCTTCTTCCGACATACAGATATTTTTCGATTTCCAAGGTTCTTGTTTTATCTCGAACGATTCGTTTCGGGACGTTCGATTTGTCAGGGAATTATACGATTTCGTAATACGGAACGCAATCTTGAATATTCATAGAATATTCGATCGCGTACAAGTGGATATTAGCGAATATTCGACGATTAAATTTCCAGCATTGGAATGATTTTACATGCTACGATTTACACTGAAAGAACATCGATCGAACGATCTATACGACGACGAGTACGAATCGAGTAACACCTCCTTGGCGAAGACTTGTGCAACGAATTTTCCATGTTTTACTTTATAGCGACTTTAATGTCAACGGTCGAACGAAAATGATTTTTATCGTTCAGTGGATAAAGATTCGATGTTATCGATATTTAACGATATCAATCTCCTCGTTGATTTGCTTCGGACAATAATATTCAGCACGATTTATCCTTTTTCGTAAACAGATTAGAAAACACTCTGTGAGATTGAATTTAGAATTGTCGATTGTCCGAATAAACCTCGATGATTTATAACACACAGTAGCGATTCCGAACAATGGCTAACAAGATTATCCACGTACGTAGTTAAATTGCGCGGAATATGTTACGTTTCACTTGTATAAATCTCGGGGTAATTACGATTATTGATATCTCCATCATTTATATAAATTCTCGTGTATTGTATGTATGTATAGTTTACTTCGAGTGGAATTATATTATCGCAGTATCGTGGACACCTCCCTGCTCCCTTCAGTACAGACATTGCGGTTCTCTTTCGATTTCTCTTCAAATAACACCGTGACTTTCGAAATAGCTACGAATATGGCTTGCTCCACTTAAAGTTTTACCGGCATACACTTTTAAAGTAGGAAACTTCAATATTTATCGTTTGAGCTAAGATCGAGCAACGATCCGCGGTACTTAGTCGCAAAATTTAAAAAACATCTGTTTCTCTTCTCTTAATTTTCCCACCAAGCACTCTCGATGGAAAACTTGTATGAATTCCATGACTTTTTCAACTAATTTCAAGTTCTAGTTGCGCGAATTATTTTATACGCGTTTTATACACCTGTCATAGTGAAAAAAGGTGAATTGAAACACTCGTTTTATTTCATCGCGAGATATTTCGCTAATCGACGAGAGAAAGGAATCGAAGAAGAATGAAAAGTATAAAAATATTATTATGCGCTTGAACCCTTTGAATGAACCAAGGTGTTGCACTTTAAACGCGTCGAAAGAACTGTCGGTGAAAGAAAGAACGATTAAACGATTTCGAGAAACTGTTCAATCGCATAGAATCGCGTCAATAGCAAATTACGCAGCTCTTAATAGTAGCTATTCACGGAACAAATTCATTTAGGAACGAATAAAAAGTTGAAGTTTTTCTTTCGAGAAAGGAAGAAATAATATTTATAGGAAATTCATTTTATCGCTGGATATCGAGGAGCAAATTCGATCTTTAATAATGCCGCTTCGCCGGCTTAGACAGTTATAATTAAGCAGACAATACGGATAATTGCATGCTCGTCAATATTGGAGAACACGTAGCAACAGGATGCCAGGAAAATTGCACAGGCTGCCTCTTGGACAGAGGTAATCAAAACAAGGTGGAAATAGCCCGATTGATATCAGAAATTGCATCGATTCTCTATAATCCGGCTAATGCGAAATCAATTCGCAAATCTGTACCATTGTATCTGACGAATATCCAACACCAATCGCGACGATGTTCTCTGTGTTTTTCTTTGAAACCCCTTTCATTAAGAACTTGAAAAGATTCGAATAAACCTGAAAAATCATTAGGAAATTATTCATACGTTTAAGACTTATTACATCGTTTGCGATGTTGGACCATAAAGAGAAATAATTTCATCAATTTGATATGGTATTATTATTATTATTATTTATTTGTTTCGGCTTTGGACGACTTTCGGTTTACATCTCTTACATTAACTCTTATATAACTATATATAACTACTTATAATTAACTATTGCACCTTACTTAATCCATCTCTATGTACTAACTTATAACTAACACTTATAACTAAATGCTCTTGCGGTCTTTGGCTTTTATTTCCTTGCTGTGCTCCCTTCCTGTCGTTCCTCCCCATCTTATGTTACTCTTCTCTTCTCTATTATCGCTTTCGATTCTGCCAGTCCTTCTCCAGTCTCATTTAGTGTTTCTTCCATGTTCTTTGCTCCTCCTGTTATCTCACATTCCTCTAATATATGTTTCAAGTGTTCCTCTCCTTCTGTGCATAATCTGCATCCTCTTTCTCCCTCCTCCTTCCGGTGTTTCCTTGCTTTGGTTTCGTTATCACATCTAAATGTCTGTCCTTTCATTTCATCTTCCCTTCTAAATACTTTGGTAACTCTTCCTCAATTTGATATAGTAAATTTGCTGCAAATCTTGAATCAATGTTGACGTTAGTTCTATCGTTGTATTCAGATTCAGATTTCGAGCAGATTTTTCGAAGTTTCTTGTTTAATCTATTTTTGACGTTCTCGATAGGATCGTTACGAAGTAATTATTTAACATTTTGAAGAATAGAATTGTTCGATTCTCCTTCAAAGTGTATTGTTAGATATTTGCACTTTCGTGAGAGTATCATTTTTAAGCCGAAGTTAACGCCGTTGGCCATTTCCGATCGTTTCGAAGCTTTCAAAGCGAGCTATCAAATCTTTTGTAGCGTCACGGCACTATGCGAGAAGTTCGAGCTGTTCCTATAATTTTTCAATTCGCCGCTATTTTTCCTTTCCTCGGACTCCAATCGAAATTACAATCCTGGCACAGCAGTTCCATGCCCAACTCTCGAAAGGATTCAACGCAGGAACCAAGCATTGTTAAGTTGAAGTTATGTTCGGAGACTTTTGGAGACTCGTCTCAACGTTACGGTCAACGCCATGAACAGGAAGAAAGAAAATAGAGAAAAGGATGAAGAAAATTTCGCCGAGTATAATATCGCGTTTCTAGATCGTTCGAACGTAGATTTTAGTAGCAAACGTAGATTTTCTGACTGAACAGAAATTTGGAATGTGTCTTAAACTTTTCAGATGAAAATTTATGACGTAGGATCAAAGGAATAAAGGTTTCGGATAAATGAGCAAAGTAAAAAAAAAAGTGAACTATAAAAACTAAATTTATATGATAAACATAAAAAGAATCATTTTTATGACTAGAGAAAGTAAAGTGTCAAATAAAATATTGAGGAATTCGATAAAAGTTAAAGAGAAAATTAAATAACTAGAGAAAAAAATTATTTCCTTAAGCAGGAGTTAACAAGAGGATGGAATCGAGAGAAATGTCAGCTAAATTCGTTATTTACATTCTGTTCATTCTCTTAATTCCTTTTGTTAATTTAAATTCCGATATTTAGATTACTTTACATAATTATATGACCTCACGCTTTGATTACAAGCCATTAATAAAATACACGTTTCCTTCGATCGTCGAAAAATATTCATCCAGTGGGACGGCGATTAAAAATCAACCAATCTCCTCTAATTACATGTATTTCATCGATACCAAACAGTTTGAAAAGTATCTTTTATCTCATAGTCAATTACGAGCCTCCAATGAATTACTGACAATAAAATAACCGAGATCACGTTATACCACGCATTCGTTCGTTCTATCTGTTCTTCGTTTCAATTTCGTTAATTTCCCGCCGCAGCGTGTGTATCGATTTACCTTTGAGAACGCGGTTCATTTCAAGAGACGAGCTTATTTTTGGATTTTCTTGCTTTTCACATCGATACACGTGACTCCAGCAGGATGAGAGCAGAACGAGAAGCTTTTGTACGCGGCTTTATCTGGAAATGGATTTCACGGGGAAAGATCGTATCTAGGAGGACGTGAATCGCGTATTTTCAGCGTGTAATCTCCGAATCGAAAGCAGTTTTTATCTGTGGTTAAAAGCGTTGCTGTTATTAATTCGCGACGAGCTCGTCTGAACGATAACCGAGCCGCGTTCGCGATTTTTCACGTGCGAACGTTCACCGTTTCGATGCTAGCGAGAAAACGTGATTGCTCGAATTACACTTATGATCCGCTGTTTCGTTGTTTTCCTATTATTTTCCATTCCTTCCTTTTTTCCCTTTTCCCTTTATGCTTATCTGTTTCGTGCGTTTGAAACAGTTTGGAAATTTAAACTTCTCCAAATTTTTGGAAAATTAATCGTTTGATTAAGCAACTTGATCGTTGCTTTCTTCCTATCAAAAACCTAAATTGAGAATAATTCAGTGGCAGATGTTCAGTGAAATTAGGAATTAGGAATACTCCCTCCCTCCCTCTCTCTCTCTCTCTCTCTCTCTCTCTTTCTCCCCACCTACTTTCTCGAACACTTAGCTATAATAATTGCCGATTTTTCTCGACAGTTAGCAGTTAATATGCAGAAGTCGAACACCTTCGTGAAATATGATTTTTAATTTCGAAAAAACTCAAGTACGAAAATGTATTGGACTTAGTGGGTCGATCTGGTGTTAAAAGATATTCGCAGTATAAAAAGTGAAGCATGAAAGATTGAAAATTATATGAATTGGACGTAACAAATTTTGTCTGTTGTAAATTACCTTGGAAAGTTTCTGTCATCTAGCGAAATTATCCGTGGGACCATTTCTCGGCTGTCGTCGGATAATCGTGGCTGCTTCATCAATTTTCCTGGCATCGGGAAAATATTAATGAATCACGGTGTACGTGGGCGATGATCCAATCCGCAGAATCGAAACGTCCCAGCGTTCTAACAAATGCGCCGAGCCACGAACGCCATTCGGATTCCACGACGCGTTGAAAAGCAGAAGTAACCGAAATCCTGTAGAAGTCGGGGGACGTGTCAGGGGTTGATGATAATGGGCAACTGATCCGAATTGCGGCAGGAAATTGGATAAGCTGGTATCACGATCAGAAGATCGGTCGTTAGATCAAAGTCGAAACTGGCATGGCGTGGAAACGAACGGTTCCTCGTAAGTTCCATCGGCTGAATCTTGATAAAATTCACGCAGGATCCGGAATTTAGGATTAATCGAGCGACGTTTTAAGGGTCTAGAGACCGGAATCTTAAGAGGAGAGGCCTTTAAGCTCGTAGATTTAAATTCAGCAGGATTACAAGATGCCAATTTAAACTCGAATTTACAAACATTAAAGAGGAAGACAAAGAATCGAGAGATTGATTTTTAGGATTTGAATTTTAAGAGAAAAAAGCTTAAGGAAGCTTTGTATTTGAAACGATTAAGAGATTAAAATTGAGAATTTTAATACTATAAAAGGATGCCCGAAAGTTTCGAAACTTTTACGAGTTTACTGTTTACGAGGGAAAAAGTGTGGTTTAGGATCTGTTCGTCATTTGTTTACCTTCGAAATATTCTTAGACGGATAGGACACGTTTATTATGTTGCACACGCAAATTGCTTTTTCAAGAAGATCGTTGTTTTGTATTATCAGTGAAATACTTCATGATCAAATTCGTATGATATTCGATTTCCTTCTCGTTTAGTAATTAAAAATTCGTATGTCTCTCTTTCTGACAAAGTTGCAATATGCAATATATTTTTCCGAATTAAATTTCTTTTATTTGGTCAGTTTAGCCATAATTAATTCGCTCTGTACAGCGCATACTTCAAGTTAGGAATTTGGAACAATATGCTACTTGTTGTAGCGTGGAACTGTTGTCGAAATATACTTTACTACTATGGCATAACTTGAGCTTTACACTTCTTGTTTGAATTACAGCACTAGAAAGTTATAGTTCGTCACATAGTTATATTCCGAATTGTGCTCGAGTCACAGTATAAAGAGAATAATGATGTAAAGTGAACGAGATATAGAGATGCTGGAATTGGTTGGTAAAATCTTAAACGAGAGTTTGCTATATCAGTAAATATATATAGTTGAAAAATTTGCATAGAATAGTTTCTACTGTACAAGTGATAGAGTAGCGTCTAGTGATCTGGAATAAAATGAAGAGAGATAACAACTCGACAAGAATGCTTGACTCGATGAAGCTGAGAAAAGCAAAAACAGCTCGTTACGCGGTGTATTCTGCTCTCTTTTTCTATGATAAAAACAAGCTTATTTTTCAGTAGATAAGTTCTTGAAAAGTTCTTGGAAAAGAAAATCTGCCAGACAACCGAAGAAGTTACTCGAAGAATTTATCGTTCCTAAAATAATGCTAATTTATATCTTATTGATAATAATACCTGCAATCTAATAATTTTTATCTCAATTAAAAACTTTTTTTTTCGATATAAATTACAGTGGAAATTATTTTTTACACAACTATAGAAAACGTAATGGCATCTCGAAGTATTCGTTCAAAGACTTTATCGTTTCTAAAATTATTCTTCTTTGCTACAATAAAATAAGCTTGTATTTCATTGATTTTAAAGTGTAAACTCTGTGATAATTTTTATTTCAAAGGGAAAAATTTATTGCAACGATAGCTCCGATAACTCTTACGCCAATTGAAATCGTTTACTCGGATTTAATTCCACCGGCAATTATTTTCGAGACAAGTGGAAATGTAATGACATGAAAAATGCATTTTGATAAACATTGAGGTTCACCCAGGTAAGGACCTTAATCGTCCGTTTGCACGTGATCGTTATTCGTAGCTGTCTTAAAGGGATCGGCAAACATAGCGAACAAAAACGCCTTCAAAGAGGCAATATTTATTGTTCCACCGGCGGGATGCGATTGTTCATCTAAACCGCCGTTTCAGAAGATTACGTAACAATAGACGAATGGAGTTGCAGTGAAAGACGAACTTGCTGCACAACGATTACCTTGCTGCATTACATCGAGCTAACTTGCCTTGCCTTCTACCGTAACCTTCCTCAACTTAACGTTACCTAAGGTAAGAAGGTTACCTTAAGAAGAGGTTATCTAAGCTAAGATCAGATTAATTAAGATAACATTATCCGTAAAACTATTCCAAAATCAGTGATTTTCAAAATTCTATATAAATGACAATTTATTATTATATTACTGTATACCGTTACGCTGTATGGTAATTACACGTTACAAGAGAAACTAATTACAAGGGACACAATTTTATTTTAATCGGCAATTTAGTTTAGATTACAAGGCACGTATGATACGAATGAAATAGACGTAAGACTCGAGACAATGGTAGAAGATTAGAACATACAGCCATTAGCGTAATTATACGGAAAAGTCTGACGAATTTCATTTTATTTGACATTTTACGTTATAAGATACACACGATGCGAATGTAACGACGGATTTACAAGAATTGTTTAAAATTGATCTTCTAGAGGAAGATGGGAAATATGATTTATTCTGTTTTTCACTCGTGCTCTTCGAATGAAAAGATCAGAACGACGAGACCCGAAGAATTTATACAGTAAAATCAGACAGAGCGAGATCAGTGGAGCACGTTGCGAGAAATCGGGCTGGCCAATATAATTTCTTTTAAACTGGAAGTCGAGGAAACGAAGGGGGGCACCTCGAAGGGAAGTTCGCTTTTAAGACGGCTGAGTTCTCAAGGTGTGCATATATAAACTCGCGAAACCAGCTTGAACTTTCGGAATTGCAAATGCGCCACAATACGCGTACGTGTTCGTGTCAATTCGCCGCATCTGCACTTAAGTTCGCGCCAGCTGTCGGAGACTTACTAATTTTTGACTGGCGCATCGCAGAAATTTGTTTCGAGAGTTTTGCGATGGTTAAACGGAGAAACGAGAAAACCGTCACCTTACGACGCGCATCGAAAGATTGTTCAAAAATGAGGGACAGGACACTGGAGAGCTTCGAATTCTAAAACTCTTTGAAACTCGAAACTTGGTGCTGCTATTGCAATTTGAGACTCTCGGAACGCACGTAAATAACGAGTTTGCGTTTTAATTTTAGATTCATCGCAATCGATACGATTTCACCGATAAATTATTTCATTTTCGAAATGAAAGTTTCGTAGAGAAAAAGTTCGAGAAGATTAAGTTTCGCGAGCGAGTCAGCCCTCGATCTACTTTTATTAAAAACGAATTTAAAAGTTGAGAAACGTGAGTCGGTTTAATAATCGGTTCTTTGCTTCCCCGTGTTTTTTCCAGCAGTAATTACGAAGCGTCATGAAAGACGCGAACATCCTCCTCCACTCTAGGAATCCTTGTTTCCATATCCTGTCTGTGAAAATGTAACGCTTTTGTATTATATTACGTTCCTTTTCGAATGCAGATCTCGTGCAACAAAGGGAAATCTGACGTTTCGTAGAAAGCACGGGAAGATATGAAATATCCTGCTGTTATGTATGAAAGAACGCATCTCAGAATTTCAGCGCAACTCGCATCCGCAGTTCGAAGGATGAAAATCTCGTTTGCCGAACAGAGAAAATAATAATCGGTCATTGTATCTCTAAGCAAAAAGCAATATTGCGATACGAATGTACGAGCCGTAAGAAGACTACAGATATGTTTCGCAAAAATCGCTAAAGTATTTCAACAGTCGAACATCAATTATATCGATAGATTTCGATATTCAGTGGGATGCTTATTTCTTTTGCCTTACAAACAACTTATATGCTTAAAGGCTATTCATCTCGTATAGTAATTTTTTAACTAAATACATATGTGTATCTGTCTCGTGATAATTCTAACGAAATTTCAAAATATATTACATATCACGCATAAAATATGTATTTTATGTGTTTTCGACAGCTAATGTTCAAAACCAATGTATAAACTGGTATTAAAATTAGTCCTGTAAACATACAAATCTTTCACTTTCGATGAATAATTGAACCGCAAGATTTCTTCTAATGAGATTCCCTTTGAAGCTAAAGCAACCTTTCCAAGAACCAAATACTTTTTGAGAATGATTTTAAATACTTAAAGGGATACACGTCGGTAAGCTAACGCTTTAATTAAATTTCCACGATCGCTGTATCCTTCGTCTCTAACCCACGTTATTATTTCGCTCGATTTTAACCCGGGGACAGTCTCTTGCAATAATTAATAAACGACTAGTAAAACCTACTAAATTATTCATTCGCCTTTATCGATCGATCGCCAAGCGTTTTCAACGGCAAGGTGCGCCTGTTTGCAAACATTCGTTGCTCTTTCCCATCTCGTCCTGTCTCTGGACGAAACGCGTCGCGTTTTTCATGCACTTGCTACCTACGAGCAGCCTTCCCGTGCACTTTCATCTTCCTCATTTTATTCTTCCATGTACACAAATGAGGAGGGGGGAGGGAGAGAAAGGAAGAGATAGAAGGAGCAGGGTGAAATCTCGAGCGATGAATTCATGCGCATCTCCTTTTATGTTGACGCTTCGTAAACATCGGCTTTATTCGTAACAAGACGCAAGTAAATATTGACGGGAGCTGCCAGGGGATGATTCCTCGGTTACAGCCGGTTAAAACAGACCGTTTCCCTCTCATCGAAGCTTCGCCCGTCTGTTTATCGATGATGTTTAACGCTGCTTTGTATGTTGTGCGACGTGTTAGAAATCGTGCATCCTTTGACGAGATCCTGGTTCCTCGATAGGGTCTTTGTGTATCCTTTTCATTTTTCAAGAGATTTTCGATTCCTTGTTCGCTCCGTCTAATCGAATAAACCACACAATAACGTTTATTCTTCTTGGTCTATTTTCTACCGATTATTTTTCGATCAGGCAAAGATTTAAAATTTGGTTGAACCAGCCAACGAAACGACGATAGTAGTTAGAGATATTTCGCAGTGTCATAGCAGAAATTCCTCACGGTTCACCGTAGACGTGATTTATGACATCTTTTCTTTATGGAGATTTCCCTGAGCGACTGGTTGTTCGAGCTGCTGCTGGTTTGGTTTGGCAATCTACTCGTGCATTAACTCTGAAGGTTTCTATGCCAGTCTCCTTGGAATTTGACGAGGGTTTAAGGCATGTTTCAAATCGGCAACATCTATGCATGTATAAGTTCGTATCTGAAGTGCGGACTTTCAGTTCTGACAGGTTCACTCAATTAAACTTTATTATCAATATCGAAGAAAGCGCTTAGATTAGTAGAAAACACGTTTTTTTTTTTTAATAAAATTCTAGAGACCATACGAGTGACCAATTCAATAATCCAAAAATTCAAACACACGTGTGACGTGAGGAATTTGTTGCAAAATTAACGAGAATGTTCGTTTTATATCTCATATCGATTAGATGTATAGAAAATCGTAGTCAACTGAAATATTCAATAATATTATTTTCTGGATCGGATATATCTTCATCCCGTGCCAAATTTCTAGCTACAAAAGAAATTGGTATATTTTCACGGTATTTTCTTCCTGAAAACTATAAGTCATCCGAGAGTCCGTCATTTTCAAAGGAAAACACTTGAAAGACCATGACCAACAAAGTGAACATTCTAAAAGGTAAAGACCTCCAGCATCGCTTCAAGGAGCACAAAAATCGTCTCCATTGGTATTCCGTTTTTCAAGCGACTTACTTCGTAGATGATCACTTTGATCCGCAAAAATATATAACGAAGAGCCCAGAAACTAAAAGGATCGAGTAAACGAAATTTCAATAACGAATGTTCATAGTTTAAGACCGACGATGAACGCAAGTTTTATATTTCAGTTTCAACGCATTAACTTTCAGTCCACGGCTCGATATCCGTGAAAACTCGCAGTGAGATCACAAACAATCTCATTAACATCTATCAAAATGTGATTTTTCATGCTCACTTTCACCGCACGTGCGATCGATTCCCTGGCAAAGGGAAATTTTTCTATTTATCGAAACTCTCGAAATATATCCTGCTCGTGATTCGTTCGCCGCTTTTCCACTCGTCCTTTCTTCCCTCCTCGACCCTTTGAGAGCCACGTAATCGTATATCTGCAACCCCCGGGCCAAAAGCAATACCGATGGGATTCATTTTCCTGCACAAAGCGGCCCGTAACATGACTGCACAAGGAGAATTATAAAGTGACGGGAACAAGGCCGAACAACGATCTCTCCTATCCACGATTATAATACATTTTCGTCATTTCCAGAAAATTAATCATCGAGTGTTTACCGTGTTACTATTATTAACGATAATCGTTCAGCTCGATGGCTGTGTAAAACATTGTGATATTTGCGTGGATGATTTTCACGAAATTGGTAGACTCATAATTTCTAAAAGATAATATACATACGTAGCATATATGTAATTTACATACGCAGATAGCGATATTGATAGATTATGGCTCTTACCTCTTTCAAGATTGAACGTTTCTTATTCTTTTACGCAAGTATCGGTGATAAACGTACTTCATCTGGTCGTATTGTAAGGAACGTACATTGCATTAAAGGTAAGATTAGTTCGTCGGGGAAGAAGTATATTCAATCGTTTGGTTGGTCAAACGCGAAGTAGTTAATTAGGAGTCGATTAATTATATTATTAGATACGTTATTGGACTTTAATAAGTTTTCGAAGATTTCATGAATGTTCAATATTATAAAATCAGCTTTGGAAATCTATTCAAGTTCTTACGAATTCAAGACAAGCCACTTACCGTTGACAGTTCATAGAAACTTGAAGATTTCTGAATTCCGAGTGGAATTTTCTGGATATAAATGAGCAAAGGCACGCCGAAATTTTTCATTCATGAAACGACGAATACATCACGCGACCCTTAAATCTCTTATTCACCTTACACAATTTCGCAGTATTCAAAAAAGTAAAAGGAAACACTTGTGGTTTACACATTTATCATGGTCCGACCAAGAAATTCATTTCTACGGACGAGTGTAGTGCGTCGATTCAATTATCCAATTCTAAGTAATGCTGCTAAGTTCTTGTTCATTTTAATTGAAAAAAAAAGTAACTCAATAAGCATTACCGTTACTCAAGTTCTTCGATTCATTTTTGGCTCGTGAATATGCAACTTTAGAGTAAGCATGGTTTGGTAACTGCGAGTGTGTTAAGAGAAGATCTACTGTACATTTGATAGATCTTACACATACATACGTGTACAAATTGCGCATCACATTTGCGATAATCCCACGTATTTAGAACAAATTTTACTTCCGTTTCGCTATTTTATTGCTCTGATTTACATTTCATCACGATTTTCACCGCTTCGTTACGCATGAATTATCGCTTCGAGTAACGACCCGTATTTATCGTATTCGTGCGTCCCCGAGCTGTCGCAATTTTTATTTTCTAATCTATATTGAATTAATTAATTTCATTGCACACTTTGATTTATATCGTTTAAAAATCGTTTTAAATTGTAGATGAACAAATTCGCAGATTTGTAACATTTGCTTGAAAATATCATCGATCTTCTATGATAACGTGAACTCGTTGGAGAATAAACAAGCGTAAATAAACTGCATCGTTAGAGACTGTTAAAAAATTGCAAGCAACGTTTCTCTTAACTTACGTTCCGGCAAGTTCCCGAAATTTTCTTCGAAGTATCGTCAAGCAAAGATAGCGTGGCCTCATTTGGAAACGAATAATCGCAAGCGGTTTCTGTTCGTCGAGCGGTTCTCCGCGTTATTATTCAGTCTCGGTGTTTGCGCGTTTATCCGATATTACGGGGCAAAGCGTCGCTTAAAATTTCGCTGATGGCGATATTCGATGGAGTTTGTAAATTTCCCGTCGTTCATGTAAATATAAACGCAGCTACGTTCCGCGAGCTGCGTTTATTTGCATGCAACAGCCGAGGTCCAGCTTTTCGATTTAAAGTTATTTCGATTGCAAGTTACAATTACGAGTGTTTGCCGCGTTTCAAACCGTATAATTCGTTCGGGTTCTCGAGTCTTTCCACGATATTCGTCTTCATCGTTCCATCTTACGATTTCTTTTTTCTTCTTGTTCGCGAATAAAAATCGTGAGAAACGGCGCAAGGTTCGTTCAAGGGGGACGAGAAGAATGATAACAGTGTCTTACAGTTGACGATATTTTTCTGCTGGTTCGTCTCGTCGACGAGCGGAAAATTCTGCTGAAAAACGTTGAAATGCGGCGATTTATTCACAGCGCCGTTTACCAGAGAGTCGGGACGCTTCTTTAATAATCGTACAATCGACTTCGCTTCCCAGTTTCAACAACGCCCATGTTCTTGAAACCTAATTTAATTCGAATAACAATACGAATTCGAAGGATTTGTCCGTGTATCGCGTGATTCCAGCAATACAGTAGCTACGAAAAGTATTTGCCAGTATCCTGATTTTGCGGTGAAGCAATTCTGTATCGAGTTCTACGTTTCATCCTCGTGCTATCGTTACATTTCTTTAATTACTAGGACGTTAACAATCGATTTAAGCCGAGTTTATAATACGAACGAGAAGACTCCTCTGCTGTTTTTCAGTTTTTAATCTATATATTCGTTTTTACCATATTTCATCTTAGCTTCATTTATAACCAGAACTTCAAAATCAATTCTCTCCTTTGCTCGAATAGCAATTTATCCGTTGAAGATCCTTCGAACACGATTTTAAACAAGCCACAAAATAATATTAAACGAAGTAAGTTTTTCCTCCATCACTCGTCAACCGATATTCGATGATCGTTTTAGTTCCATTCCACAATCTTAGATAGACGTTTTAGGGTAATAAATTCACGAATCGTGGTTGAAGCAACGACAGCACCTCGCGTTCCAAGAAGCTCTTTACGTTGCCAGTTTCTCGATGGCCACGTTACCATAGCCTCTCTCCATGGAGAACGTATCTCAGATGGATACGTTCCAAGAAGCTTTTCCCATTGAGAGACAGCGTATCGAAGTTATCGGAGGATCGAACGGCGCTTGGGGGACTTTGGGTGGAGAACGATCGAACAATGCTCGATACGGACTGTTTCCTCCGGAAGAAAATGGAGGAAAGCAATAGGACGGATGTGTATTACATCTATTTTACGAGTAATGGGAAATCCAGTTTCTTCGCGCGTGTTTTCTTTTCGCGCGACCGCTCGAAACCGAAGATACGCGCGCAAACTTTATCACACCATGCCATTGGGAACTTTTTTATCAGGATAGAATTTCACCTCGACAGTATTCACCGACTAGCTAGACCGGTTTTTTTGTCTTTCTTTCTTTTTTCTTCTTCTTCTTCCTTTTTTTTACGAATCGATAAAATCGGGTTCCAATGTAATTACGGTCGCAGATACGAGCTTGGCAACCGCGTTACGTTTATTATTATGGGCCGTTACAGACCCAGCTTACTTTTTGCACTAATAAGCGACCGAAATACCGATGGTGAAACGCGATCGTGTCTGTGTAACCGAATCTACGATTTTCAGCGCCCACTCACGAAAAAATCGAACCGGTTAAATTGCGACCGGATGAATATGAGACGTGAATCGCTGTGTTTTGTTCGATGTTGGTGTAGAATCGCGGATTTGTTAAGGTTTGTCGTCTTATTGGTACGCAATCGGCTGGAAGCTCGCGAAATTTCGTAATGCAATTCGGTAAAAATTTCGAGATAGAAGAATTTTATTGTTTATACAGCGAATTAAAGTATATGATCGTTAGTCTATATAGAACAGTTTTATTTGCGATTTACTGACCCATGACATGGTAATAAATACTGTTTCGTTAATACACTTTGACAAAATTCATGTATCGTTAACACAAATCCACAAATGTTTGAACATGTGTAACTAATAGTATAGGTACAATGGTTGCGTCTGATTTACGATTGATTTATACTACTGGCAGGCACATCGATATTCGTAGATAGTTCGGAAATGCGTGTAACGTTATTTGAAGTTCAACTACGTGATTTCAGTGTTACTACGAGCGATTTAAAACGCATCGTTTAACATCGTAATATTGGAAATTTTTTCACAAATAATTTGAAAACATTCATTGTCCGAATATGCACTTGTTAAAATTTATCGGTAAAATCAATCTTTCGTTCCAATGTAAACACTGTCTTCGATCAAATCGACTGATTTATTGAAGATTACAATACAGTGGCACGTATTAAATTTCGATTTATCCATATTCTAACGTTAAAATCGATGATTACTATTATCTTGCGCCAGAACGTGGAAAAATCCAGGCAATTTAGTAGCAAGTTCAATAAGCGTACAGAACCGTTTGAATCGTTGCATGGAAATCGTTTGTAATTAAATTATTCCGATAGACAATGGTCCAGATGCTAAAACCTAAGCCCCTTTGCATTGAAATTTCAACTACGAACTTACGAAACAAAAAATTCACGAAAACAGAAAAAGGGAATATAGCGATCAAAAAATTGTACGAAACAATTAGTCGAAGAAGAAAGAAATTGTATTGAATTCCTAGAGAATGGCAACATTTTTCTTTACCTCGTGTTTTCTTCTTTTTAGAGAAACGGTACCTACTAACACAAACACAAGTTGGACAGAGTTTAACAGTGAGCGTCTTTCTTCGTGATTTCATTGGACGAAGCGACGCATTAATTGCATTTTTCGATGAGGGAGAATGCATTTTCTGTACTGTCGCGAAAAGAATAGCGCTCAATCGTTGGAAAGCTTTTTCCCTAGCAGCTAAAAGATTTTTTTATCCAATTAATTCGTACCAGAGCGCGAGCCCCGCGCGCACAGCGATGCGCCTGCTGCTCCTTTGAATTTTCAGGATGTTCAAGTTGAATAAAATGTGATCGATCGCCAGTCAGCTTTGTACTCAAAAGCCACTGTCACACCAGCGCGTAATTTTCTTCGACAGTTGTTAATCCGATCACCGTGCGTGCGAACATCTACTCTTCATTGAGTTTGTTCGCCGAGCAAAATTTTACATTTTCTAATCTGTTTCTTTAACGTTCAACGAAACACCAAGATAAATATTATATTTTCTATAACAAATCTATATGGATATAATATAGACGAATATTAGGATGTTATAGCGTACAGATTAAATTGACGGATTGAAGTTCATTATCGGAGGGCATAATTTTGAAAAATGTTACAAGATGAACGAGAAGAAATATTTCGAGTAGTTTTACGTTTGCTGATTACGATGGTTGGATATCTTTGCTGAACATATGGTTGACCTATACTACTGCGAATTTTAATTACTAGCCTCAGGCTAACTTATTACGCGGTTTTACTACTACGATTAGACATAAATGGACGTAGAATGTAGATACATTTTTAATGATGTTTTGAGATAACTAGTGGTAACTTAAAAATCTCAAAATAAAATCAATAGAATCAGTGCATATTTAACTCTCGAAAAATATAGAGAAAAAGATTAACCAACGATTATAAGTCGATTACAGTTTTTACATCTGTATATTTCTACGAATAAGTAGACCATACTCTTATTTCAAGTAACAATTTGTACCGCTTGAAATTTCTATGGTACATTTTCCTTTACGTTTATGTATTCTAAAGCTACAGCAGTGCCTGGTAGCGAGCGAAAGATATAATAGTAATACGAAAGAAATTTTTCTCGACGTAATTTTATTTAAGGGGAGCATCTTTCTAAAGCTGCTGTATAATGTTTCAAAGCTTCCTTAGAGCAGCAAGTCGCCTAGAAGAAATCTTTAGTGAAACTTGAATCTAACGTTGTTACTGTTTCCCGTCGAGATACGTGCTCTTAAATGCAGTCCTCGATTTACCGATTCTGCATTATTTTCCATCGAACACGTCACCTCCTTTGCTGAAATAAATTCAGTGTCATCGAGTTTTCCTACGTTCGTAGGCAAACTGAATCATTTATTCCTTTGCTGTTTTAGACTTTTAACGAATCTGAGGAAATTCTGGGATATTCATCGACGTCTTTACCACATCTACGATTGTTCGTCTCAAGTTGGATATTTGAAATCTTCTTCGATAAGAATAGGAATTCTTTTTGAAGAGATACACGCGTGAAATTTTGCTCCGATCGTTAACAAAGTATTTTAGAATTAATTATTTGTGTCAAGAATCAGTTATCAACTCTGTTCAAGAATGTACGAAATATGATCTTGTTAGTTACAACGACGAGTCGAATATTTTTTAATGTCCGTAACGTTATTATCGAAAAAGCCATAATCACACCAATTTAATCATCTTTATACGGAAATTCCTGGGCTCCACGAACTTTATCAATTATCGATAAAATTTCGAACACTCGCGAAAGCGATTAAAACAAGTGCACGGCAGGTGGGACGAAACCAAAAGTATATGAACGTTCATTCGTAAGCAACCTTTGAAGGAATTATACGACGGTAGAATTAAATTTTCGGCTTAAAAATTTCACTTCGAAAGTACACTGCTAGACTTAAGGGTGGAAAAAGATTACTTGGAATTATTTATAGAAATTTCCAGAAGCAAATAAAACGGATTTCCTTGATCCGTTTCGTTCTCTTTAACAGAAATTCCATAAGAAACATTTTATCCGTGAAACGAAACAAATTCTTTTTCCTGCGCGTCTCCTCTTGGAATTTCACCTCCGGGGTACCTTGATTCAATTCCGATAGGAAAAATAAGTATGTATCTCTATCGGGAATCCGAACGAACGAGCTACCAAATTGAACAATCCGTCGACGAACCTCAAAATCGAGGAACCAATCGACAGGGGTTTGGAGTCGATTCCATAGAAACGCCGCTCGAAAGTGATCCGTAGGAAAAACATTCATTCGCCGTGTGCAGGTTCGATGGTCAACGATACCGAGGTATCGGAAACCACTTTATACTCTGCATAGAATTGCGGCGTTGGACTCGTGAATGGAACGAGGTCGAAGCCAATTAAGATCGTTCAATCACCAGAAACAGAATCAAAATGTATAGTCTGGGTCAAAGAGTAGGAGGGGTCGTTGCATCGCCCGTATCGTTGACGGATTACGCAATTGACACATATCTCGTGGTTCAAATTTTTGTTCGCAGATTCGATATACGAGTATGTGCCGATATATTAGCATGTTTACAATGGCTTACGGAAGTATTTCTATACTTATGAGAGAACATTTTTCGAAATATATCGCGTGTGTTACATGAAGCTTTTCGAAATTTCGTTGCCACTAGAACGAAACACGACTATTATAATTATATTGACAAAATTTGAACCCAATTTACAAATGTGTATAAAAGTTGTATGATTTAGTTTAGTAGATATATATACATGTCGGAGATGAAAGGACACCGGAGTCTTTCCTTTGGAATTTTGGGGAAAATCCTCTAATACTTTAGATTCTATCATAGCCGTAATTAAGCAATTGTTGTCATTCAATCTGATTGTAATTGTTCGAGATTTGTGATAGTGAGATTGGGCTCGAGGTGACACAACTGGTCACCGAACGTAGCCACGGTCACGGGATGGGCGTTTTGCCTGACGGAGGTGTGAAGTGGTTGTATGGTTCTCTCTAGAAATGTGGTTGTGGCGGCATACGGCCTCGAGAACAGGCCTAGCCACGTGTGATTTTGCCTCGGAGGTGTCAATATAATGGGACACACGTTGTATTAATAATCAAACTGCAGGCAGAAACTGCCTAGCAACAGCGATTGGAACTTTCTCGATGCTTCTAACGAGTATATAACAAACGAACGCAATCGTAAAGAGAGGAAAATTTTCATCAGTCTATTATTCGTGCGATCGCCTTGGAAGGTTACACATCGAGCAGTATATACCGAGCGTCCCAGCAAACGTATTTTGCGCTTCAAAGTATTCTACGCCTGGTAAAGAGTTATCCCGTTGACCGTGGGTTCGTTATTGAACCCAAGAACATTGTCAATAGCATCTCGCGTGTCTAAACACCACGATTGTTCGTTAAACTTTGTAAAAAGTCATATTTATAGCTGTAAATGTAATCTCTGTTGTACAAAACGATGGCTAATTCAAATGAAGAATTGTTACGCGCCCTAAATTCTAACGATCACCCGACATATATATAAATTTGTATGTTATTATTTCTGTACTTGATCCTTAACGATTCAATCGAATAGTCTTGTGATTTGATTAGCTTCTACTTAAGTCGACATTGATTATTTAGTATTGCAATTATTTCGGGTTGTACGGAATGTTTCTAACGATTTATATAACGACTTCTTCTTGAAGTTATAATTACCACTTACGAAACGTACATGTTTCCTTTTAACTATGTGTCTCGATACCAATTAACGTATCGTAAACTCGGAAGGGACTAAAAAATCGACGAAAGCTGTGTAAGATGCGCGCTTAAAATCCAGCTAACTGTATGAAAGCTACTCGTTAAGCCTTCCTACGTTTCGCTTATGTTCGTAACTGTTCAGGAAAACATCTCGCAGAGGGAAGAGCCATAACTTGTAATTACGGTAAATAAATCACGCGAACGATCAAAGAAGAAACGTTTCTTTCTGAAGTTGTAACTGGCAAATATCTTAAAATTACGGACAAGTCTCGTGGCAAATTCGAAGCAAAGGACGGAAAATTTGTTGAGGGAGGAGATGTAAAACGCTGAAACAAACGTTTTTACGGGCTTTGGATATGAAATTACGAGAGAATTGGTAATTCGTAGCCCGGCACGATCGTCTTAGCTTTATGTTCTACCGGATTTATCCTCGTTATCATAATCGGCGCGTTCTAACCGGCTTCTTGAACGTTTAATATCTCGCGCGTTACGCTCGCGAAGCGTTTAAGCGGATTTCTTCTTTTTCCTCTTTAATTCCCGTCTTCCTTTTTTCTTTCTTCCTCATCTTTCGTCGTGAAAACAGCGGAAGTGATTTAAATTGGATATCCCTTGTCCAGCAATTTTCGCCGCTACGAAATGAATGGGTCGAACGAAAAGCAGTAGACATGGTATTTAAGCCGCGACATCGGCCAAACGAATTTGTTGGCTACAGACTGTTTTCATTTTGTTGCAGGATTATTTGGACACGTTCGCGTTTTATTCTTCGTAAAAAATTTTCGAATACGACGAGGAAAACGCACGAGTATTAACAACGTGAATATATTACTCGCGTTAATTCTCTCTTATGACAGCGTTGTATCGTAATTATAGGATAGAAGAGAGATGAAAAAGAGTATCATTGTCGTATTATTATTATTATTATGCGTCTCTGTATCGGCCCTTACTTCTTCCCGTAACAAGGGAAAAATAACGATGTATTAGAAAACTATGAAACATTCGTCGACGACAATATTCCATTACCGAGATCCTTGAATACGGGTTTATGAATATACAACAGTACATTTCCAGCATTTATGGCTATTTTCTGTGTATAATACATCCGTATGCTACATTTCTTCAATTTCACTGAGTATCCATTTCATGCCTTTTCGCAATAACTTCATAGTCCCGCTTATCTAGATTTGCACGTGTTCTAAATTAGAGCTTCTAATATAAATATTTATAGTGCATCGTTTTTTATGAATTTTTATGCTCGCGACATAAACTACAAGTAAAATCACGCGGAGTTATTCCTTACTTTAACCTTCAACTTTATCGCTGTTTCTTTTCTTTTTTTTTTAATGCGATCAATGTACTAAGATTATTAAATAAATATACTTGCATCGAGTAATTCAATTTTGATAGAAAATATATCCAATAGTTGTAGAAGCTACAATAAACAGAGGAAATATTTCGAAGAGTTTGCACGAAGAAGAAACGCGGTTACAAAGATAAAATCAGACGAATATTTGCTATCGAGCTTCGTCTTGCGTGCAACTACGAAATCCAGGGAAACGTCGCGGCATTCACGCTCTGACATTTCTTTCCTCCACTTTCTCTTTTGTTTCTCGAGATTTAGATAAAGCTACAAATACCGGAATTCCTTCGAAAGTTAGGACCAAACTTACGTCGCGATGAATTTACCTTCTTATCGTGTCGTTTCGTTTCTGCAGAAACAAATTATGGAACTTTTATATCGGCTTTGTTTCGTGTCTAAATGATTTCTCTGGTTGGAACTTATCATCCTCGCTTATATTCCGCAAATTTTATAGCGAAATATTGCAACGAATTACAAAAATCTTCATTGTCGATTTGAAATTTCGATTCATACAAATAGCATGAAAGTATCTTGGAAAAGTTCGCAGTTACAAGAAACTACAAAATGAAACGATAAGATTTTTAAATTTAGCAGTTAATCAAATATTTAAAAATATTGATCGCTGATGTTAATTATAATATTAATTTGTAAGGAATTCGACCGTGGATCGAGAAAGAATCGTCGAACTATTTACCGTTTCTCCAATTCCGAATAATGGAGATTTTACGTTTAAATTGTAATTTCAGTGGATGCACGGTAAAATTTTATCGACAAACAATTCCGAAACATTCATTGGCAAATCGGCTTCGAACGGATTTACTTTTTGATCTTGAAAAACGCTAGGAAATTGTAATCTAATTTTATTTTAAACAACCCGATTCTGCAACCGGCCGTGGAACTCGGCAGGAAATCGTAAATACTGGAATTAAATTTGTTTGAAACATAAAACACGCCAGTGAATTACGCGAAACGATGTAATTTGTTTTTTTGAGTCAGTGATTGTTCAGTTTAATTTCTACCCTTTTTTTCCCTCGGAATTGTCAATGACAGTATATCGAAAATTTTCTACACAAATTTTGAATAGAATCTTATCACTAAATTTTGTATTCTTATACAAATTCATAGTTCTCCAGAAACTAATTAAAGAAATGAAACTCGTAAATAGAGATTTTTATTGCGCTCTAGTCATTATACCCCAGGTACTATAATTTGAATATTTTTTATTATTATGTTATTGTAATGAAATATTATGAGGTGATGTTACACAATATTATTCAATACACGCAAGGCGGTAATAATAATTTCCCGATTTTTTTTTTCCACTGGAAAAATGATGCGTGATCGAATTTATATCAGGGCACAACTGGTTTCAGTTTTATAATGCAAAATCTGATAGAAATTCTGGAGCAATCAAAGCGACCCAATTCCGCCGCGAAATTAATATCATGATGGTTCGGGATGGAATTAATTTCATCGATACGTGTTTACTCGTCCGATGTTCAGCTTGAAACTGTCGATCGACATTTTTAAATAGCTAATTCAAAATTCTCTGCATTTGTCACGTTTGTGGCTTACTCTTCATAATTAAATTTTCTGGCTTGTTCTTCGGAATTAAATGTTGTGGCTTTTGTAGAAAACCCTTCACATTATTTATATCTACTCTGAACAATAGTTCTGCATAGAATGCGTAGTTAAATTCAACTAAACAAATGGTCAACGTTCGTAATTAAATGTCAACCGAGAATCATAGTGGTGTAAATCAGTCCATTTTATAAAATAGTGTTCTATAAAATACTATTTATTAGCAGGAAACGTTATGATGTATTTTTTCAAATCACCAGAAAGTATCCTGGATGATGGTTTTCAGTGCTAAAATCATCGTAACGTTTCATGATAATATATATATTAGACAGAGAGAGAGAGAGAGAGAGAGATCATTATAATTTTCGGTTTGTCAATTAACAAATTGGATAGAAATGAGACACAAGTGATATATATTCATCACTTTCTTGGCTTTCTTTCGCTTGAGTCGCTAAATTCATAAACGCGTCCGATCATTACGCGCTGTTTCTACTTGCGCGTATTCTACTTGCGGATGAGAGATCAAAGCAAGTGATTCTCGGAATTGCAGAGCGATTCTTGAACGATTCTAGGAAAATAGAGCTATCGTCTAAACGATATTAAAGCCCCTGGTGGAAATCAAAGATTCGTAACGTCGCGCGTCGCGAAGGAATTTAAAGTGTACAAAGTTTACAAAGTATCGAGCGCTTCTGATACTCTTTGGATCGAGACCAAGGAAACGCTGAGAATCATTAGTCAGGCTGGATGTCGATATTAAAATATCGAAGAAAAAAGGAACGAGAGAAGTCGACAAATCTATCGACGATATTAGACTAACGTCGTTATAGTGTTTATTCTCATGTATGGCGAAGAAGCAAACGTATAATACGAGGCGAAACGTGTAATATCGGTTGCTTTTTTTATATTTACCACACACTACGTACTTTTTATATTCAAAAATGGAATAAATGTCTTGTATTGGTGGTTAAGGATTATTATCTGTATATTTTACAAGATTACAGATAATCGATCGCTTGAAGATGGATGAATATTAAAATAAACATTTTTTTAATATCCTAACCGCTAATTATTAATCGAACGTCATTTCATCACGTTAAAAAATATTGAAGCTTCTGCGCAACTTTTAACAGGTATTGATAGTGCAAATGGTCGAGTCAAATATATTAAAAATTACCATTCACAGCGCACGATGGTTAATTAAATCCAATTATCCTGTTTCAATATCCTATAACTATTCAGCGTGCAAAAAATTCAACGAAAAGCACCAACCAAAAAGGATGTTATATCGAATTTTCCGCAAAATCTAAAAAAAAGAAATTAAAATCTCGTTTTCCTCTCATTTGCCCCAAAACTGTTACCATCGGAAACTTTTTGAGAAAATGAGGTTTATCAACATTTACTGATACCGTGCCAGCATCAGGCTCCTTTTACATTTAATTAAACGTTCCCTTATCGAAATTAAAACTCTTGCTAGCTGGTCGTTCGTATAAAATTTTCCTAATTACGCTTGGCGGAACAGCTTTCTGCAAAAACCGATGCTCCGTTTATCGGGACACTAATCTCGCCTAACGCTTCGACGAAACTCTCCCGTCTTGTAATAAAATCCTTCTAACGGAGATAGGGAAGATAATGGAACAGGGAGAAATGGAAAACAATAAAAGCGTGTCGCCAGGAAACTAGAAAACATTGTCTACTGCTTGAGCACCAGTTTTGTGTATCAGCACCGCGGTTGCTTAGAACTCTGCTCGGCTTTTTATGAATTTTCCTTCACATATATATATATATTCTTTACTGGTTTTTCTTTAGTTAGAAAACGCCCTAAAACTCCGCCATAATAAACCTCGTACGCTGCTATCTGGACGTTGTACCATCTGAGAACAACGAGCGAAGGAATTTATTCCGTGTAATTTGAGTTTCCGAAACGCGCTGAAGAAAAATATCGCCGGGTTACACGACACTGTATAATGCGTATATTTTGCAGGACACGTGTATTCTAGAGGTCCGTTTTCTGCAACGAAACTTCATCAAACCGTGCTTGAGTTATCGAATCTGCTATTCAAGTTCCTAAATTATTGACGAGCATCGGTCTCATATACGAGCCGCAGATATTTGCTAAATCGATTAATAAAATTGGATAAAACAAAAGGTAGAGAAAATTGACGAAATTATATAAAAACGCGTATCGGTCAAGTGCTTTGCAAGTGAAATTTTGAAAATTACAAACAGTAGAATTAATCGATTTGGCCTGTGAACGTGTGTATATGGAATTCGAACTATGATCAGAATTTTGCTTGTTTATAGAAGCGAAAATTTACAATTAACCAGAGATTTTCAATACAATCTGAAATATAGGGGTGAACAATTGCTACGAATAGATAATTTGATCGTGATACGGGGATATATTCTAGAAAATAAAAGTGTACGTGTTCATTTGAAAATCGAGTTTCAAGAAATTCTTGTTCCTAGAAGGTTAGAACATTTGGTGTGATTACGCAACTATTTACTCGTACTACAGAAGAAATATTCGTGAGCGGGGAAGTATTTTTGCCAGTTTAGATAAGGCACGAAATATATTTAAACGGTTGCTGGTAGGTGAAAATGGGAACGTGAAAGTAGTTAGGTGGATATACTTGTGGAATATTTAGTGGAGAACGTGTGAACTGGCGGAATGAATGAAAC
This sequence comes from Bombus cullumanus, assembly GCA_014737535.1. Classification (NCBI taxonomy): domain Eukaryota; kingdom Metazoa; phylum Arthropoda; class Insecta; order Hymenoptera; family Apidae; genus Bombus; species Bombus cullumanus. Next base: position 3,316,509 of record JACXIX010000011.1, read on the forward strand.
CGTGAATTTGTGAATTATTGAAATGAATAAAATTCTTGAACATAGTAGAGACAGAGTTTAACGTATAACAAGTTATCAAATTCTGAAATCTCTTGCGAAGAACTACACTCAAACCCAAAACTGCTTGACCGCCTGAATATTTTATATTCGGTTTTTTAAAATACGATTACTCGCTGTACATTCTGCTTAACAACACAATAAAAATTACAATAGCAAATTGTACGTTTCAATTGTACAATTATTTATCACTGTAGATTTACGTTGTCTTCTTTACTCGTGTATATTTTAATTTCACGTGAACTATGCTCAATACCAAACGTAATCTAATACTGTTTTGACCGGTTGTAAAATTGCTTTTATAATTAATAATATAATAAAATAATAAGATCATTTGCTTTTATAATTAATAATAGACTTTTTTCATATATTATGACGATCTTCGCTTCGAGATAATAAAACAAAAAAAAAAAGAAAAAGAGATCCTCAACCATCTATTCTAAGAATTCCGCGATGAATCCAGCAATATCAACGAGCTTCGTGCAATTTGTTCGCTATGAACGAACGACCGATAATTTCTCAGAATCTCATATCGCGAATAAGGAAATCGTTTCTACACGACACCCCACTTTTTTCCTCCCTCGCGGTTGTTGTGTTTTTACAGTAATAACGAGAAATTCTCGCCTGCGGAGAATACATCAAACTGGAGAAACGTTCTCTCGTTATCGCGGCGCGGTCGAATGAAATTCTTATAGAGAAATTTGCGGCCATTAATCTCGGCTCGTAATATTTCACCGGTTCGACGAGCGTTCCGCAATTTCTTCGAAACGAAGGACCAGGCCGCCAGAGGATTTAACCTTTCAATAATTCGCCAGCTTCCTCCGAGATTCTCTCGTTCTAACAAGGAAAAGAAAGCAAGAGAGGAGAAAGACTCGCGAATAGATGATAGACAGTCAGGTATTTGCCTGTCCTCGTCTCTACGGTTAACAATTGGATCGATGGTCGCGTGTCTGGCGCAGAATTAATAAGCTGAAATAAGTAATGAGTGTAATTTCAACGAAGTTTCCAGCGTCCTAAGAGAGACGTCGCGGAACGAACTATGTTATCGGAGAAGCTGTCAGAAGTTCTCCGATATCGTACTTATATAACTACACTCGTGTATACAGCTTCAAGTTCTGCTATTTAGGAATGGATCCATATGGCGATCCTGTAAGCGATGTAACGATAAATAGAATGCAACTGGTTGAATGAACATCGCTGGTTTTCATGGCTGTATATTGAAGATTTATTTGAATGAGTGAATCGTCGTTAAGAAAGGATTTATATTTTAATTGCTGCGATTAGAGTAAGATAGTTCGCGAGTAAGTAATAACCAATTAATCATCAAAGAAAAGAAATGGATTAACAATTTGTTGCGTTATAAGGATATTACAGGTAAACAGTAAAGGTAGGTACAATGAGAAGCGCGACTCTCTGACAGGAAAAATAAAAAACGTATGGAAGAAAGGGGGATTGTGTCGCGAGGTGAGTTTTTACAAAGATTCATAGCAAAATCAATGTGCGTTCAAGATGACAAGAAAAGCACGTAAGGTCGTATTTATAGAAACAATAATTCGTGACTACTATCGTGACCCGTTTTATCAATGTATTTCCATTTGATAGCGAATATATGACAATCGCTAAAAGTTCATTTTGATATAGAAATCGTATTGCTACGGACAAAATATTTTATGCATCCGTTCTGACTTCACCGAGTCTCGCTTTACAGTATCGAATCGCGTTCTTGCTCAACTAATGAAAATTGGACTTCTGTTGAATATCAAGTCATTTACGAATAACAAAAAGTATATAATTGACCTAACGTACAAGAAGAAATAGTTCTACGGGATACACGAAAGAAATTTTCAGATAACAACGACTTTCTTGGAAATTGCATTGCTTCTTATCACCCAATTGCAATTAGGTCAGAAAATAGAAGAGCTTATATTCGATAAGGAATAAAGTTGTATAATAGAGTGCTCTGTACGTACTCTAATCTCATCAGTTATATCTTATCGCAATAGATAGACAACTTGCTTCTGTTCGGTGTTAATTATTTTCATTCTTCTTCGCAAACATGATTCTATGCAGACCTGATTATGTTCAATAACATCAAGCACAATCAATACGATCGCTAGTGCCAGTAAAACAATTTAACAAAACATCGATCAAAATTTACCAGCCATCAATCATTATGCATCTTAACGCAACGAAGCTACTACATCTTAATTAATAACCGTAAAAAGCAATAAATCTTCCACTTTAAAAGCATCTCTGCCTCGTCTCAACTCGACTTCTCCTTACGGAGATATCATATTCGAAAGAAGAGCGTGAGAGACTGCACGTTTCTCTTATTCGCTGGGTCGGACGTCTCGCTCGTTCGCTTCCACTGACCTAGCTCACTTCTGATGGTCACACGGTGGTCTGTGACTGAAGCTGAGTCAGCGTCGTCTTTGCTATTGCTATTACTCGCGACGTGCGTATTTTCATAAAAAAGAAGTGGGTCACGGTACTTGCAAGGATTTCGACCATCATTCAATAGTGTCCTACATACCAAACGTAATACTTGGGAGCACTGTATCAATCGAGATATCGATATGAAACAAAGTGTGTTCCTCGAAGTATTTTGTCTAATAAATTCTTTCTGAATAAATTTGTAAATTTAATAGTTGTAGAAATGCCCGTTATCGACGTAAGGGCATCTGTCCCAATTTCGTGTTACGGATTTTATTTAGTAAAAGGTAGTCTATGTTACGTGTTTGGAAAGTTTAACAATCTCGCGCCACCAGTTCGCCTGCAAACAAACACAGCAGCTATCGTGATGCGCAACAATGAAAACCATACTGCTACAAATTGAAAAATATTTATACGTATAACTGTCTTTGTATGCCTACACGGTTTTATAAAAATACGACGAAAATTTAACGCGGAAATGAAAAATGTAACAATTCGCACATATTAGCAGCGAAACTAACGATAAATCCATAATAACTCCTTTTCACGCAGATATTCGAAAATACTCGAATATCTTTCGCGTTCTAGACACACAGCCATTTGAACGTTCTGAATCTTTTAATTTCGCCTACTATGAACATAAAATTTATAGATTTCGTAACATTCGTACAAATTTATACGATATTCTCCATTTTCAATTCTCAAATTCACGTATAATATGCGGAAAACGAAAAAGCGCTAAATAAAAAAAAAAACAACAAAAAAGAGAAAAGAAAAAAATAAGTGCAAAGTCTCTTTACTCTTGCGCAGAGGATTTCTCGCGCGTCAGCTGAAATTTATAAACGGCGAACCAAAGACTTTTTGCGGCACGCTAAAACGCTGTCCCCAAAGCAAACAGACTAGACGTCGAGTTATCACTCGCGACGCGTGACTTATTGTCGGCGGAAGACATCGGGAAAGGTATTCGTTCACGTTAGGAAACGTGCCCGGCAAGATTTTTCAGCCGTAACCAGCTCCTCTTTACCAGTGGCGGACCCGGCTACGTGTATTCTGAATCTGACTCGATCCCCTTCCAGAAACGGAATTCGTTTTCTGCTCTTGCAGTTGTCCGCGGAGTCACAACGCGGAAGGACACACGACACGGCATATGATACTGTTTCAATTTTTGGACGAGGAACGACAACCAAGAGAATCAGTCGAGACTTCCTCGCGTGTAACGCGAGATCTCAAGTTTCGCGATGAATATGAAACGAGAAGTGTATTTCAATTACGAAGTTATTTTCTCACGAAGGTATTCGAACATTTACCATAGAAAACTTTTAGCCCCATATCGCGTGTGTTATGTAACACATTTTGTAATTTTCACAGCATTATAATGATTATATCGATCAAATTCGAAAGCGATCTGATAATGCATACGGAAGTTACAGGATATTTATTACAAAACATTAGTATACAACACGTATAAGCTTACATTTTACGTACGTAATAAGCGTTGAAAACTCCACTGAATATCGAAGTTTATCGATGTAACGGATACATAAACAGGTTCAAGATTTTCGTGATTTTTGCGAGATATACGCTTGTATTAGATACCTTGTGATTTCCCCATACATTTGGAGATTTGTTTCAAACTTTACCAATATAATCGTGATAAGGGAGTCTCGTATCATTTTTACTGAAATTTCAAAATGTCCAAGTATCGGGTTGTCCGAAAAGTGTGTTTCCTCGCACCTTCGTACAAACGTGAAACCAAGTGTGTGAAATGTCGCGGTGTTTATCTCAATGGAACAAAATGGATCGTACGTAATTCGAGAAAATAATATAAAACAAGAAACGTTGTGCGTCTATTATTTCCTCATAAAACGAAAGAAACTTTTCGGACAACCTAGTATAACACACGTAATATATTCATAGAAGGCATCCACCAGCGTTCGAATATTTTCGTATTCGTTTATATCGTAGAGTCGTTTATCTTCTCCACGTATTTTTGAATCTTCTTGGAAGTTGAAAGAACAAACGAAACTTGTTGCGATATCGATTAGAGGAATCATGAAAAATTCAACGTTTGATTCGATATATTTTGGTATATGTAAAGAGCTTCGCATAAACGCCATGGAATAATTTCGATCGATTTCGTGCCGAGGGAAATACACGTGATAAAATTTTCAGGCCGATCCCCCTGTTAATACCCAAGTATTACGCTAATAAGGCTTTTATGCGGGGGCCTTTTCGCGACGTGCACAGTTCAATTTATTTGAGAGCCGACTATAATGCTTTCTCTTTGACCGGCAATTTTACTATTAATTTCCATTACACAGTTAATAAAGTTTTTCCACCCCGGAAAGCCTGTCGCGTTACTTGCCGTCTGATGACATTTCGAACAGTCGCGCGCGCATTCACGCGCGTCAATAATTCATGCGCCATCGACGCGACGCAAAAATCCAATGTAAATAGAGCCGTACGATTTTTCGCTGCTATACGTTTGCATATTTTCTGATTTTAGACAAAATTTCCACGTGCTACGTTTTCCTTTTTCGCTGATTTTTTTTAAATATTCTCGGTTCGAGCAGTACCCTTTTCTCTTCTCGGAATAACATTAAGCAAATCACTCGTTATAAAATTTAAATTGCGTTTCTTCAACTGTGGTGCTCATAAAGATATGAATTTGCATAAAGGTTCGAGCAACGTAGACATCGAACGCAACGTCATTATCCATATTTATCGCTTGTGATATGTTAGAGGTATGCACCTTTTGTATTTATACATTTAATGGCAAAAATACAAGGAATTTTGAGCAAAGACGATCACTTTTCAAACGATTTATTCTGGATTCTTCGCTGTTTTGTTACACAGTCAAATGATAATTAAATCGTATATTATACACCTTCTCCTTGTCTTTCAATCTCGGAAGGTATTTACACGCTCTGTTTGTCATAACACACCGAATAATTTGATGCAAAAGAATGCTTTCCTTCATCCTGCGTATTTCTGCATTATTTCCTAGGATGCATCACCATTTTAAATAACGTATTTGTATCTCGTAAAAATGCACCGCCCCTCTGCCTAGATCGCCACTTTTATTTTCATCCATTTTCTTACCTTCCATTCTATGATATTTCTTCAAAACTTCATCTCGCAATTTTCGAGACCTCGCTAATCTGTCCTTGAAACTCATATCCGCGCCACCAACGTTGTTTAATCTATAGAACTTCATAAATTCCCCATACTAACGATTAGTTTGTGGTTCCCTGAAGGGAACCGAAGAAAGAAAACACGCTTGTTGTCTTACGAGCTGCGAAAGTGTACGAAGTAGCAGATTAAAATTAATAATAAAACACGTGTCGACTTTCTTTCAAACTATGGCTGGCCTCATCGCGACGTAGAATCGTGTGTTTGTGAAAGGCAAACCGCATTTCTTGGTAGATTACTCCGGAGATTTGCGCGTTTTTGTTTTTAAGGACTGACGCGGAGTGTTCATAAAATTCATGTGTCGTGAATATGTTAAAAGTGAAGGAAGAACACTTCGCTGCTGCCTATCCGTGTGCGTTTTATTAGAATATATTATTATAGTTTCTTTTTTTTATTTTTTAAAATGCTGTACGGAGAGGAATATTCTTATGTCGTAGCGAGATGTATTTTTAAAGAAATGTTAGTAAGTATCTCTGAGAGAAATGTATTTCTAATATATCGATTATTGGGTCGGCTAAACATTGCTGAAAATATTCCACGTTACCGGTGTGTTGTAAGACTTTATTGAAATGCGCCTTCATTTTCGGTCAAACTCTTCTAAAATTCTTCCTTCTTTGATCGCGTCAAAAAAAAAACACGCGACGCTTCTACGATTTACCATTGGAACGTCCTTGGATTTTTAGATTCTGATGAATCTAAGGATGAAGGTATGAAACGTTATTGATGAAAAGAATTTCCCTTCGATGCTTTTCTCTAACTGGCTGCTGGCAGGGATAAAATCGAAGATGACGAATTTGCCGCAAGTACTTCTGAATAAATTCGAAAAGTTGCCGGTAATTTTGTTCGGAGAAATTAACGGGAAACAGTCAAGAGAACTATACATGCTTTACACGCATAATAAGTTAGTACGATGCAAATGTAGGAAAAAATGTAAAAAACCGAAACGTTAAGAAGATAAAACCGCGCTGGAAAAGTGTGATAGTGGCTTAATACCAAAATAGCCAACGTAAATACATTCTACGAAAATAATTATCGTTGAAACTGTATCATAATATTTCAATCTGAATAAAAGTCATTACTTTCGTTAAAAGCGTTGTAGAAGAGAAGCACATAAAACGGTCATTTTGGGAAGTATGATAATCCAAATGTGAAAATCATGGAAACACAGTTGATTACATCATCGAAATGTCACTTCAAAATATTGATCTAAAGCCCATTATTAATTAACAAAATTCTATCAAAATTCCTATCTCCGTCAACATCACACGTTCGCTAAAATCCGAACGGTCGTATTCATTTAAATCCCGTGATATTCCTCGTTTTCATGTTATTGTATCACGGAGAGAGAGAGAGAGAGAGAGAGAGAGAGAGAAAGAGACAGCGAACCTTTCGGCAAAGGGACCTATGAAAAAAGTCCGGGTTTCCTCCGGTTTTTGTGGCGCGATCCTATTCCAGCACATTTTTCTTAATCCTTTTAACGTGGTGAATGCACCTTTGAAAAAGTTGAGTTGAAATTAGAGCGAGGCGCGAACGAACAGCCTTTCAACGTTTACATCATTGCGGCCTAATATCCTGTCAGTGGTGGGAGGCAGAATCATTTCAGCTCTTTCCACGACCTGGTGCACACGCCTATTGCCCTCTAACAATAAGTAAAGCTACGTATGCTTAACATACAGGGTGTCTCAGAAGGAAACCGAATAACTTTATCAGTATGTCCGCTAGTGTATTTCGTAATCTTCTGTTTCATTTATTTCTTGAATATACGGGTTTTGTTTCTATTTTTGCAGGTAATTCATTCTTCACAGAAGATTTTCTATCGATTGGCAACAATCGTAAAAAGATTTAATACATTTACGGGAGAAAGACCGGTTTGAACATTTTGAACATCACATTTAATATATACGAGTAAAAAAAGAAACGAAAAAGAAAGAAATAACAAGCGAACAAAGTCTATCTTCTGAAATAAATCCAAAACAAATGTACGAAGATGTATAACGTGTATGGTCTTCTTCGGTGACCTAACAGGCGTACCGATAAAGTTATTCGATTTTCTTATGAATCACCCTGTATACACATACAGGTATGGGCGTGTATCCTCTTTTTATAGGGTCGTGAAGAAGCGCGCGAAAGCGGAATGAAGAAGCACAAAAGGAATGACTGTAAAGTATGCAGCCGATCAATAGCAAGGCAAAGCGGTGTGTATTGTCCTTTCACGTCGGAAATCGTGGCGTCTAACGTGAAAGGAGACGCAGTTGATGACGGAAATGTGTTTCTTCAAAGGGGAGGAACGAGATTTATCAGCGATCGAATCGTCGAGCCGGGTGACGTCGCGTCGCGTCGTGAAGAATCCACCCTTCTCCGGGTTCCCTTTGTTCAACGCGCCCCACCGCGAATAATAATCTCGTTATTGGGCCGCTGCAGGCCAACTCGCGTGTACTCCGCTTCGATCGTGCCTTCGCCCCCTTCGAGGAAAGCTTTTTGGAGATTCGAGAGATCCGAGATCGTTTGATTAAACGTGATGATATTTCCTTCGGTATACCAGGGGTGGAATTCTTTTAAGAAGCGTATTTTGGTTTTACATTTTCATGTTTGGATTGAAAAATCGTACCTATGCGTGTTTTTTTTTTCTAAACGTTCAATCTATTTTTTTTTTCTTCTGGAGAGATTGATAGAGGATAGAGACAGATCTTGGGAAATAGAAGATTGAAAATTGATTCGAAAGTTTCATTTAATTTACTTGACGCGTTGCCAGTGATGAAGATCTAAGAATGATCGGACAAATAGTAGTGAAAATAGGAATAAACACACATTAAAATATTTATTTGGAACGTACTTTAATGCCAAATATACAATTTTGCAAGATTGGTGAGGAGATTCATCGAATAATCGGAAATTCTATTTAATAAAATCGCTTTTAATTTTCAAAACAATAATAATAACTAAGACTACCATATTTCCTCTGGTAACTATATAGAAATCGAATATTGTGAAAACATTGTCATAAAATAGACTTAAACGTTCATCGAATTTACGTCGTAGCTTAGTAAGCGCGTGTTATATATTCCACTTGGCGGAGTGTAGAATTAATTAGGAACTTGTTAAGCAAAAACGAGAACACACAGTTATTCAGCCAGATCGTGTAGATCAAGATAATTTCCATTTAAACCGCTGTCAACCTAAAATTACGTTAATGAATAACAAGAAAAAGCCGGTCACATTACGTAACATTTAAACGGCGAAGTTGTACATTATGGTTGAAGCAAAATAAAGAAAGGGAAATCCAGTGCGAAGCGAATATAATCGTGCACCATCGTTTGCCAGTATCTGCTAGGAAAAAAGTGCAGCATTCGCGAACCGGAATATTTACGCGAGCCGCCATTACTGATTCGCGAATAAAGATCAATTTCAGCCGGCTTTAAACGAGGAGGCTTTAACCGGCACACTCACGAATCCGATTCGAACGCCATGGACACAGGGGATTTCCCTTGAGCTTAGATTTAAGCTCCGTCTGAAAAACTGCTCGACTACGGTGGCCAGCAACGGCTTAGACGCGATTATTTTCTCTTTAGAATCGAAACACGCAACAACGTAGATAAACAGGTGCCGCAATATTTCTCTGTTTAATCATTTTCATCCACCTTGACCGTTCTTTGTAGTCGTAACTCGCAAAATCGAAATGTAAATACACCTCCTACACCCGATCGTTTATTTCTTATTACAAAATTCGCCAGACACGATATCGATCGTGTAATACCTCGGATGAATCACGTTGCGCCTGATCCGCGCGAATAAATTTCATTTGTGGCGTGTGTGTGTATATCTTGTAAGGAAGACGTGTAAATAGCGCAATATGGTATAGCGTAACGGTATAGGTGAAATAAGCTCCACGGTAGACACGCTTGCACGTACGAAGCGTAACGAGTAATCAAGATCGTAAAATCATTGCGTTCGATCACACGCATCGCCGATTGTTTAAACAGATAGTATAAGAAGGTAAAAAAAGAGAAAAAACTAGCAAAATGCGGTATCATCCCGATATTCTTGAATAATACGTTGAAGAAACATAGGCATCCAGGAATACTCCAAGCAAACATCCACAAGGCTGGAAACAGTGCATCCAGGAAGTCCGCACGAAGTTGCTCACCTTGCCCGCTATATTTAACCAGGTCATCGTATCTTTCTCTCACGTTCCCGTGTATTATAATCTCGCTTTTGTGTTAATAAGTTAGATGGATACGGTTTGAACGCGTGAAACATCCACCGAGATCCCCCTCAGCCTATGTAGCTGCCGGCGTATCGCTAAAACGTTACACATGTTTAATCGTAAGTTGGATTTCGTTGTTGGTCTTTGACCGTGTAAGCGTTCGCTGGATTGTATTTGGATAAATTGGTTTATGAGGTAGGATATATTAAACTAACCATTAGCCTTTCGAAGATAAGATAAGAACATCTCGAAGCGGAGAAAGCTCGGGTATCGTGTTACTGTTATCTGTATTTATAAAACATATCGGCGATGTTAACGTCCTGTATCGTTTAACGATTATAACGACGTTAGCTATGAAAGGGCTCTTGAAAAACGTCTCTAGGAGAAGTAGTATTCTAAAGTAATTTGTTATCGCGACAAGGATATCATTTTTTTTTTCTTTTTTTTTAGAAGAAAACTCGGTGAAGTAGCTTCTTTAATTATTCGGGTAGATGCTGGAAGAGCGAATGGTAGATCCTGGTACGCGAAAAGTATACGGGAAGTATGAAATATCTGTAAGAAATTACTATGTCTAAGAAGACTGCGGGTGGTCCAGCTACCCCTAGTGCCTAAGAAGGCTTCGTGTTTAAATTCTCAATAAGCCTCTGGAGTGTTTCTCTCTACTTTTCAAGATACTTTGCTAATTAATGCTTGAAACAGTTTTGCAAACACGTGGACACCACTTGCTACGAATCACTTTAAGCTCCTTTGAATACCCTTTTATGGAAACATGAAATTCCACTTCGAGAAATTGTCAAGAAATAAACAGCATTATGGTAAGAAAGAAGTATTATGATTAGAGTCAGAACTTGTAATGTAATATTATTGTTGTGCCAAAAATTGTTCATTCTTCCTGTTAACCCATTAAGCCTTGTCATATATTTTTTCTTGTCCTAATTGTATATTTGTATGCATATATCAATATACATAACGCTAAAATATACATTTCATGAGTACGATTTTTGGCTGCTATGATAAAACGTAAGAATATATTGACTGTAAATGGTAATCCTTAACTGTCAATACTCGCGAATACAAGACTGACAAAGGTAAAAAGTTGAATGTATTACTCTGTACAGTACATTTTGATTTTCCATCTCAATGGATTAATCAAAACATCACGTCATTTCAACTCACATATCGATACTTGTGTGGTATACATTTCCGTTCGAAATTTTTTGTACATAAAATTTTAGTGACGCGAGATCAATCAACATCGAGGATCAAAATATAGCTTCTTTTACATTTCGCATTTTTATTAGAACTTTTTAAATAAAACTTCACGCATGTTTCTCTTGTATAAATCCATAGGATATACTCACAAAGCTCGACCAGACCAAATGCAGTCCCTTATTTTTTATTAATTTTCCAAGTACACGAACAATATCCAATGCTAAAAATAAGACGTATGACCAATTTCCATAAGTTTATTTATCGCAAGAAGATGGCATAAATAATTCTAAATTCTAAAAGGTGTGTAGAAAGCTATGTTTGCAACATTATCGTTTTCTTTCTACTTCTCAGTTTATGTAGTTGATCAACGCGAAGAGCTCAAATAACAACGGCTGAACTCAATTTATCTCTATTATTTCTTCTTACAAGAATAATGCTAAAAAAAAGTAGGGACAAGAAAAAAGAGAAGGAAGAAAAGTAAAAAGCAAGCACGCTTTACTCTCGCATTTTTCCTACGTTTCTCCTCCCTGCAAGCTTCCTATCTCTCACAATTACTTGAATTTCAAACGAAAATGCAAAATCCTCGGCGAGTTAGCCAGCCGTGAGACACTGGACGAGAACATCACGAACTTTAAGAATCGCTTTACCATCCTGAGAACTCGGCGACTCCTCCCCTCGTTACAGTCGTCACCAGAGTCGCTTTTATCGTGAAACACCACCGTGAAACGTCTTATTTAATCGCGTTACAGCGTGCAATTGCCGTGCTCGATCGAATAGAGAAACTCTAAGCAAAGGAGAGAGAGAGAAAAAGAGAAAGAGAGAAAACACGCGCATGAAGAACGATCGAAGTGGCGCGCTCCCCGCTCCATTAACATTTAATTGCGCCAATCGTCTTGGCGTGTGGAGACACATCGATAAACTCGTTAACAGAATATGTGTCAACGGGTAATCGAGTGACTACGAAGCGATGAATCGAAGGGAGATGCGAACAGAAGCGGTTTTATTCACGTTCGTTCGTTCTCTCTTCTATGTTTCGTCTCCCTCAGCCATCGATTCATCGGATTCTCAATGGTACGGCTCAAATGCGCCTCGCGATGATAGCGCTTCGATTACTTTCATCGGCGGCTTTTCACTCGAATTTCGTTCGTTCCGCGAACATGATCTCGTGCTCCGCCATTGATGCGATTTTAACGCGATCACGAGCACACCGGTTGTATCGAATCACGGGGATGAACCGATCGAAGGATAGGGATGAGTACAGTTACGCCTATTTCGTTGGTGTTCGAATACTTGCAATGAATTCACGGGCATTCGGAACACGATTCGATAATATGGCTTGAAATGTGGATAGATTAAAATACATTTGATTCTAATCCAATATATTTATTTATTTTGATTCGTATTTTTATGATAGTTTAGGATTCAGATTTTACTTTCTTGCCAAAGCGCTTTTGACAATTTGATAGATATATATTTGTCACATATTTCAGCGAGGATCTATCTCTAAAGATGCTCGGCTTTGAAACTATAAAATTTGAAAAATTAAAGAAATGTTCCATTGTTGAAGGGCTAATACATTCATTGTCAAAAACATATAGCTGTATCACCTTTAAAATTTTTCATTAAAAATTTATTTACTTTTAAGAAATGTTGATTTTAACACATTGTTCAAGTCAGTTATTGAGACATAAGGATAAACACGAAACTGTTAAGAAGATTGTTTGTAAAGTTCGTAGCATTTCCGACAATTCTTAATAATCATTTTCCCATCATTAATAACCTATTCCTTTTTGAAATTCCAATTACACGGAAGAAACGAAATTACTTGTGTCCTTTTCATGGAAATTTCTCTTTGAAAATTTCTCGCGTCGTCCGAGGATTACACTTTGAACGTTAACCCAATTCGTGAGAACAAGCGGGCCAAATTAATTTTCGTTTGTTTAATGTTCAATCTAGTATAGAAAACTCGAAACACGCCGGTATTTTCAAAGATAATTCCAATAGAATCGTTCAATTTTCGCACTAGTATCGAGCGTTACGCTGTGGACAAACTGGAACAGAATATGGTCCACTATGAATCGTTTGCAAAATCAAAAACTACGAGCCGAAGTAATAACGTTTCTAGTTATTAATGCACCAGATAGATTATTGTTCGTTTTAAATCGATCGAGCAAATTCACCGCCCCATTCTCAATTTCCTTTCGCTTAATTGTTCAAGACAAAATCCGTTTGCGCTTTACAACAATATAACTTTTCGTTTATCCGCTTTCTCTCTATAAATTAGTTACGCGTTCCATCGATGTTCATTCTCTGTCGGATACTTATCTGTATACGCTGCTGTTTTTTTACAAGGTTCGATGAATCAGAGAGAACAGGACATTTCATAAATCGTGGGACATTTAGTGTTGAGGTTATTAGATGTATAAAGGGAGAAACGCGTGGATAAATTGTAAGGTAGAAAAATATATTTTAATATAGAAGTGTAAGTACAAGTAGGAATATAATTTGAGCTGGTCCAGATCCGCGCGCTAGCAGTGTTACCTTATAACTGAAAACCCCGAAGCCAACGTCGCCTGTCTACCGTTTATGGTCTACCTTCGTCCCAGTCTTCTGTCTATACGCTGTCGATGGCTTCAGTGCTTGAGAAAACTAAAAAGATCGGATGTAGAGTTTTCTTAGAAGTGGTGACCACTTCAACATTTAGTTTATTTATTATTTATTTTACTTATTTATTCAAAAGGATTAATTTAGGATTAAAAAAAAATGTTTTACAGTTGTCAATCATATGGCAGATCTTACTTAATTATTTCTCAAAGTTACGAAGCGTTTACAGTAATTAATTAGTTTACGTAGAGCTTGTCACGTGTCAATCGAACACGAATTATTAAAATATCACGTTGATAATTATTCTTCCAGTTTTATACGAAAAGAAGCACAGAAATATGAAAGGAATACGAACAGCGAAATCTAAATGAATAGTTAACATTCAAGCAGAAAATCCGCATTTACTCTGAATGGATTCATCTGTGCGATTCATTTATATCGACCAAGCATTCACGTTAATGAATGCCGGAAAATTTTCGACTATTCTTTTAGGCCCTTAATTCCCCTTGTAATATTGGTCATTCTTGTGATATCCACGTATTACAATTCAAATATAATAAATGAGATTTTTATTTGTACACGTAAATTACACACAGTACATACAAAAATACAAATTCTACAAACAAATCTTACAAATGACAAATCACCTGATTATTCTCTTCCATGTAAACCTATGAAAGAAAAGTCTGTAACCTGTGATTTCAGAGAGATTCATCGATATTATTAGCTGACAAATTTTTATGCGAGAGGATCCTGGTCTGATAAAAATTCTTCAATAATAATTTCAATAATACCTTAATAATTTTCCATATTTACTTAATTCTTCTTTAAATATCCTCATACGTGCAGTCATATCTTCTCCAAGCCTTTTTACAGCGGCAACCATCATTTTCGTCGTCCGCTCGTTTCTCTCTGTTCTTTTTTCCCTTCGTTACCGTGAATCCTAAAAATTTTAACATACATTTTCATCTAACATCGCGCTCGCCATTTCTTGTCGCTAGCGGCGTAAACCATAAGGTACAAATATTCATTTTCTGACATCTATCGTTCGGCTTTTTAGTTTTATTCCACGTCTCCGGTACAGCTCACCACATTGCGCCGCGTCGTCTCCATCGGTTCCTATGCTAATGTGCTCGCAATTTGTATAATTCCGAAACGGGTTAAGCACACAGGACGTCGCAGCATCCGAGGTCGATAAGTTTTTCTGGCTTCGTGATAGGGCGCCGTTATCTGCAGGTGCTGTGCAGGGCGAAGCTCGTTTCTCGCCGCCGAGGCTTACTTTACATTTTAATGTCTGTGCGACCGCGGATCACCACGATTCTCCGAAAAGCTTCTAATGCTGTGGGCTTTCCCTCTGTACGGGATGTCTAAGGACAGGTGACACAACTGGGCGAAAGATCATTCTGCGGGCAGAGATGAATCGATAATATAAGAAATAAAATTTATTCGCTTGAAGCCACGTTTCTATTCGAGAAAATTTTGATTAAGGATTCATCGAGTACACGCGTACTCAGATGTAACTTCTAACTAAACTTTTACTTGTGTATTTTCATATTTTAATATAGTAGATTTTTTTCAGAAACCAGGCAGATGATCAAAGGTTTCGTATTCCGATTTGTTGCTGCTATTGACAAGCGAATGTTCGCCAGAAAGATTGGATATCCGTTGGATACACGTATACACGTTATCAGCTAACTTCTAATTAGACGCGTCCATTGATCGATCCTGCTTCATTTCTATATTCGCCAATGATTTATTTGTTAAGCTTGATTTAGCAAAAGAGACAACGTTTCGAATAAGAGAGGCTTGTTCTACATTCTGGCTTATCTTTGGTTGTAGGTTAATCTCTTGAGCGATTACTTGCTCGCTCTTGTCGCAGTCTTATTCATTGTCCGCCTGATGTTAACCAGGTTATCTGAAGAACACAAGTTACGAGTATTCGTATTTATAGAGCCGAATGTACTTGGCGTAATTTTTCCTCGTTTAAAAAATAAGATGCAAAGTGAATTTGAAATACGTGTGTAGTAGATTGAGAAAACACTCTTCCATTAAAATGAAGAACACATCGATCGTTAAACCGGAAACGTTTATCCATCCCGTTTCGTTCGGCTGATCTTATAAAAGATTGTATACTACCATTTCAAGCCAGAACCTCTATTTCCTCTGTAAACCGGAGCGTTCAAACAAGCGAGAAATAATATATTCTGTGTATAGGATAACAATGCGCTCCCGTCAGAATCGAAAGACAGAGAACAAGTATAAAGATACCGAGTGGACATACAAACTCGGTGGCTGTGCGTGGCTGCGAATTAAATGTAAACATGCAAGACGTGCTCCTATATTTCCTGTTGAAATAAAATATTAATTTAAACTAGAGAAACGGGACAAGGAAAGATTTTGCTGTTTAACCTATTCGCAGCTGAGGCCGTAGCAATACTGGCGTGTAGCATACGTCGAAGCCGTATAATACGTCAAAGACTATTCTTAGACAGGTAACACACCGCTCGTAGTTAATTAATTCTCGTCCATAAATCATAGGACATTCGTTAATTTAACTCTGCTGCGTTCCCTCTCTCATTTTCCACGCAATTCTATTTTTCTAACGTTGAAAAATATCTCGAATTCATGTCAAACATTTTTTTTTTAAACTATGAAGAATCTTTGTCGTTTTATAGAATAACTTGACTTTCTTTACAGCACACGAGATCGGCGAATGATTCTATAAATACGTTGAAATAATTCACTTCTCACTGATTTTTCTCTGTTGCATCTGGCTAGTTTTAAATAGAACGAACGTCGACCCCCATTTGCCAACCGAAATTGCAATAGAATCGTTCCCTTTGTGCGCGAAGTCGTTCAAAGCAGCAAGGGTAAGCCGAAAATTTGCGAGAACGACTATAGTTCAATGCAGTTTGTGAACTATTATTATTTTCAGCGGCGTAGCGCGCCGAATACAAAACGCGAAGTGAACTAAAGTCATAAGTATAATCATGCGGTTATTACACGGCTGTTGAAAACAGCCGCTCGCTGTTTTGTCTTCATTTCCGTGGAAAAATTAGTCTTTCGAAAACTGCTCGATTTCGTGCAAAACTGGAATACCTGTATCTTCTTTAAGTTTTCGTGAAATTCGGTTAATACGATGATCCTGAAATGACGTTACTTTTTATTATTTGTTTCAGGTAAGCAGTGATTATCCACCTCAGCCTTGTTATATTTTATAAATATTTCGTCATGGTAAGTCGTATCAGCCTTCTTATATTTATCTATCAACATTTAATCGTGCTAAATAGAATTTACATTTTTTTTCTTTTTATTTTTCTATAGAAAAATCATGCAGTACAGAGGATAAAATAAAGTTGAATAAAAGCATGTGCGTAACTTTTATACCTTTATACAGTAACCAGTAATTCCTATATAAAACAGAGGAGCATAATTCACAAATAGAAATAAGGAAAAAATATTTGATAAAATCTTGTCGTTACCGCTTTGTTACTATTGCTCATCTTCTAAATTTCCATTTATCGACCATTACCAATCAGCGTTACGAATCTGTATGAAAAAGCATTGAATAATATACAAAGTTCGATAACCGTTAATTGGAAACCTCAGTATATTGTTTGAAGGAAATTTATCAAAGTATTATCTAACTAATTAGCAGTTAATATCATAAACTCGTGAATTTTCAATAAAATCAAAATCAATGGAAGAAAGGTTTGTGTATAAACCGACAAGAAAGTCGATAAAGAAGTATCATAAAATTTCAGCTCTGAATTGAACAGCCATTGTCATTAAGGGGTTAATTAATACCGGCGTAATTAGCTGAGTTTTTACCTGGATTCACGATATATATATATATATTACAGCATGATCATTTCCACTGATTTTCTTTACGGTGCTTGCAATTTTATCCGATCTGATGAGCCGCGAATGCCAGGCTGTAGTTTGCGCGCAAGAAACTCCGTCATTTATCGAAGTTTCGACGATAACAAAACATTGTAATGACGCTGCTGAAAACGAATACGTTTTTAACCATAGTCCATTAACTCCGCGACCACAGTTGCAACCTATAAAACAGGGGGATATCCAACATTGAAAGCTGCAGGCAAGGCAACAAAAACAAAAAAGAAAAAGAAAAAGAAAAAGAAAAGAAGGAAAAAGTTAAAAAAAATGTAGGTTTGCGATAAACTTGGAAGACGTGCTTTAATAAGAAGCATCATTATGTGTCTATCATGTTCCGGAAAGGTATATGTTACGTTAGACGAGTAACTGATGAACGAGTTTTCAACTCAGAAGTCAGGCGATTGTAATCTGTCGTACGTGATATATTGTCTCCTGTGCCCGCAAAGTACACTTTGATAGTATAGACGATGTTTTATTAATGTACTATCGACAGAAAGTTCGAGAGCGATATAATTTTTAGAGGATCGATAGTGAGATGATAATCAACTAAATTTTCTTTCCTGTTAATAGTAAACGATAACTAAGAATTCGAAATGGTAAATTATGTAAATGCCATTTGAATCGACAGTGATAGAAATTACGTCAAAAGGATGAAAACGTTGGGCAGGGTGTTGATAACGTTATTACTTGTTTCTTTTTTTTTTTTTTTTTTTGGAATGTGTGGCCCTTGTAAAATGAAGTAATCCAAATACCTAGATAAAACACGGTGTTTTGGGTTATCGACACTCTGGAGATTGCATAGAAAAGTTTCGAAAATCTGGATATCCGTGGATCGTTTCAATGTCTTCCGGGGACAAGGATCCCGTTTGGGGAAGCAAAAGTCCGTGCAATCGCGTTTCCAATCTTCGCCTCGATAGTAAAACGCATCATTTCGTAACTTGCTTAGAAAGTGGTTGGATAAAATCATGAAGTTCTTACGAATTTCGACCTCGATGGCTGCGTGAAAAATAAACGAACATAATAATATACGATGGCCACAGGGGAAATACACGATAAACCATATTTTTCGCGTTCTATGGAAGAGCAATTTTAAAGTTCAAAACGTTCCCAACCAATACCTGTGTCACCAAACTGGTATTTTCATTTGATTTTTGGATGAAATTCATGTTTTTTGTCATCCTCTTGAACATTTCAAAAATTTCGATCGTCGTACGACTGGTTATGCTCTTGTTGGTTTTGCAAAATTAAAAAAATTCATGGATCTGTCACGCATTTTTCCTTTCTCTCTCTCTCTCTCTTCCTTTTTAAAGAGTTACGTACGTCTTTCGATTTGACAGATTATTTCGATTTTCGACTATCATATTAACTTCGTTTTCATTTCAACAATTGGATGACATCGAAACCAAAAACCAGAAAAGTGAAAAAACATATATTTATCGTGTTTTTTTTCGAATGATACACTCTGGTTCGCTTGTACAAAAAATATTTTTACAATTTTTTCGATAATTGCGAGAATCGATAAGCACCTCTGTCCGATAAAAATTAACTCACTAATAATATTTTATCCTTCTATATTCTATTTAACGAATGAACCTCTGTTCGATAAAAATTAACTTGCTAATAATATTTTATCTTTCTATATTCTATTTAAACGAATAAACTCGCATTAACCTTATATACAAGCCTCTTCCACTGTATTTCAAACAGTGTCAATTCAATGAAACATATCGCCGAGTATGTTCGTTCAAAGGAGACATACAACGAACGAATCCCACAATACAAATTACATGTGGTGAAAAAACATTGGCAAAGAAATTCCGTGTTAACAAACGGCCGTCTGTTTGGTCACGCGCGATTTGATTAGAAAACTCGTTTCGCTATTGCGAACCTAGTAATTACATCGGCACACCTTTAATATATCCCGTCCAATCCTCTATTTTCTGCTTTGCCCCGCGCATGTGGATACGTACGATGTAAATTGAACTCGATGAACAGGCAAGTTCGGTTGACAAGCTTTTGATTACACCGTGAATAGAGCAGCTCTGCATGAATCATCTTCTTTTTCTCAAGATGAACCGTATACTGAAAACGAGGCAATGCTATAAATTCGCAAGTCGTGATTTTACGATCGCGAATTTCCATAATTCCTTCTTCAAGAATGAAAACATGCACGTTATCCACGCGATAATATCTTTCTGTATGATGGTAGTTCTGAAACATGGAGGAACGCGTTATGCCTGTCAGTCGATGGAGATGTTATTATCGCGATTACGGGGTATTCCAAAAATAGTCATAGCTGCTGAATTAGCCAATTTATTAGGTTTTAGACAGATAACCAGCATTTCGATGTCCCGTTAATCGATATCTGCTTGAAGACGACAGACGACGAACGTGACAAGTCTCATTTCTCATATTTTGTAAAAAGACCAATTTAAGATTCGATATTTTGTCAACGAATTCCGCGTCAAAATTATCCTTCCATTTGATTTTCCGACTAAATACATGTTTAATAAAATATAGATACGCGTGTTTTATAAGAAAATGTTTCTTCTTAACCATAAAATAGCATAGAAGTGAAGGTATTGATTATGAGGATATTAACAGAAATGGACTTGTCGTACTTTTTGTCCGTACAATCTTCATTTGGATGAGCTTTAATTCGTTGGCTTAGGTCTAGAGATAATTTTATAGTTGCTACGCACCGTGAAAATATCTTCTTCGTTTCTCTGCTAGATCTACCTTGTTTCAAAAATTCATTGCAAGCAACACCCGATAAACGCAGGAAATGATAAAAATAAACTGGTTATATCGCACTTTCATGCAAAACGATTTATAAATCGTACAGTTGAAGTCGTAAACGCCGCGAGGATGAAGAGAATAAAACAAGATTTTTTTTTTTTAGCGAGTAGGAATGTAAATCTCGCATAAAATACTGTGAAACATGTTAAGTACGGAAATTATGCAGATATTTTACGTTTATTACATTTTAAGTTACGTTTTCATGTTATTGTCCTGTACAGGATTTTACTTCCTATGCAAATTTAAGTATCAGAAGATCAGTAAAAATGGACTTGTCTTTATTTGTAGTTATCGTATAACTTTTTTTAGAATAATTAAACGATAGGAAAATTAATTATATCGAGTTTCCATTGAAATATTTCGGAAGTTATGGCAACTTTGATCTAAACGTAGCTTAATAATTTCCATTTCTGAATAAAAACACTTAATCTAAATACTTAAACGATATACTAGATTGAATTAAAAAAAAATGCAATTTTAATTAGTCCAAATTTTAATATAAAGAATTCAATATAAACTTTTGTAAATGACAGGAATCAGGTTTGATCGAACTTTATTTGCCGAGGGAAGAAAAATCGCATGAACAATAAAAAGATCAGCAAGGATCAGTGGAGAGTTACGAAGACCAAAGTTCTGACAAGAAAATGATAAGTTAATACCCGAGATATAAGCTTTTCACGGCTATAATTGCCACCGTTCATCCGAAGGCAATATTATAGCGATCTTTAACTTGTCAAATCAAATTTTTTTATGAAATTCCGGGAATGAAACTGCCATTAATTAATTACACCATAATGTAATATTTCGAACGTAACAACATATTGTTGAATTATCGACTATTATCGGCAATATTTCCATGTCAGAACTATTTTAAAAATAGATTAGCCTACCGTAAAACAGCAAAAGCATCGATACACAAAAGAATCTACATCTTTTTAGACATCTATAGTTATGTATTTCCACGATCTTAACTCACTTAACGGTAAAACTGGTTGAGTGATTTATAAGGTTTCGATATGGTCGTGCTCTGTCCTAGAATCGGTAAAAGAATCAATTTCTTTTCCATCCTTCGCTATTGTTCTGCTTCAAGAAACACAATTCACCGAAATAATAAGATTTGTCCTAAATCCTGCCATAACTTGAAACGTAGAGGACAAGAAATATGATTAATATTTGTGAGAGAAATTATAAGATATACTTAATGGTTCCACTGAAATACCCAAAACGGTAGGGATAAAATAAAGAATGGTAGATCTCGTTTGTTAAACCACTCACATCAATCGAAACCAGTTTTTCCTCTGCCAACCCCAACATAGGTACCATAGACCCCAGTGACATACTTCATCTAAAACCTAAGCTTAACTTAACCATTCTGTCATTCTATCTTTTATCCTTATCGCATCCATTTATTACATAGCCAGAAGCCATTGTTCCAGAAAAAGAATGTTTATCGGGATGTTCAGGAGTAACGAAATTCAGGAATAATTTAGAAACATTTAGTAGAATTAATAAATTATTAAACAATATATATATATATATATATATACATCGTTTTTCTCAATTTGTCGTTATTTATCGGATAGCTTCATGATTGTTTTTCTAGAAAAATTAGTTTCCTTATCGAGTAATTGTGGCTTTTGCACGTTTGCGAACTGCTCACTTTCTTATGATAAAGACATGCGTTGTAACAATTAGGATATAAATAAGATGAGATGAACTCTTGTCGAATGTTAAGCGGTTATTGCTTGTTTTTCTTGTGAAAAATGTTTAGACAAGCGTTACGACAAAATATACGCATAATTCATCGACTGTCGAAAACACTATCAGCTTTCCCTGCCACTCAATATAATACAATTAACCGTAAAAGATCGTCAGGACAAAGACGAAATACTGAGTTGGCAACTAAGTGATTGCGGATTTTGTCATTACCATTTAATGACAAAATCCGCAATCACTTAGTTGCCAACCCAATAGCAGCAGGTTCTAAAACCAGGCAAAAGTTGAATTTCGTACAGATATTTATTACGCGGATGTGTCGCAGCATCGATCCTCGCGCAAATCAGTGAATATCCTTGTGAAATTCGAGTTTATGGAACAAGTTCAGAACTAGTCGCGTACAGGCACTGCTTGCGCAAGGTGCGTTAGCGTTTCTATTTTCGGAAAACGCTGTATCGGTCGAACCCACGAACGCGATACGCCATAAAAGGCAGAATTTCGGTCAGAAACGGATCCGATAAACTAACTTTCCACTACATATGCTATTTTATACTTCCAGAAGATCCATAAAACCCCGACCAAGTCGTTACAGAAGCTGCTTACTGACAGAGTTTATCTTCGACGCAGTTTTGCTTCGTCCAGACATTCGCGATCGCGCGAATTTGCACGTTCGTTTACCTTTCACGACTTCCTCGCATTTCTCGCTCCTCTATGAACCCCGACACGAGATTTCACGATCCAGTAGTGAAATTAATACAGAATGAACCGTGTCAATTTACCTCTGAACGCACGCGTCCGCGACATAATAATATAGCGTCTGGTATTAGCCGATATTAAAATTCGCAAACTGTTTTGCTGGCTGGCATTTTGTTGCCGAAGAAGATCACAGCGAAATTTCAGGAATTTTTTTTCAAATCATCACTTTGTTAAATAATACGTGCATCGAAGAACTTCTCGTCTTCCTTAACAATGAACTGTTTCAAGTAGTTCTTACAGGATTAAAAAGTACTTTCTTTCTTGCAATTGAAGAAAAGTTTCATAAAGTTCCTCGTAGATTATATATATATATATAGTAAATGGAATAGCACAATACATACATTCCAACTTACATCCAATATGTTTTATGTTCCCTTTATTCCTGAAATCTGATATTGTCTTGTGTTACATATCGAGCAGACCTACAAAAATGTTGTTTTCAAGAACGAAGATTCGCATGTAAAAATTTTCAATTTACTTTTTCATTCAAAGGAATGAACCCTTGCTCGGTTATGCTATCAATTACCAATCAAACAAGCAACGAACGTCGATACGTGAAACAGCGAACGAATGTTTTTCATCTCGCTAATAAATGACAGAACATAAATCGATCGTGCCGAACGAACTGGGCTTTGGCGAAATTTCCATCGACGAAGTTCGATTCAATTTTCGAGAGTCGTCGAGTTTTCCAACGAAAATCGTTCCATTGCTCGATGTAAATTCGTGGAGCCACGCGAGGAACCACCTATGACGGATCGTCTAATTTCCCATTATCCGGCCAAGCGTTCCCGGTGTCTTTATCCAGGCCGAGCGCGTTTCTGTGGCCAATTTACATGTTGATGCAAAAAGTTTCGCTCGAAAATTGCTTCTCCGCTGGCCGAGCGTGAACCCGCTGCGCGCGTGCATCTCCGCTCCGGATTACGCGCGCGATTCCCGAGATCTCGATAGTCATGTGGCCACCGGAATACGTAATTCTGACACGCCAGAAATGAAACGCGAATCATGATAAACGCGGTCGTTCCGTTAATAAATTCGAGCCCGATTAACCCAGATCGAAACCATCGTTGTTTCTAACGGGAATATAGCTCGAATGGTGAGGATCGATCGTTCGCGGTAAATCAACGTCTTCTTGAATATGGAACTGTTGATCGAGTAAGCGTAACGTCTCCGAAGATTAAGAGTCGAAGAAATGAAAAATCGACGAGTCTATGAGACATTTTAAATCGGCCAATCGTGATACGAAGACTATAGGAGAAACCTGCACGTTCTCGCGCGCTTATGGGAAATTTAAAAGTGTGAAAATGCAAAGAATGGATATAACACGTAGAGATATAGACAGGAAATATGCAGAGTGTAGTATTCGTTATGACATTTTACGACAAACGTTAGAAGATCGGAACCCTGGAACTTAAGTGTTACTTCAGTGTTTTCAGGCAACGTAAATATAATATTATCGAAAATACATCATCTGTCGTTGAGATTGCTGAAATTTTAAGCGTAACATGGACAAATTCGAAAGTTTAATGCCGAAACCCTGTCTGATATTAAAAATCGTTGTACTTATTAAGCGTTTAACTTGCTAGAAGTTTCAAAAGTTGAGTGCATTTCGAATAGCCAGTGGATGTGCTTAAAACTTTTCAAGAAGAAAGTTTTTTAAAACTCGCTAGCCGCGGCGGAAGGTTTAAATTAAGAACGCTTTTTCGAATGGAAAAAGCGGAAAGTCGACACTTGTTATGTGGCACTCTCGAATAGCACCACTTGTGATTCAAAGGTTCATTATTTCACGCAGTTAATAATCCCTCGTACGGTTAAATCACCGTGCGAACCTGTGTATGTACCTACCTACACACGCAACTTTTACTTCTCAAATAGATTGCATGTACATACACGAAAATTCTAGATAATTTATCGCATCGCTGCGAGCAAATATATGAAGTTACTTCGAAATTATTGTTTTACTAGAATCACGAACAGCGGGTTAACGGTATTTTAAATAATTTCTCAGAAGATTAAACTCGATTCATTTTAATGAACCCTTAACTGCAACTCTGGGGCCGTGGACCACAGGACACAAAGAGGACATAGAAACGTTGCAAGGAAACAATCTGAGAAGAAACTACATTGTAATAAAAGAAGGAGAAATGGCCAGCATAAAAAGTTTAATTATACATTGTAAAGTTCGTTCAACATGACAGATGAATTATACAATGAAGCTACGTGCATGCAAGAGGAATTAGAATAAATTTACTTGCTTGAACGTTAATGATTTCATTATTGTGCAATAAAAGAGATGGGCAAAGGTAGAATGGAACAACTGACGCATATGTAACACGTATGTGTACCAATTATTATGATAGAAAGGCAGTAAGAAAAAGAGTTGAAATTGTGAAATTTTGCTGAAATTCGTTCATTGTTCCATTACTTTCTTTCCACAGCTTGCGGTTATGTTTTCTTAAATTTTTCTCTCGGAGAAAATGCTTTCAGATCCCGTTTCTTAAACGCATACCCTTCTTCGTCCCGTATAAGCATATGCATACAGCCAGGTGCGATTAAAGAGATCCCCTAATTTAAAACTAACTTTCAACTAAAGTTATACAAACTTCGAATTGAGACATAGCGCGTTAAAGTTGGTTTACGATAGCGTCAACTTTTCAGATTTGTTTTTAATTAAATTCGCCCTGCTGAAAGTATTCTTTTCATTAAATCTACACTATCGAGCATAGATTAATGGACAAAGCGTGGTGTAACATTTTTTAAAGTAAATAATAATCTACCGATAGTTTGCCAGTAGCAAATTTTTATGACGTATCGATTTTCAAAAGGCATAAAATTTCATAGTATACGGAAGAACATTTTTACCTCCATTGAAATCAACAAGCATTTAACGTTGCATTTAAACGGAATTCCAAGTAACATGATGAAATTTTCTCCTGAATTCATCAACGATATTTTTCTCGCGGCAACAGCGAAGAAAATGAATAAAAATTGACGAAGGATTTTCGAAGCCGTTCACGGGCAAAAAGATTTATCAAAAACCAGTGCGACTTGTTCTTGCGCCAGGCATCGCATATGCAGTTTACAAAACGAAAGCGACGAATATATTCGATCGGAATATATGCGAAAATCGGTCAGCTGCGTCGGACTCAAACGTCCCGCAGAATTTGCATCTTGCACGTTCCATAATTAGTTAAACGCGGAGTTAATCGATTAGCCGACGGTCAGTTAACTATTTAAATGGTTGACTCAGTTTGTTCGAATGATCCGGTCAATAAAATTATTATCAATTGGAAAATGGAGCGCGTTGATTTTTCTCGTTCGTTCGCTGTCTATTTCGAACCTCGTCTATTTAACTTTCATCGGAATCGTTTCGTCGGTTGACTTCTTTTTGTTTTTAAAGATATTGTAATATTCTTTGATACTTTTCAACAAAAGATCAGAAACCGTTATCGGATTATTTTGATTTTGTAGAGACATTTGTAGATCTTTCGTTACGCTACTATACTTGGTGTTTCCGAAATTTTTAGACTTGTGCCAATTATTTCTTCGATCGCATTGTCGAACTTCGTTCTCACATTTGACTAAATTATCTTGTTTACCTGTATTTATATAATTAATGTTGGCTTTTTTTTTTATACTAAGACTGTCAAGAGAATCGTTACTTTTACAATTATCTAATGTAATTAGTAAAATGTAAAATTGAATTTTTAGTTGGAATTCGTCTATATCGAATCGAATTTTTCTAGTATATATATCTTATACCTTGTTACCGTGGTTTTGTCACAGCACACATATAGATGACATGGAGACACGGTCGATTTTGCATTGCGAGTCTGAGGGAAACGCTTATATGAGATCGCGCGGATTTTCAGGTTTGATCCTCCAGCACGGTTTTCTCCTTCTCTTGGTATCCACAAAACGCGAAGAAAATATGGAAATCGTTTCGAATCGAGAAGGACGAGAGATCTCGAAGAAATTGTCGAATAATATTAAAGTTTGTTCGATTTATCGAGATCGTCTATCCTCTTTTAATTTCGTGCCCGAAGAAAAATTCTGCAAAAATCTCGCGCGTGAACTCCAATTTCCGATAGCTGATATGAACTCTTTGTCCTTCTTTTTTTTTTTAATAAAAATTTTCATAAAAAGGAGGATCCGCCGATAATACGAAAAGAATAGAACAGCAAAATTTTGCGGAATATTGGCGATTTTCAGAAAACTGGATCCAATCAAGCGTCGAAAAAAATCGAAACATTACGCTTGTCTTTCAATGCAAATATTAAGCTTTCATTCCAATATGTGCCTTAGTAATGTGAAATTTTATCGATCGTGTACTCTGTGGTTCAATTGATTCCAATTTGAATTAACCTAGTTTATGAATTTAATTCGAATTAATTAATTCTCCATAGATTTGCGTATACGTCGTGCCCGGATAAACACCTGAAATAAGACAAATCGCGTTTTCATTAGTCATACCTAAAAAAAATATGATTTGAATATTATCCGATGGGATCAGAAAATTTGGTTTTCGACTTGCTAATTCAAATGGAATTCATCTAAATTTCCTCTTCTCCTTATTTTCTCCGTAACATGCAGAATTGAATCTCGTGAGTTGTACAGCCCTGAGTTTCATAGCAATATAACTAATTACGATTACTTAAGATATAGAGAAAGTCAGATTATACGGATCTTAATTATTTGCAAAATGTACCTACGTGCGTGTAAGGAATCGCTGAGAAAACAAGAAAAGGAAAGCTGTGTGATATATCGATATTATTAACTCCATTTCCTATGTCTCAGCAAAGAAACAAACACGGTGTCTACTCCATTGCCCCTGAATCTACAAGTGTTTCCAGTCCAACAGCAATTCTGGGTGCATTGTAGCATCCAATGGAACCAACATGCTACCCTTTGACCCAGATTTGCAAAAGTGAATTCTCCATAGTACCACAAAGAATTCCACTCGATGCAAACTACGCTGTATTAGACGAAATCTGTCTTTTTCTTTTTTTTTTTTTTTTTTTTTGATACATTAAATTCACGTGTTTAGTCAAATTTGAAAGAAAAGTGCGCAAGGAGAGACGATTGTTACAATTTGATTAGAAAAAAGAAGCAGTGCTAGTATCTTGAAGATAAATTTCTGAAAGTGTTTTAAAGAAGTATGAGAAATTTCGATCAAACGTAGAATAATACATCGCTTTCGGCATAGTAAGCGTACTGTCTTATCGAAATTCTAATAGAATTGGAGCGGTAGGAGCGTTAAAATATAAAATTGTGTAAATAGTTTTTAACGAAATGCGCGAGCTCATTCTTAACTCGTTAACGTTGCAAAGAACAATATAATTAAAAGATATATTGCGCTCATTACTTACATACGTAATGAAATTCTCTCTGCTTCTTCATACGATTTTAAATTTCAAGATACTTCAAGCTGAATATACTTCGTACGAAAGTAAAAGGAAAAAAAGAAATACGATACAAAGACACAATCGGTGTTCTAAACTTTAAATTATTGTCCTTCCATTTTTCACATATCGATACGTTTTATTGCCTCCGTGGTTATCATATATATATATATTTATTAGGTAAAATTAAAAATCCACAGCGCAGTTAAATTACTATTGATTACACTTCATTCATGTTCATTCGGATATGCAATACAATTATGCGTTCATTATCGATATTATAAATTTCATTGTAGATTGTTGGATACAAAATGTAACAATGAATCTTTCATTGCGCTTATAACGTTTATTACACGCTTCTATCACTTTTTACATACAGAGATTCCAAGTACATCATTTTTAGGAACATCGATTCTGGAGTATAATACACGCTACGATATTTAATGGATAAAATTCTTTTAATCGAATTCATAAAAATACCAATCTGCATAAACATTCATAGTCCAATCGTATTTCGTATCTCATATGGCAAAAATCTCGCGAATGATGGTACAGATAGAAAGAGACAAATAAATCGGACGCTGAATGCGAGTAAAATTCTGCCCCACATCGAATTCTAGCTCTGCTTTCGAATGAATTTTCTACAATATGCCGTGTTCGAGTAACCAACTGAAGGGAGTGATAGTGCGATAAAACGGCGAAGACACAGCACAGATGCTCCTCAGAAACGGTGTCGATAGACGGCTATTAGAAATTCGAAGGAACCGCACTGTTCGTGGCAACAGAATTTCCTGAATTCGGCAAGGCGCGCATTCGACGCGCCTGTAAATCCTCTGTCATTATATATGCGTGCAGTTTCACACGATAAATATTTATCGCGGTAGCTGCGTTTCGACTGAACTGTTAATCGGCCGGAAGTTCATTCATTTAATTCCTCTTAAGCGTGTGCGATCGCGTTCGATTTCGTTTCTGCGAATGACGAATCAAACGTTTCTCAACGAAATGGTAATTTTTTTATTTTACAACATTATGCGGTAGTTACTAAATGTATCCGTATATCGCGTATATCTATTTAATTGACCTTCGCCTAATTTTTTTATACTCCTATATATGTCTGGTCTTATTTAATAAATGATTGAAAAGCTTGCTGCATGAAAGAGAATTTTACGTCAAGATAAAGTCGTGTCTGGCATACTCTTGCTTTTGTATGAGAAAAAGAACGTCTTTTTGCGATACTGTTACGCGATATCATAACTGAGTTAGTTGCAGCGTGGGCAATGTAAATATCGTGAAATTATAGTTGTGGCTTAGCTGGCGTAAACTTTAAAGAACGTTTACAAATTTATATTGAATAGCGTAATTAATAACGAAAAAAATAGACACAACGATAGGAATAATTTCACTTGTTATTACGCCGAAGTAAATGATTATTGTACATGACAGAATATCTAATTCTGTTATATAGAAACGATGGAATCATTTATTTGCAGAATACGCGCACATTAATTATGTTTATTTTGCTTAATTATATATTTAATGAAAGATTAATTAGTCCAGTATCTACTCTTATACGTAATACTGATTTTAAATTTGTATATTACAATTGTACGAGGTATTTAGTGTCAAAAATTATTCGGCTAAATAGAACAGCAAGAAATTTCATACAAATACCTTTTCATAAAATCATTTTGATATACTTAAATACCATTAGCATACTTAGTACGATTCTATTAGATAATAGTGATAATAAAATATTACATATTCATATCAAAATATTTTCCAACGTTATCCATCCTCTTTAATATTTCTAAATATATTTTCTATTCATAATCAAGGACCAAAAAATAATTATCCTTTCACGATCTCGATTAAATTCGTGCGTGGAGAAATTTCAACAAATAAATGAGATACTCTTGTACGTTAAAACTTAAATCAAACACGAACACAAATGATGTGTTAATCGAGCGAAACATCGCATAATAACCACGTTGATTCTTCGTACCTTGTGCAGAGTCAAGCGTTTAAACGAAAAGAAGAAAAGAAGAAACGGTGGAAAAAAATCCGAACAGAGGAATAGTAGAGAACGAATTTTCGAGAATAAGCAACGAGTTAAGAGACTTGGTGGTAGTTTCCTAAGGGTTAAGAACCGTCAAACATCCAGGCGAGTCGTGTCACTGGAGACGAAGAATGAAGTTGTAATATGAGAGCTCTCAACATACTCCATTATTCACCATTTGAACGTAATATTTGCGGTGTGATATGGTTTCAGGATCCAATCCCGGCCGAAGATAAGCAGACGTTGCTTCTAGCACTTGCCATCTGCGAACCCCATCCGAACTCTAACAGATTTTCGTTCCCATAGTATTGGATAACGCCTACCCTTTTAACATTCTCGTGTCTTCTTCGTCTGCACCCTCGCGGTCCCGGAACATAAGTAACTTTCCTCTTCTATCTTCTGCCTATCGTGCGCAGATAATAAGACGGTTCGATAGTCGGTGATAAAGTAAAAAGGTATGTCGGAGTCAGACACGGGGAAAGCGGCGTGGATCAGCGTGTGAAACGAGAGTCTCGTTGTGAGATATAAAAGATGAAGATATGAAAGATTGTATAAAAATTAGGATCGCCATTGGTACGCGGGGATTAAAGCGGAAGAGTCGTTTAAAAGAGAATCGAAGAGAAGCCAACAACAATTTGATGTTCCGTTGAAGAAAACATTAAGAATTTCGATAAAATATAAAACAACGATCTTGAATAAAAGTATAGGAAATAATTGTCAACTCTAAGATCGATGCTATCGCGAACAAATTACTTTTTAACATTGAGGAAAGATACGGAGAATAATTATGAAATAAACGTTACAGCAACGATGACAGGAAAGCGAAAATGAATAAAAACGTGTGAAGAGACTGGTATTTCTCATTCAAATCAATCACAATTTTTTGTCATAAGCATTCGAACAGAAAGAAAAAAAGACGAAGAGAGAGAGAGAGAGAGATGATGGTGTGCGTAATTCAATATCTACCGCCGAAAAGCGTCCCTTTGATGCTCGTCGAGCGTGTATTGTATTTCTTTTAGTAGGATTTCGTTGGTGCGTAGTTTATCATGAAAATATTATCGGGTTTCGATACTTCAATAAGTTACGATCCGTGAAATCCGATGTCTGATTATTGTCTCCTGCGAGACAGCTTTACGATTCAATGGCGGTCGGGATTTTTATGGCCGATATGTTTATGCGGCTCCGTAACCACGAATATTGCTCAAACGTTTGCCAGCAACATTTGGAAAATCGTGGAAACAGCCGAGAGACGTAAAAATTGAATGCCAAATAACATATTTCAATGCGAGAAACGAGTCGCTCTGTGTCTTTTTTCTCTTTGTTCCCTTCTTTCTGAACTAACAATGTCAACTGCTAAAAGGAAGGCTCCGTTTATGATTATTTTATTCAAGTGATGTTAACTTCCCAACCCTCCTCAACCGTATGTAAAATTCACTTTCTTAAAAGACTGAAAACAGAATGGTAGAAAATACGAAGCGTAGTTATTTCGAATTACACATATATTTAAAAGTTATCTCGATTATATTTAAAATTACATCTATATTAAATAATTCGTAATATGTGTGAAATTACATTAGAAGACTGCTTCATCGAAAAAGTAGAAGAATATTATATGCAGTATGTTATTGATTTTGCGGGAGCAATCCTGTCTATGTTGTATTTTGTATCAACGTTTCGTAGACGTTGCAATCTACTTCTTCAGGGCAAGCCTGAAACTTTTCAGAAGTAGACTGCAACGTCTACGAAACGTTGATACAACATACACAGGATTGCTCCTGTAAATCCAATAACATGGTGAAAACTTGAAATCTAAAATATCGTACGCGATCAATATCTTTTTAATCAATTACTAAACTAAAGAGAAGGGGACTAAATATTTCATCAAAAAAAAATAATGACACAATTAAAATGGTAACAAGCATCGAATACAAAACAAACAATATTTTCTTCTCACAGATAATCTAAGACCTCCGCGCGATTTTGTACTTACGTATATTTGAGAAAAAGTCAAACCTTTTTGGCCAACACGTGACAGCTTGCTGAAAAGTATATTTGTACAAAGCTACGATCAAAAAACTTCAATTTATTTACATTTATTTAATCATATCGATCGAAAGCGAATGATAAAGTTCTGAAAGAAGATCTGAGAAATCTTCTTTCTGTAATATCTTTGTTTATTATTTACCGAATTTACTAATCGAAAGTTGGACACTTTTCTAACGATCTCGTTAGACGGAATTAAAGGAAGTTCGCCAGACGTCGTATGAAATTGTGGCCTGGAGTCACAGAAACCGCTAATAAATCACCTTAAATCGTCAATTTCCAAGGAGCTTCTAGTTTCACAACTTCTCTACCTTCTCTCGCCCTCTTCTGCTCTTCTCACTCGGTCGTGCCGAGTTTTCGCGTGAATTAACTAAGAATTATGTTCTTGTTTATCATAAGTTGTGACTGCGAAATTTACAACCGCTTTCACGACGTGGTATCACAGGGTGCACGTAGATCAGAATGCTTTTAACGTCCAAGGTGTTCTCTCTCTCTTTTCTTTTCTTCTTTTTTTTTTTTAACTCTGATTTAACGTTACAAATGTAACGATTATTTTGTTGTTCTATAATAAAATAAATGGAATCTATTAAAGAAAATTTTGTGTAACGAGGAACAAAGCAAATATTGAAATTCCATTCGGATAATAAAATATCGTTGTAGATGTTAAAATTGAAATATTTTCCATTTATACATATGCGATGATATTTTATTTCGTTTCAATATGTGCAATTAAAACGATATGTAGAATTGCATGATTTAATGAATGCAATTGGTATTACTGGTTTTGGCGGGCCGGTAGGGAAAAAATTGTTTCGCATTCTGTGCTACGTCGTGACTCTTCGTTGTGATTTTTCATTTCATATCTCTCCGCGGGGCTCGCTATATTTATAGCTTTAGCGACAATAGCAGAGAAATATTGAAACGTTCGCGTACTATGACATTTCGCGAAATGCGTTCTGGGTCATCGAGAGAAGATTGACTTTCTACGATGAAGCTTCATAAACATTCATGTATCCTATCCGAACGTCGTAACAAAGAGTTAAGGATATTTTGCCTTCTGATTTTTAGCTTGGGAATTTGCCAAGCTACGATACTTTGCCATCATGATAGCTAGCTAGAAAAAATTTATATTTTTCTACAAATATACATAGCTATTTATTACTAAATAATGAACAATATTATTTCTTTTTTGAGATTATTTAATCAATTTTTTGTACAGTAAAGATTGAACTTATTTTCTACAAGCAACATCTTGATTGATAATGTACTTGGACATTATCAAGCATAAATTCCTTCAGTTTTACTACGAATCAACTTATGAAAAATGTTCTTCGACCATAACGTACCATAACATACAATCTTCAGATCGTTGAACTTTAATACCCGCGCATTTTTCTTTCTCTATTTCACAGTATCCTTCGCTTCGCGGTATAAACCACATTCGATAAATAATCTGACAAGAATACCTATCCTCGCAACTCCAAATAGCTTCAATCTTTACGTTGGCAAAAAAAGAATGTACTCTCCGTACACGGTTACATACGGTCCTGTAAAACGTTGATGTTTAAAATTTCTTAAAATATAAATTAGCTTCTTCATGTTCAATGACCTGGAAACCTATCGCGATTCTGGCTTCTAATAAGAAAATAAAAATTTCTTTAAAAAAAAGTAGCGAAAATTAGTACCGCGTCATCGACGTGGGGATTGACTTAGAAATCCTATCGGTGCGATCCTATTTCTTTGGGATCAAACCAACTGCAAATTCTCGTATCACGGTACGTGACGATGGTTTAATAACTGTCTCCGACAGGATCGGATCTGTAAACTGGTGGAGAACGGTCACGTTCACGCGACGCGAAATCATTCCTACAGAACTTCATCCTTTTTGCAAACAACGAGCCGGCAAACAAACAGGCAAACGAACGAACGAGTGAACGAACTGCACGCAATTCACGGCGTTTGCGTACGTTGTTTCAGGGAGCAGCGAGCCATGGCTGAAGAGCGTAAAGCACGCCGAACTAGGTACAGAGGTGCAACTACCGTGCGTGCTGAAATTGCCACAGTGCGAAGGGCTTCACAGCATCAAATGGTATCGCGGAGCGACGCGTATCTTCATTTTCAGCGAGGACGTCGGAATTACACGCGGGAACAACGACATCGCCGTCAGGTAAAGCACACGTATCTTAACTTTATCGTTGCTTTCTCGCGTCTCCTAGATAACACAGGCGACGACAGCCTTGTCGTATTAACAGGCGACAAGACGTTTGGCCCTACGTTTCACTGCGATAATCGTAATACACATATGTATATTGTCGCTCATGAGTATGTGCACACTTTGCTCGGTTTGTATTAACGATATGTTAATATTAATAAAACGTATGAAACGTAATGGCAAACGATCGAAAGTAATATTTATTATCTTCTTGTGGCTGTAAGATGAAAAATAATCTATATCGAAAAGTGTCCATATAGTGTAAATATATAAATGCAGTCGAAATCAAAGTGAAATTTAACGTACGACTGTGTATATGGTTAGATCAGAAATTCAGATTTATAGTCAATTTTTTTAAGCTAAAGGAGTGCAATACAACAGAGTAGATAAGAGGGGAGGTAGATATATAAGGAGCAAAATAAGTGTAAGAGATGTAAATCGAAAGTTCGTCCAAAGCCAAAAGGCACGGACTAAAATAAATAATAAATAATAGTCAATTTTTTGTGACTCCCGGTTTAATTAACAACCTGTGGCCGAATACTTGAGATATATATTTATAATCAAGCGTTCTTCATTTCGAAGTTAATAATCATTTCTTTTATATTCGTGTCACGTAAATTTGAAATCGATATGAGGAATTGGAAAATGAACTTTAGCAGAATAATTGTTATAAATATGGATTTTTGAGTCCGTATTTTTTGCAAATTTTTAAGACATTTTGGAATAAATTTATTGAGTTTTTTACTGGATAATACTTGCTATAATGTTGTCTTATACTCGCCTCTATGACATTGTTATAGCCCATTTCCGAAATACCGCAATGAAGCTCAAGCAGAATTAATAATCTTGTTTGCGTGGTTTGTTTGGTGGATATTAAGCCGCTATTCGCTTCGGAGCAAGTTTCTGTGAACACAAAATGAAGCAAACTCTAAGCGGAAAATAACAGCGTATATAGTTCAGTGTATGACGTTCGATAATTAAATCGTTATTCAAAATACACTTAATCAGGAATATAAATATATATCTTTGAGTAATATTGTATATGTTCTCTGTACAAAATTAATCCCTTCGTCGCGTAAAAATACTTTACTCGTATTTATAAGTAGATCGTATCTCGTTTCAAATTCCAAATTGAAACAACTTTATTGCTGTTACGTCGTAGATGAAATAATGAAATAATCTCCTGAATATTGGACATTCTAAGAACAATTTCTTCGGAGATTCAAAGCTGTATAATAGAATTTCATTTCTCATAGAAAATTTATAAGAGAAATGCTAAAAATGTCGTATTTGAAAACGAAAGGAAGATTCAGTTGCAAACTTTGTTATACAAAATGCATTACACTCTTAATCATCTCTGACGGGACGATATGTTTCGAGATAATTTTTATAAAGATTCTGTGACTTGTTCTCATTTTTTTTTAATCACATAATATTCCATTATGAAGAACTAGAGAGGCTATTTCGAACATTACGTTTCACCTATCTTCTCAAGTCCGCATTATAGTCCGTACCTATTACTGTTGTTATTTCTTTATTTAGAGGTAGGATCACAACAGCTATTATTTTATTCTTTGGATAAATCTATCATACCGTTCTCAGCCGAAAAATCTTTATTGCACTTTCCTAGATGGACTAGGGATAAAAACAAAAGAATATCTTAAACCTATCGATTAAATTTATCGATTATATCTAGATTATCTTCTATTTACTATTTATTGTAACTAGCGCTTCTGCATATGGTTGGCGAGCGCGAACTCACGTTGTAATTTTCAACAATCACATTATTGCACTTGCGAAGAAAGTGATTTTATTTGAAAATAATTGCATCAGATTTAAATTAAACACATTTCCATAATAGTCGGGACATAAAGCGTATCATCTAAAATAATTTTATATTCTCGAAACGAGTTTCTTCGTCCCATAAAAATGATTAAAATGTATTCCCTCGAATCACGCATGTACCAATTTCCAGAAGAAAAATCGACTTTTTAATCGACTTAAATGGTAGATCATTAAACACAAAGAGTTCGCTGGTTCCGGATGGTCGAGCTAGGGGTGAGAAAACTCGATCGTGGGGCCGTCAGAAAAATGAATATTACATCGAAGAGATTAAAACGGTAGAATTATTATCGTCATTTATGCGACACCGTGGAAGCTTCCGTTGACGAGGGGATAGTATCAAAAATATGGAACAGCTGGTAATCCAGGATTAGCTGTAGAAAGTAGGCCAACCAAACGATCTGTTCCGATGCGCTTAATTTTTCCTGAATATTCGTCTTGACGAGGCGAGAATAAATCGGTTGTTTCGAAGGAATTTCTAACTTTGATATTACGGTGAAAGTATCACGTTGATCGTTCGCGTTAATCGTCCTCTTGATCGTCCTGGTGAATCACGATGAAAACACACTCGTGAACAATGTTTTCTCGTCTTACGTGCGAGTTTTGTCCGCATAATCCAGTTGTAGCGGTAAATGAAAAGCATCTCCTCGATGCAGATTTTCCTGGTCGAGTTGTTTCGCGCGTATTGGCATGAAATTTCTGATTAAAGCGACGATCGTGGATAAATTAGGAAAAAGATAAATATTATCGAGGTCGTTGACGAGCGACGATTGAGTTGAGTTCTATGCATTTGTAAAAGATTTAAAGGTATAAAAATGTATATTTAAAATATAATTTCTCAGTTATACTCGTAAAAATATGAAATTATATAAATACAGGCAGTTTAGCTGTAATAGTAGTTGGTCGTTAATTTTATTTTCTGTATGACTGGTAATTGACAATAAACGAGAACATTATATCACTTCATTGAGACGTAAGATACCAATGAAATTTATGATACGAAGGTTTCAGGAAATTGTATTTTTCATTAATCTATCTCTTAATAATAAAATATATAATTTTAAGATGCTAGCAATTGCTGTAATATTTTCTAACGCATAAAATCCTGTGTTTATAGATTTTATAATAGTTAATGCTACAGTTAGAATTAATAGCAAGTATGTAACGTATTATAATGAAGTATATGCTGTTCTATTTTAGTAAAACGTAACTTTCGTACGCATAATTTCAACGTAATTAAAAAATATATCAAGAATAGAAACACGAAGGTTCGTAATATACTGCACAGCAATGCGAAGCATATTTTCAAAGTAGTAGACATAGTAACGCGGATCTCCATATGCAAGCACTACAAAGATTAAAAAATATCTGCGTTTGAGTTTTCCTCTTATTGCTCGGTCGTTCCTGTTGTTGAACAAGTAATTGTACACATTTTTCTGTCAGGAACAGCTCGAAAAGCGTAAATTGTTAGGTTTCGTAAAAATAATTTATTTAAAATAACGTACGCGATACAATGAAACTTGATAATTGCGACGAAATTTTTTACGAAAATATCATTTACGAATTTTTTTAGATAAACTCACAAAATCAAAAATTATTTTTGGTTACTTTTCGGAATTGGGTTTTTTTTATGGGTTAATCGTAGTCTTCGAATACGTATTAATATTTCAATATTCTAAAAATTCTGTCAAAATTCAGAACGCATCTGAATATAAAATTTGGTTCCTCTCAACTCGTAACTTCTAAAATAAATCCTCTTACTAGTGAATTTTATATTTTAGTACTACTTTGTACTATAGTGGGATGATGGGTCAAATCAATACTAGGTAATCCTGCTCTTCCGGTACAATGGTTCCAAGACGTAAATCTAGCCTTAGATTCTGAATTTGTCTTCGTAAAAATATTTTATTTTGCATAGATCCAATGTATCGGAGATGGAATTAGATGTTAGGAATATTTGGGAAATATTCCGATACAGAATTTTAATTTATTTTACTTAAAATCACTTCGAAGAAACCAGATAGGAAAAAGGGAAACATTTGTTATATCTTATCGATATACGATGCAAAAAAACGTTGTTAATATTTTGACCATTTATAACTTAGCCTACCACTTGTAGTCTTTGTGATATATTGTGACGTGTGTGAAAATTTAGTATGTTCGTAAAATTCATATCAGACGTTTGATCAATTTCTTTATTATACAGAAATAAAGACTGCTAGCAAATAGGCGAATAAATCAGACTGCTGAAGGAAAAAACTAAGAAGAAAAATGGCCTAAGTAAAATATCATAAGAATACGTAGAAATGAAGGAAATTTTACACGCAGTATGTAACTTAGAAAATAAAAGGAGGATAACATATGTGACAGAAATAGAAAATTTATACAGTAGAGTGCACCGTGTAATACGATTTTTACAACACTTTAAATAATCTATACTGTTCGTCGTTT
Organism: Bombus cullumanus; assembly: GCA_014737535.1. NCBI lineage: Eukaryota > Metazoa > Arthropoda > Insecta > Hymenoptera > Apidae > Bombus > Bombus cullumanus. Next base: position 3,355,385 of record JACXIX010000011.1, read on the forward strand.
TATGATTGCTTCGTAGAATCTGGCGTTCCTTGTCTTTTAACTGCACGAAATAATCCGTCAGAGCAGGTTGAATAAAATTTCATATATTTTTACGTCTTCGAATTTCCTATAAATTCATACATATCCGCAGTTCAAATATTAAACTAGTGACCAGGCGATCAACGATCAACGTCTGAACAAAATCGATTATCGTGCTGCGATATACGTTCATATCGTGGAAAAATGTATTCCTGTACGTCGTTGTTACTCGGAAAATCGTTTAGTCGACCCAGTTTTTCCGGCGACGAGGGAAAAAGTCGAAAGAATCGAGAAAAGTTAGCGAGAACTTTATTATCCTATTGGCCCGGTTTCCCATCGACCATCGACAATTTCTCGCGGTTCCTCGTCGATTGTCGCCGAATCGTAAGAACGTGATAAAAATTTTCCCGCTGGCTCGATAATGGAGGGCTCGGTGTAATTGAAAACGTCAGCTTGCCCATCGGATGAACGCTTATCGCGTGATGCTGGCCTGGTCAGAATTGTCTAAAATAAAACAGACAAAAAAAAAAAAAATATATGAGAAGACGGAAAAAAGAAAGAAAAGCGAGGATGCTTTATGTTCATTTACATTTCGGAACTTTTATCGCCACATCCAGTCTCTTCTCCAACTTTTCTCATTTACCGCCATCCGATTTAATCGGTTGCCTTGTTTTTCTTCTCCAGTTTCCCCCTCCCCACCCACTCCTTATGAGATCGGTTTCTATCACGGAACGCGAACGATTTTATAAGAACGAGCTGATCGCGACAAAGATTTAAGTAGGCTGTGATTGGTTCAATTCCGAGATCGGTATCCGAAAGAACATTGGATGCTGTCAAGTGTTTTTTTTGACTTCGAGAACAGAACATGGTTCGGTTAATAAATCGTTCATCGTTTTCTTGATTGTTTCGTTATTCTTTGACATAATTTAATTCTGCTGGATGCCGGAATATAGAAAATCTAAGGTAGATATTCTTCAAACAAATAGTTTTGCTTGTAACAATTAAGCGATCGCTATTTCGAACGCTTTTATCGCGTCAGATCGAACAAACGGAAGTAGAAGAGTCATATAAACTTGGTAGATCGACACGTTATTTATATACTGTAATAAAAATTGACTTTAAGGCAGTTATTGAAAGAAAGAAAAAAATTTACACGTAGAAGAATATAAACGATACGAATAAAAATTTCTTCCCGACGAAGGTTGTGACAGGAATACAAATGAAGGCTCTTAATTTATTTAGAAGACACAAAACATTCTTACTTTTTTAAATGTTTTAAATTTCGAGACATAACGCTGGCTGTGAGATATGATCAATGTTGCTTTCATCTATTCGATTACTATTATTTCATTCGAAAGCTATTATTTCCTCCCCGCTTTCTCTTTTTGTGCAAAAGATCTATTAAAAAAAAAAAAAAAAAAGAAAAAAACAATTCGCTGAAAAGGAACGTCAGACAAGAAAAAGAAATTAAAGGAAGGTAAAATAAAAGTCGTCCGGGGAATTTCGTAGTACAAACTAAAATGTACGATTAAAGTATCGAAGCGAGAGGAAACCGTGCGCTCGTTCGAGAAATTTTTATCCTTGTCGCTGCGTGGATGCGTTGCCTCGATACACGGACGTGCACACGAAACGATTTTATCCGTGTATTAACACGGTTTCTTATCCAGAGCAATCCCCGTGAGAGCCTTTTTCTCAAAATACAATTTTCTGCGGCTAAGATACTTCGAAAGATACATTCTGCCGGAGAATATTTTGAAGCGGTCGGGAAGAAAGTCTAAGGTACACTTCACGTCAAATGGGAAATTGACTTCTTCGAGTCTTTCATGTTTTTCCGGTGTGTCGTCGCGACATGGATAACTTTCATCTCGAAAGATTTATATCGTTGTATTATATCGTAGAATGCGCCTTTCATATCACTCGAGAGTGTATTTTATAAACTTGCTTTGGATAGTTTGTTAGCGATCGTGTGCCACGTTCATTTCGTCATTTCGAGTCTTCAGATATTTTCTCTATCTCAGACGTGAGATTACAATTAAAATAGAATTAAAACAATTTTCCTTTCATGGTACGGTGTATTCTTTCGGATTATTAGAATGAATCTACAATGTAGGAATATTGAACTACAGACACGGGGATAAAATCCTAAGGATCGTGATGATCATTCGATTCTACGATGAATCTTTCAATACTTTTACATACAAGTCTCGAGAAATCGACCATAAATCTAATCATATTGCATCTTCGAGCATTTTACATGGCCACGATAGACCTTGCGTTATGATTATTTACGTGTAGCATCTTCTCACAATAATTAAACTTATGGAATTAAATAATCCGTTTCCTTGAAAGGTGCAAACTACAACGAAATCAAGAAGCTTACAAAGAGTGGAGTTGTTCAGTTTGGTTTCCCGAGAGGCTCACATATTACTAGAACAATCTTGAAATGATTAAAATCGTTTTCCTTTCTTTACCTTGAAATCCAACAGCATATCTGTTTATCTTATTCCGTATATTCTTTTTATTTACCTACCGTCCAGCTTATCGTATTCTTTTCTCAATATCCAGCAATTATTTCGTTTCTTTATACGTCCATCTTTGTCGTACCACCGTCTGTTTCCCTTATTTTCTACCCCTTTCATCGGTTGGCCCCCACCATTCCACGTTGAAAGACGCGATGATGGAAACGATTACAGCAAAAGAAGAAAATTGCCTGAAACTTACGACTACTCTCCGAGACGTATTTGCCTAGCGTTGCACTATTTCTTATGAATTCCGACATGAATCTTCACGAGAAAGAACTCTCTGGTAAAGAAAGGAGCGACACTATATGAATACGAACGATTGGCTCTACGCTTTTATGCTTCGACGGTATGAAACTTTAATTTCGCATAGATTACAGAGAATTTCTTTGTACAGATATTCGATTGCCGGTAACGCCTCCGTTAGATTCACGTCTTCTAGATTTTATCGAAGTTGATTAGTTTCGGATTTTTATCGAACTACAGTAGTTACAAAGCTGTTTCTAGATTCCAAAATTTCAGATTGAAGGTAAATATGACATTTGAATGAGAACGAATACTCGAGATTTTTATTCGATTTTCAATCGATTTCGAGGTCTTGTCGAAAGTCGGTAGTTTCAACATTATTTTCAAATTCCTGAAATTAATATTGAAAATAATTAAAACAAATCTGAGTGCTAGTTTCAGTTTTAGACTAAGCTTACAGATACTCAAGATTTTTTGAAATTTTCAATAATCTTCGAAATGTAGCGCGTCCAAATTTGATGCTAAATCATTATTTCCCATATTTAACTTAAATTTCTCAAACGTTTCTGCAAGAAAACCTAAACGCTCTTCTATTGAAAAATTCCTTTTTTTAAGCTATCGTGTCATTCAATCGAATACAGAATGTTCGTCCATACTATGACCAAATTTCTATTAAAACATCAAGAGAACATCCTTCAAATGAAAAGCATTTACAGATAAGATCTTCCACGCTACATTAGCGAAATTTACTTCGATTGGAATCTAGAAATAATTAAAATGCTATCGTTGGCTAGGATTCTTGGGTGAAATCGACAACGCATTATTTCGCTTCTGTGCAGCTTAGCCGAAGCACGAATTGCGAGGACGTTAAGAAGTCGTTTCATTTTCAATGTAATTCCTGCTTCCCCCGGTATTATCCTGTTCTATCTCCATTTCGAGCTCATTAAATTGTGAGTTTGGTTTACGCGTGGCGGGTATTTAACGTGGATTTCGCCTCTCGTTCTCCACAGAACCGAGCTATGATAGGGAAAACGATAAAAGAAGAGAGCGTGTCTCTTCTCGAAGGGCAGAAAGATTTTCGCAATTGCAACTTTGATAGCAGTGCAAAAGCTGACCTCGAATGGCAATCTGGCCACTTTGCCGGGTTTTACGATGTCGTTCTAAGTGGAAAAATAAGTTTCAAAGAATTTCTATGTATGCGTTATCCGAATGCGAAGCTAAGTTACACGATAGAGCTCGAGTTCACTGGAAAAATAAATGTATAACGTCTCTTGTTTGAGAGATCTCTCGAAGTCATTTTGCCGTTGTAAAGCTTGGTCGATTGGAAAATTAAAGGGGATAGGTTAACAGCGACGCTTGAGCGACTTTTAATTTCATGTATCTGAATTTTATCCGACCGAACTTAGAGAACGGGGATTTGGGTGAAAGCGTTTATTATTTGGTATGTAAATTAATAAAAAAATTATTAATTAGATGTAAAATAACGAAGTAACAAATGGCATAATATAGTAGAATAGAAGTAAAATGACGTGGTATGTGTAGAGAGAAGAATAATTCTTGGCCATACAGTTGTACGTGTCTCTTGAGAAATTAATGCCAATGAACTATCTAAAAGTAATCAGTAATTTAGTTTAAAAAATACATAATCTTATAAAGAAAAATTATTATTTGAATTCTTCTTACTGCGTGTAGTATGCATTAAATCAATGAGCACACTGGATGATTAATATTAGTTTACGTACGTTCATTATGCTTTTCCTATTCACGTGTTTACCATTGATAATTCATGCGTATCGCTACTACGAATGTTATCTTAACGTTATGCTGTTAACAGATCGTGATCTGCCTAGCTTTGATCACATGCTGCACGCGCTTCCAGTCACACGATATCACACATAAATGAATTACGTACATGGGATACTTGGTGATTCACAGCCTAATGAGAAATGAGCAAGCTTCAGGGGAAAGTAAATTGAAACATACTTTAAAATAAATACAATATCGAAGGTAAAAAACGATTACCGAGATATATCGAAACAATTCTATAAATTTCAAAGGAAAAATAAGAAGAAAGAAATTTTTATTAAAATTCACTAAAAATAAAGACGCTAGTTGCCAATCTCAGTTTTCAGCTGTAAAGTTTTTCTTTCATATCGAAATTCCCAATAAAATTCTACTTCGTCGCATTTCGAATTTCCTTTCTCTGAATGAAATTCGTCTTTAATACGCTTAACATCTGAAATGAACTAGTAATACACGTTTTACCACTCGTCTAATGCATAAACACGTTACCAAATGTTTATACAATTCAATTCGTCCCTCGTTTCACTTATTTCAACGAACGGAACGAGCGAGAATGTAGATCAGCGTTCATCAATGTAAATTTCCATTCATCGTGCACCTTCATTCCACATTATGGAACGAAGTCACTTTATATCCGAGCGGGGCGCAACGAATCGTAAATTATATTTTGCATAACAACAAACTCGAATCCATTACTTTTTTCCGTTCCATCGTCCTTTACGTTGGCTGCGTTATTACGTAGCGTGTTAGGTTCATTAACAGGGGTCAGAATGCAGAGTTTGTTTTCTTCGCAAACGAACAAACATTGCACGGAAATTAACGTTGAAAAGTGGGAAATTCAATCGAGATCGATGCGACTTAATGTTGCTGGAATAACGTTAAATAATACCATTAACCAATCCGTGGGATTGGTTAATATTTTAACGAGACTGTTACGGTCCAAGGTGTGGTAAGCTGCAATTCCACCCCCTTGCTTTGGACTAATTCGTTGGCCGCTAATTTCGAACGTTCTTGCTCCGTGTTCTATCTACGTAATAGCTGACCCCGTGCTACCTATTTCCGGCCTAGTTTCTCGGAACCGAGTAATTAACGTCCCCGACGTTCTCTCGGTGTCCTTAAAAGTTTCGAAAAAAAAAAAAAACTCCTCTTTAGAGGGGCTCGTTAGAAAAGCGATATGCGAAGATTACCGTGTCGCTATTTGCATCTGCTTCAGAGTAATCTTCCCTTCCCATTCCTCGCGCAGAACTTTTGTATTAGTTGGAGAAACATACTGTTGAAAATATGTCGTTTTATTAGATTCGGATCTGTTTTTGCACGAATGAAATTTCTGCTCGGGAATATCTTCTCTTAAGTTTATCATATGAAAGTAATACTTCTCACATTTTTTAATTTGGTGTAGTATATTTCGATGCGCGAAGATTCATTTACGATTCGACCAGTTCATTTATTTATAACTTATTTATTTATAATTAGTTCCTTTCAATTTCTCCAACATAATCTAACAAATATTTACATTTTGTATATAGAAGATTTCGTAGGACTCGAAGAATCGTACGAAGCTGCTTAAGCAAAATTTGTTGACGTAATCGATTAGTCGGATGAATCGGATAATTCGCAAATACCATACGTATTTCGAGTTCACCTTTGTAAATTTAATCTTGCCACCGATAGCCAGAGAAATTTATTAGCTCGAATTTCATAGAGTGGACGCGAGGGTTGGACAGCGAATACGGCGGGCGTATTTTGAACGCAAACGTTTTGACACAATCGATGGTGCACGTTAGAAACATATTGCGGCTGAATGGTGTGATATTGGTCATCGGGAGGTCAAAGGATTTGACGGAACGCTCGTGGCGATTCGTACGTCAATCTCTAGGACAGACCATCTGACAAATGGAATGCATGATTAATGCTTGGTCCCTCTACACGTTCCTACCGCTAATGGGTTAATCTTAACTGTGTCCATAATTAGCAATTATATTAATCCTGTATCTTCGTGTACAAGATCTGCTTGTATCTATTGATTCCGTGTTATAATTGATATAATTCTCTTAATTGAATTAGTATTTTGATCCTTCATGGCTACGATGTTCTTGGTATTGAAGATCTTTTCATATTTGTGTCTTGGATATTGAAACATTTTATATACATGAGAATATCGATGAGTTTGTTCAGTAAATAAACACTTTTTAAAAGACAACATCTTATACACCAGCGTAATGTTAATAATATAAAATACGTGTAACGCGAAAGGTATTTCAGGATTTCAAATATCCCGAGATATGGAAATTAATTTTATGCTTCTGTACGTTGGTGTGGGTATGCACGAATGTTGTTCATTATTATTTTACATTCAGTTATAGGTGGCTTCTTTATATATAGGATATCTGCAGCAGTTTCTTTCTTTCTTTTTTTTTTTTTTGAAGTTTTAATGTTATATCAGAATCAAAAATTGAATATGAAGCATTGATTTTCTGTCAATATATAGACATTTCTCTTTCAGCTTCCCGTTCGAGTTAATTAATTTTATAATTATGCTTCGGGTCAATTATATTTGCGATTCCAGCTACGTTATATGAACAAGTTTAAAATATTAATAACGAAATACATTGCAGATTTAACGTAGTATATTGATATTGTATAACCATAACTTTATTCGTTAAAATTGTTAATTAATATATAAAATCATTAGGAACGTTGATACATAATTCCTGTTCATTTGCTTAGAAAGCAAACTTTTTAAGTCTACTAAATTTTACTTCGCTATAAAAAGAACAACGTTCCATGAATTCAACTGTATCGTTCGTAGACTGAAGCGTACTTGGTCGTCGTAAAGAAGAATAATTAATAAAATATTCATAACTTTTATCCGTGTTCTGTTCCAATACACAGTGGGCATCCCCTGTTTTCAACGTCAAATCTTTTACACTACCTCACACAGACATTTGGAATATAATAAACCATTGTAATTCGATAATCAGAAAGGACGAGATTCATCGCTTTCTCCCCTTTGCGAAAGGAGAAGATTATAATAATCTTATCCCCTTCGAAACGAAAGGAGAAGATTATAATAATCAGAATAGAATAGAATAAAAAGTAATAGAATATATTCACGATATTCTATATTCCATAAATATTCGCTTCTTCCAAAACGAAGGTGAACGATACAATTTTCCATGCAACGTGAACGATAGAACGGAATGGAAAATTTCATAGACGTAAAAGGTAATCGAAGCGGATCGATTTATTTTTCTCTTCTCTCGAGCCCCAGTTACAATGGTTCCATTCGCTTAATTCACCCGTGACGTAATACATTCTTCCCAGCGAGAGATCAACGAGCGTCCGAAATGCGATCGATACTTGATCACCGATCACACGCACGAAATTCCAATTCCTTCTGATTACGGAACCGTGCTTAAGCGCACAAGTAGACGCTAGTACGGCCCGATTTTGCGCGGCAAAGAGGATTGGATGAAGCGGAAAATCTCGAACGGGAGCGTAATGGAAAACGTGCATTTCGATTTAGAACGTATTGGGTGATGGCCACGGGACGGATTTAAAATTTATTTGAGCGAACTAACTCGACCCGATGACGGCTCATTTCGACGATCGAGACCTGTGTTTTCGTGCAAAACGCGCCGGTTTTTCCTTCCCGTTGGTAATTGTACTTTGTGAATGGTTTTATTGTACGGTTTCGCTCGAAACGCTTTAAATGGAAGCAATTATCTAGTTTCACTGGCGTGTTACATGGAGATCAAGGAAAATACTGTGTTCTACTTCTTAATCATTGTGAAAATTATGCGAGAGTTATGTTTAGAGGTTTACGTTACGTTACGTGTGAAATTTGACACAGATCTAGGTATTAGGAATATTTTTATAGCGTGTTCTGTACAATGCATTAATCGGTGCATGATCCTTCAGAAAATTATACTTAATTCTTTATAAAAAAATTGACATATCGGTATTTCTTTATGGTATTAGATTGTCTTAGTTCGTTATAGTACTTCTCTTACTATTTGTATCGTGTAGTGATAGTAGTTTGAGATTAGAGATCTGTTTAATGTATATTTCTTTAACTTGACATTTTGCGAAATGTAAATGTTCCTTGAATTATAGTAAAACATTTTGTACTGATTTCTTGTTTATTAGAAAGTTTATTGTTTATTAGATAATTATAACTCACATGCTTCTCTAAGTGGAATATTCTTGGTGAAAATTATATTACTAATATAATGAAATAACATAATTCGCTAAATTACTATATTAATCCAATGAATTGTTTACTCTACTGGCTGAAATTTAATTTCTTTACTTTCTAATCTAATAGCGTGACTATTCTAAGGATACATTGCTTTTCATAGACATCAATAAAAATGTTCGTTATTTAAGGTGTTGTTTAATTATAATTTGAGGGAATAGACGAAATAATAGACGAAATTTTCTATGCGACTCCATTGCTCAAATATTTTAGCAGCAATGTAAGAAATATAATGCGACGGCGAGTAATAAAACTTAGTTATCGAGGACGAGTAAAGATCAAAGAGAGGCGAAGCTTCCTCGAACGAAGACGCGACAGAATGTCGTGAAAACTTTAATGAAAGGTCGCGATTCGTCCAAACACGGGGCAGAAAGTTCCTTCGAGTTCCTTTGCAAAACGAAGCTTCTTTTGACGAGTTTAAAAAATTCCGTGCGTTCTAAGAAAGTTCGCGTAAACGTAAAACGAAAAGCGGAAGTTTTTTTCGACGAAGCACAATTTTTTGGTGCAACTTTCTCAACGAAGAATTTAATGGTATTTACAACCGTCGTAGTTTGATATTTCAATAAAGATCTCATCTCATGCTTGCTAACATAATATTCAAGATCGTATTAATTGTAAATTAATGACAATTAATTATGAAATATATCAATTGTAAATTAATGACAATCAATTATTCGACATATCAATCGCAAATTAATAGCAATTGGTGATCCTACATATTAGTTGCACAGCATAAACGAATATACATAGTGATAACAGAAATCAATTTGAACTGTAGGTGTTTTTAAATGCAATACTATGAAAATGTTTCATAGATCCAAAGAGTTTTACAACTAAGTCGACTTGAAATTCTATTAACATAAGAAAACTTATTAAAACGACAAGAAATTATCATTAATGTCTACGGCATTAATTTTACCTACGAATTGGTTCATTGCAAACTAGTTAAGAATAATAACACAACTAGCGAAAGATTCCATGTAGATACAGCTAAAAATTATTTCAAACGAGCTGCTAATACATATATATTACATATATATATTTTCATTCATTTCTCAAAAACAAAAAAACAAGAGGAAAAAGGAGAAGGAACAACACAGTCACGACATCAGTCATCTATCTTCACACTAAAATTGATTAATTACAAATTAGTTAAACGACAAAAAAAAAAATTAAATACAAATACAAAGATAGAAAAATGACCGTAAATTTGTAACCAAAAACTTCTTTCTTCGTAAAAATTGAGAAAGAATAGTATGTCAAAAGCCATAGTTTCATCCTATAATATTTTCCATCTTGATGCGCAGAAGATTCATTAACCGAATCTGTTTTCACGAGAGCAATAATTCCAGTTCGGAATCACCTTCCGCAATAACGGTACAGGTCGAACTCCGTGCAGCAATCCGATGTCAAACGACGTCGTGCGACTGCACGAATCTGCCAACGTAACTATACTAGTAACAATAAATAGATTACACAGGGATGGGGACGGTCGGAGGGCCGTTTTACATGCAGTTGAGCGTATTTGTACAGCTGGTGCGTGTATCATTGCGCCAGCAATCAACAGAAGTGCATTGCATTAATGAACAAACGCACTGGTTAATAACAATTATCGCTGGTATTCGGATATTGCGTCGCTCGCGGGGTGTACGCCGTGGCTACAACTTCTAAGCATTCTGGCTAACGAAGCGAAACTGCAACAAGGGTTGAGTAGTGAGCTGAGAACGATCGTAAGAGCTATTGGAGAAGATTAAACAATTGCTTGTCTGGATAGTTTGATGGACGAACTGTTGCATTCTCTCTTCTTTTTTTTTTCTTCTGTATCTAATTTCTTCGATAAATCGTAGTTATTACTAGTTTAGGTATTCGATTCCTTCGATAATTATATTGTTAGATTTCAATTGTTTGTCAATGAACGTGAACAAATAACGCGAAAATTGAAAAAAGTGTATCGCAAACGATACAGACGTTAATTACCATATAATAGAGTCTCGTAATTTTCTCATTTGAAGACGAGAAGATCATCTTCTTAGAAGATGTAGAATATTTAGAGTATCTGGAATGGGGAGATCAAGAAAGAACCGACCCCATAGATGTTAGAATTTTCCTTTTCCGATAGCGTGTTCGTTAGCCACCATTGTCGTTACTCTACACCGTTACTCTGCGCCGTTTATTTAACAAGATACGTCTCTGAAAAAGAAACTCAATACCTTTATTTGTACGAACTAAAAAATGTCTGTAATAAAAAATTGTCAGATAGAAGTATTGTTTCATTTTCCATATAAATTCTCCGTAGTTGCTGTATTAACCGTATGAAAATTTTGTTTTCACTGCAACTAGTCAACCGTGTCAATCGCATATTTCTCTCTCTCTCTCTCTCTCAATAAATGATTGATTTGCCGAAAGATTATTTGTTCGAATCGTAACGAAGTTGAATGATTTTGACGATCTGTCAGGCGTATTGTATCGGTTCTATCGACAATGATGGATGCGCCACTGCAATCGTATCGGGCAAATAGAATATGCGATTGTATGGTATACATCCTAATCCCATTGTTTCCTTACTGGCGTAAGTAAAGCGGTATCGATTTAACAGCATAGCGTGCAGGTTGATCCGTTTCATTGTTCCATTCATTAGCGCATGCTAATGGGATTGCAAATGTGTCATATGAATGACAGTGAACCGCATTAGAATATGTTTGCAAATAAGAATATTGTTGTCATTATTCTATCCGATTTGTATGATTGATAATCCTCTAAGCTCAGTTTCTATGTAACATACGCCATATTTAGATATACAATTTTTAACATGATGACTCTAACGACGAATTGTGTATGTTCTCGCGATATTGGAGTATCGTTAATTATTACTAGATTACGTTTGTTTTGTGCAATTTCATATTATCAAGGTAACTAAGAAAATGGAACTTACGTAAAAATTTATTTCACTGGAGAAAATAACAACTACCTCGTTTCGAGTATTCTTTGTATTTTCACTTATCACGCGCATTTCGTACAATTTTCCACTTTTCAATTTTGTCGTGAATGCATGAAATAATTTTTCCTGTCCTTTACGTGTTTTAGGTCGGATATAGAATACACGACAAATTCGTCGAAGACCTTCTTGAAGATTCCCGACGTTAAATTGGAGGACGAAGGTCTCTATAAGTGCGAGGCTACATATCTGGCTGTGAATCGAAAGTGCAATAATGTCCAGCATATCATACTTAACGTCACCGGTAAGTTTTCTAACGATATTGTTTCAGACAGTATAGAAAAGTAGGAAAGCCATTGAATTTTCCACACTTCTCTGGTATCCAACGATTGAGACTCGTCATTCTTAAATTCTTCAAATTTTTCAAGATCTTTGCCACGTCATATCTTGTCTCAAACTCCTCGAAACGAAATGTACAGCAACGAATTAAGACCATCTTCTATAAATAACGTAAATAAAAAGAAAAATCCAGAGACGCTGCGCAAAGACGTATAAGAGGGAAACACCAAAAAGGAAATTTATCATCGCTATTTATTCAGGTCTTTCTCTTTGCTCCGCTTCCTTGTCGAAAGTTCAACAGCTAGTAGAGTTTAACTTTCCACTGCAAAGAGACCAGACTTCATAAACATTTATATGCTGGAGTTTTAAACTCCCGTTTAGTTTAGGTAATTTACTATTCAATTTAATGGACTTAGTATTAGTAAATGATCGAGTCGTGATTATTTGCTGTATAATCGACCGAACAAACTATGAACTCGAAAAGAGGGTAGGGGACGGTTACGAGATAGAGGAGCCTACGGAAGGGATGCTTTTCACGGTGCACGAGCCAGAGGTGGCGTATAATTTAATTAATCGATTAAACGTCGACGATCCCCCAGTAGTAAGATATGCGTGGAATAACTCGTATTAGACGTATCGTACTTGTACGATCCGTGTAATCTGGGTAATCCCAGTAATTCGACAAACGAGAAAGCCGCAGTACTAATCCGAAGTGGTAGCGACTAAACCACTGAACCGGTTATCTTGACACACGCAACATGTCATACTATTAAAGTGCGGTTGAATTTACGAACATGAAAGGGATGCCAATTACTTTGAAATTTTAGCTGGAAACCGAGATACCGCTCGACGGTGTCACCGGCGAAACGAACTTAAACCGTGATAAATATGGTGTATTTGAACGGACACTCGTAATTTGCCGCTTAAAAGTGTCCGAACTACATGGAAGTCCACGTGTTATTGATTCAAGTATGAGCCGTGATGTTGGAAATCAGTAAATGATATTTTAAAGCATTGACTTTGCCTATTTTTCTTTCACTTTGAATATTTTTCGGACGGGATCTTTGTGATTAGAATCGATTGTTCGCAGAGGAAGATCGACGCTTGGTTGAAGGTACCTTTGTCCGAAAAGTAGAGGAAGAAGATCTGCGACATAAATCTCAGGTTGATATCGGAAAACGTCGCGCATGAAGATACACGCGTGTAATTTATTTTTCATTAGGGAAGGCGTTACGTAATATTTTTGAGAACAACATTTTCCAAGCCAGAGGAATAATTCCGAGAAATTGCCCAAAGTGAACATCTCCGATAATACTTAATAAGAAGCTTCAAAAATTCCTCAAACAAGTCCGATAACTGTACCCTCACTTGCACCTTATACGTCCATACAATGCGATATTGAATCGCTCGAATTACGAAAGTTGGCATCGCGGTTCTTACATTGCGTTTGTTAAAGAATATTCCCAGGCCGAAATTAATCCGCAGTTCGAAACATCAGGAAAAATGTTCGCGGTAAGTCCGCCGCCAACTAACGTGGATTCTTACGTCGTCTGATTACAGTCAGACCGTGCTAATAACGCGAGACTTGTTCTGAACTCGTGCAACCGTGGCGAATCTGTTCATCCATTGAAGGTTTATTGTAATTACCAGCGTGTCGCGAAGCGAAACTCGCGAATGGTCGGAAGTTGTAACGCGGAAGCCGAAATGTCGCGCAGGATTCATGTTTTCCCACGTTCCCAGCCTTTCTCAGAGTTCTCCGCTCGCGTAAGTGCAACTTTCCGAATTGTAAATCTTTCGAGGATAGACCGAACCGTGCGGCTTTGCTTTCAAAAGCATCACACGTATTACGTTTGTGTGACTTTCTGGACGTTTGATGATTTTACGTACGAAGATTTGTCTGATGGTGGAAAGTCGAAAATTATCTATGACGAAAGCTGAACAGATTGTGGATCTTTACGTATTTATAGAATATTCTGGAAAACATATAGATTGCACGTAATATGCAAAAATATAGTATAAAATATTCAAGGTATAGCGCCTGTATAATTCATTAGACCAAATAGACTAGACAGATTAATTCGACTAACTAATTAGATTGCAAATGTTTATATAGTTTTGTGTTCGTATGCTTTTCGTTAATTAATGTAATTCAATGTCGTTAATAATGAATAATCGTTTTACCTATTAAATATTATAAGAAGTATAATATTTTAAATATTTTATACGCATACTTTTAGATATTACGTTTAGATATTAACATTTTTGCTTCGCTATAATACTTCGTCCTATTACTTCCACGGACTTTTGTCACATTTAAATATTCGTAAGTATATAGATTACACGACTCTAGTTTTAAAGCAAAAGTAGAAATGTACGTGCAATGCGACGTGTTTGAATGGATCAAAGGCGACATTTTTAGGGCGGAAGTTGAGGAAGGCCTGGCACGTGGTTCCCTTTCAATCTAAAATTTTCAATCGCTTTACAGTCGAGAAGAAAGTACAAAGCAGAGTCGAGGTGGATGGGTTGAGGTTTAAAGAACGCGACAAAACGAGCAACGTGTTTCAGGCGGTCGAAGGTCCGAAGCTCGACAATGAATGCGACCAAATAAAAACAATTAGAACGACGTTGCTATTAAAAGTTGCAAATTGCACACTTGTGCCGAGGTCGGGTTTGCCACGTAAAATATCGCATCGTTGTGTCCGTGTCTCATTTCCATGGGCAACATTATTTTAGGTGAGAACAAACGCTTTTCAGCCGAGCCTCGTCATCCGCACTAATGATACGTTTCACGTTTGCCCGTTGTTATAAATTATTATGGCTAACGACACAATTAACGGCCAAGATACCGCGGTGTTCGTCGCTTTCAAAATATCGTAAAATATCGACCAGCACGCGAATAGACAATTTTCGTTTGATATCGCATTTTGCTCTTTTGCGAATCTTCGTATTTCTTTTACGTTATATCGATTATAAACGCACGTTTTATTTATTCGATGGGATCGATGGCGTTTGACGGGAATTTCTTTTTACATTGACACGACTCTCGTCACGTCAAAAATTCAGCGTTGGTAGAAATAATTTTCCTCGGACATTTCATTTTCGTCGCAATCGAGATAACAAAGAATCTTTATACAGGCGAAGTACATCAAAAAATGAAATATTGTGACGCGAAATTATTTTTTTTGTCAATCAGTTGACAAATTCGTTCTTTATTGTCAATTTTAAACAAATTCAAGATCGGCAGAAATAATTTTCATTCACCGTTTCATTTTTATTGCGATCCGCTAAAAAACAGAATTTTTCGTGCAGCAGCATGTCGAAAATTAAAAGTAAATACTTCGACACGGGATTAATATTTTGTCGCCGAATTTTAAAATTGGTGGAGTATGCACTTCCGATGAAAAATTGATCGCACCAAACGATACGTATGAAACGACGAAAAAAAAAAGAAACTAACTCGCAAACTAATTCATAATCGGAGCTGTAGTTTTCAAACTCCCGATTATGGAATTCTGATGGCGGTGTAAAGAATCTTTATTGGGAATATTTACGCTATGTAGGTCGAAACTTTGAAAGGTTCGAGTGTGTCTATAAAACGTGGTATCACGCGTATCCTGTTTTCGCCACAAATTAAGAAAATAACAGTGTTAAATCGTGACGTGGGTTGGTTCGGTAGCAGATAGAAACCGAGTACTACGCGCATGTACTCGTTTATTGAAAGCCAGCTGCAAAGAAAAATATAGCTAACCGAGTTTCCAAATATGTTAGTCGCGTAAACGTGGTCGAGTTTTTCGTTCGATATTTTTGAAGCTTGAATTCCTCTACACGTTTCAAATTTTCTATTTATTTCTTAGTATTGGGTTGTCCGAAAAGTGTCTTTCTTTTACAGACACGTCTTTTACAACGACGCTTCTTTATGCAAACATGAAACCTAACCTGTCGAACGTTGTGATCTTTATTTCGATAGAAGAAAATGGATCATACGTAATTCGAGAAAATAATATAAAACGGAAAATGTTGTGCATCCATTATTTCCTTATAAAAAGAAAGAAACTTTTCGGACGACAATGGAAAGATCTGAGCTAAAATCAAAAGATAAATGTTGAAGAAAATCACCGTTTATATTATTATACATATATGTACATAACGTATATGTATATAGTAAAATAAAATAATATATTCCGTACCTGTAGAATAGTATCTTATCATGTGAACTTAGATGATTACATTTCAACGTTAAAATAAATGTTAAATCTTGGAAGTAACACCTTGAACAGGAAAAAATTAAGACCAAAATGCAAAAGTTTCTTGCTTGGCTCGAGGCAACAACTGGAAATAGCACACACACGAGGGTAGCAAATGCGACCGAGGGAGAAGGCTCGATCTCAGCACAATTTTTCGGCTGAGTGACACGGTTAAGGGGCGAAATTAAACACTGCCTCTTCTTTCTTACGTGCTTCATGTCGGAGTATCACTCGTTGTCCTTGTCGGGGAAGAAACCTGGCTTCGGGCGATCGCAGTTCTCATTTCTTTTTTTAAAACGACACGTTGCCTTTTGCCATTGCCTCTCGTGTATTTATACGCGTCGAAAACACACAGGCATGGAATAACAAAAGAGGGCCATTATTTCATGCGAAGAAGAATTGCTTTTATTAGAGTGCTAATTAAAATGTAATTCTTGCGTAATCTTTTCTATTTCTTCCGTATTTCTTTATCGTATTAGCATATTTCGTTATAGTGTTTCCGTTACTATTTATATCGTGTGGTTGCGAAAGTATAAATTTCTCTTGGAGATTCGAGATTTCAAGATAATAAAAATGTAAGTCTTGAGTAATCCAATTCGATAAAATAGAAGAAATGATATAATAATCATTATATTTATAATTAATGGTTGGATTTTCCGACTGAATCCTGTTTTTCAAGATTTCGATAATCCATGAACAATCCATTATAAAAATAATACAAATATATACGAGAGGAGACGACATACTACAATAATTTCTTATGGTAGAAGTAAAATTGTGGTTAAGCATGATGTCGCGACTGGCAACATGTTGTTACTGACAACGAGTAAACATGATGTTAAAAGACTATTTATTTAAAGTTTAAGAAGTCCCGGAGATACAGGTAGTATATTTCTAGTAAATACACCGAAGGTTTAAAAAACGGATTATAATTTCTCCGTGATTAAAGTGTCGTTTTAATTAGAATTTTAGACTTTGATTTTAACGGGGATGTAGCGAAGAAACGAAAAGAAAAGAAAATAGACGAATCTGTTCGTATTAAAGATATAACTCCACCTCAATTACATAAAACGAACTGCATATCGTGACCTAGTTCTTGGATGCTTGGAATTTCCAAATTTCAGAATTATTTTCGCTTATTCTCTGTAATAACCTGCTAAATTTTCAAAAATCCTTTCTTCGTTAGTATCCTCTAAGGAAGAAAAGAATTTTATTAAAAATTGTAAAAGAAACTCGCCTATATTGACAAGACTAATTTCGATGCGAACATATTTACAGTAAACGAACATAAAAGCAAGACGTTTGATATTTATATCGATATAATTATATTGATTTTCAGACTTTTTCTTCAATTCGATATGAATACGCAGAGTAAATAAATATTTCTACCCCTAGAATTTCGATATTCAAAGAAGAGAAAAAAGTAAAAAAAAAAAAAAAGGACGAAGATGACAAGATGGGAAATCGAGTTCGATTTTATTTCACGAGGACTTTGACTTTCCGGTGCATGTATGTGCAAGCTAGGTGAAAACGTATGGCGGAACTTCCACATCGACCTAATGCCTGTCCGAAAGTTTTCTATAACTCCCGCCGTGCAAACGCATGGACGAAGAAAGCGCGCGATTCCGACGACCGAAATGAAATTTGAAAACTTGAAACTCATTCGGTGCATACGAGCCGCGATTCTTTCACCTGCTGTCAGCTTTCACCTTTTCATGACTCGAATAAATATAACGAAGATACGATGAAAAAGATCTCGTTGACAAGAAACAAGAATAACTAGCCCGCCCATAATTTATCTATCGTAATTTGTTTCTAAATCTGATATTAACATATCTAAGACGAAGACAGCATAATTTTTACTGGACATACGTTCGCAATAGATGCCTTGTACTTTCTATATACATGTAAACTCCCTAGAGAGTTCAAGGGCGATAGGGACTTTCTCTGTTTCACGGACAGCACCTGACTTTCTTTGTTTCACGGACAGACCGATTTTTTTTGTTTTACGGACATCCATTTTGAGAGACGCTCATTTCCCAAACGAACGGACAGAGAGGAACATCAGAGATAGACAAGACCATAGTAGTAATTGTTTAAAACATTGAAGATTGACGGAGAAAGATCGGTAGTTCAGGAGGTTGAAAATCGATTCTCGATTTTCAGGTAGACACTGCACGAAACTTCTTATTTATTTAATTATTACTCTTATTAATTGTTGTTAATTATTCATTGTTATTTGCTCCTGTATTTCATTTAAGTATTTTCACAATAAACTCGATTTTCAGACTTCAGAATCGATCCTCTGAACTACCACCTGATAAACGATCTTACATACATCTTCGGATCGATTTCGATTTTGACAAATATATGACCGTCGTGTCTCATTACAGCGTCAATGAAATTCCAAAATGTTTTATATAACACATACAATATTGACATTAAAATTCACCGTGATGGGTATTCAAATATTTTCATGAACCGTTTTATATCTTCTTCACCCATATGATCGTGCAGGCGTTGAAATCTTTTTGAATATTCGTTGGAATCGGCACAAATTCAACTCAAAAATCATACAGTAGTGTATCACCGATGAACCGATATTATGATTAAGCTGCATAATTCGAGGGAAGTAATTGTAACAGCCATTTCGTTGGCTGTTGACGCTATTCGTCGCGCGTATTTCAGAGAGCAATTTATCGGATGGAAAGCTGTTACGATCGCGAACCGCGCAAAGGAGCGAGCAATCGACCTCTATTTAAATTATATGAAGGACCACTTGTCTCGCGGCCAATCCAATTAGATCTTCTAGCTGCTGGAAATTATGGGATTTCAGGCAGCTCTCTCCCTCTCTCTCTCTCTCTCTCTCTATCTATCTCTCTCTCTGGGCCATTGGGCTTCTATCGACTCTCCAGCACTTCTGATTGGACACCCTCGCTTGCTCCTTCTAATTCGGACCCCAAATACATCGATCTGACCCCCCTGCGACTACCCCTCGTATTATTAAAACCGATTCTAAAGGATTCCGCTGCTCAAACCATTTCTATCGACTCAAATCGATTTTCCCTAGATTATCTCTGGTAAGATTGTATATATCGAATATGAAGGAATTATTTGGTCAAATTATTTGGTTTCTATAGAACTTATTAGGTTGTCCGTAAAGTTTCTTTCGTTTAATAAGGAAACAATAGACGCACGATGTTTTTTTGTTTTATATTAGTTTGTTGAATTATTCAGGAACATGATAATAGAAATATAACGAAATGGATCATACGTAATTCAATAAAATAATATAAAAGAGAAATTGTTGTTCATCTATTATCACCTTATGAGCCGAAAGGAGCTTTTCGGACAACCCTAATAGTAAAATTGCGTGAGAGTAGTTCCATGAAGATGTAATGGCTCTCTGAATTAATTTATCGTATCGTAATGTAAATTCGTCTCGTTTTTGTTAGGTACATCGTTGTTTTCGCAGTAACGAAATCTGGTCTTTGTCTTGAACAAATAGAATCGTCCACTGATATGGAAGTATAACGTCGCGGAGGTACAATCTTCGTAACAGACCCAATACATCATCGTCGGCACAGAGGCGTAACATTTTCCCCAAAAAGGAAGCAACATTTTTGTCAAAAACACAGACTGAACTCTGAAGCTCAGTACGAAATTCTGCAGGGAAATTCGGATTCGCCCAGCTCATGAAAGTTGCAGTTGCCGTATGTTTTTTCCCGCGCTTTAGCATCGTCGTCGTGCAGCGTGCTGCACTCCGGGTACACACTCTCTTCTCCACTTTCCGGCCTGGGAAAATGAAAATTTCACGGAATTGAACTTCGTTCGAGAGTTGCGTGACGTAGCGCTTCAATTTATTTCTTTGGGCAATGGTGGAATAATTAGAATGATCGAAACGCAAGGAAAGAAACGGGTCCCTGTTAGGTACGTACGAAAGATCATGAAACTTTCCATCAAATTTTCAAGGTTTTTGTCACTAGAATATATAGCGATGATTAACATTTTACAACGTATAACATTTTCATCAAAGAAATCCAAAATGAAGACAATCCAAGAGGGTACTTAACGCCTTATTCTCAAAAATAAAAAATAATTGATAAAATTTCTATGGAAAATTGCAGAGTGATCGTTTTGAATAATTGATGCTATTAATATGCACATCCATAGCTGTGAACTGTAATAATTATAAAAAGGAACTTAGAGAAACGAAGTATTTCAATATTAACTAGAGGTTAGCGAGGTTTTCTTTGGTTGAAATATCAAAACTGTGAGATATTCAATTTCATAATAATAAGAAGGCGAATCGGAAGGCTTGATAGAGGTTTCGCTTCATTTGAATGTAAATTACGCGATAAATGCTTATCGAAATGTGGCGATGCCCAGAGTTCACCTGGAACGGGGTGAATTGTTCATTAAACGAAAGTAATTACGCGAGCGGGTAAAATGTTAAAAAATTGTCGAGCTTGGAAACTATTGGCGAGATCGGCATTCAATAAACTTGCCACCTTCGCGAGTAACCTGCAGTCACAATTTTTCTGCAATAATTTGTCTAACTGAATCCTACTGTAGGTAAAAACAAAATTTGAACAAATCGTGTTTTAAACCTTTTCTTATTATATAAAGCTACGTGTGTAATACTATCTGATACCTTCTCCTTTATTCCTATATTTTTACTGTTTATATTACGAAACCAAACTTCAGGAATAAAAGTACCAAATGAATATAAAAGTTGTTCTATAAAATTACAATGATATATTAGAACTTTAATAGGAAAAAAGTTTCAATGTGCTCAGATTAACAGAATAATTAGAAAGGGGGAAATGAAATTGATCGACGCATTCGAGTGAAAATTTGACTATTTACAGAAGAGAGCAAAATGATGTAAATGATATCGAGGGCAATAACTTTTCATTATATCGTGTTCTATTATAAACGTAAGTAATTGAAAATATCACGTTTGATTTTAATTTGCGAATTCGTACGTTATTTTACAATATTTTTCATTCTCTGCCTCGTATTCCTCCTGAGTCTCCACCAACCCACTTTCATCCCCCCGAAGCTCATTCCAGCTCGTATCACGAAATCGTTGCGCTGGGACTCAGCGATTCGCTAGATTAGAGGAACTCCGGCGAGGCAAGTGGTACACTTTTCATATAACTGCATCTCCAAGCTGTTCTTCTCTCCTGTTACGGAATAACCACCGTCAACGATCACAACGATGTACCTGACATTAATTTTTCTATAAACTTGCTCAGGGATTTACCGTGTTACTATTCGTGAACAGGTGCGTTTCGCATTCTGGCAGCAAAATTTTCATTAGACAAAATCGGAAAAAGAAACGAGAGGAATTAAAAGGTAGACGATGAACAGAAAAAGGTGAGGGATAATTCTGTGACGAAAGAACGGAGAAATGACAAGCAAGGAAAATAGAAAGAAGAAGAAGAAGAAAGAAGAGAAACGAAACAAAAGGGAGAAATGAAGAGATGGGAGACGGAGAAGAAGAAGATAAGAAATGGCGAGAAAGAAGAAGGGAAAATAAGAAGAGAGGCAGGGTGGAAAGAAGGATTTGGAAGGAAGAAACAAGAAAAGAAACGAAAAGAAAAGGAGAACAAGGGAAAAAGCTAAGCGAAAGGAAGATCAGGGAACTCTAGCGAGTTCTCTGATTCCAAGTTTCGGACACAAATAAGCCAACGACCGTATATCTAGCCCAAAATTTCCATCTCCTTCTTTCCCGTTTCTTCGCTCCAAATCCGTCCTACCATAATTCAATCAAGACTTTTAACCGTGAACGGCTCTGATCCCGTATTTCGTTTGATCTTTTTCCAAATTTCCTCCACAAGATGATATATCCATCCTATAGCTAGGTCCGTCGTAGCAAAAGTATAATATAAAAAGGGGAATCGCAAATCTCTTGAAAGCTACATCGAGAACACGAGTCCGTCGAGGATCGCGTACCACGAAATCGATCCTCGTCGCCGGGGCTACCGGACCACCAGGCTGGTATTTCCGGTTCAGCTTCGCAATAAAAAGTTACGGCGCTCTCCGCGCGCACGTAAATTCGCAAGATGAATTTCCAGCGAAAACAGTTACTTGACATTCAGTGGCTCGCGATGAATTCAGCCGGGGCTGCTATCCCGGAAGCGGCACTTGCACGCGTTGAAAAGTTTATTCATAGAGCGGGCCTACGTCCCGAGGAAAAGCTGGTCCGCTTCTGCGTTTTCAAACCGGCCCGCCGCTGTCCTCTCCCTTTGCTGTCGCACAATGCACCACCGCGAGTCCAAGGGAATGCCGAATTAAAAACCGGATTCAAACGTCTGCGCGACGCGGACGAGCCTTTCACAGTGATATTGAGTTCGAGAGATAAAACGGGGGCGGTGAAAGAACCCGGGACAAAACGTGGACACTGAACGTCTTTCGCATTATCATCTTCAGAAGTTTCGTCAAGCGATTCACGTGCGACTCACTTTCTACCAGGCTCCGCGCGAGTGTTGGAAAATGACAATGAATAATAACTTGCGGTTTGCTTAGTTCTCTGTGTTTAGAGGACTGTTTTGGCGAAAGTGTTGGGCTTTGAGACGTTTCAAAGAGGAGCTGCTTTGGTAGAATTTGTGGCAGAATAGTTGAACGAGAAGCCGTGGAAGACTTTGAATTGACAATAAGAACGAAGATTGGAATGTTGGAGATAATCGAGGCACTCGAAACAAATACTTTGTTCCCGTATATGAATTTATAATATTAATTTGCTCGAAGAAACTATACTTTAATTCAGATAATTGAACGATATACTTTATAACTTACGTGACAATATGAAAATTTATATTTAATACGTGACGATAGAAACGGAAACTCCATTGGCGCTGTATAAAGGTAATAAATGTAGGCAAGAAAAATATAACAAGATTTATGTCGACCTTCGTAAATGCTTAAAATTGGAGCTGCGTGGGAGGGATTGAATGAAATACTGGAAGATAAACGGCTTTGTTGTCGAACTGGGAATAAGGATGATGATGTTGGAGAAAATTACAGTGTTTATTATGAATGTAATCAGGAAAAATATAATAGGATTTACCTTAATGCTAATAAATAACTAAAAGTAGAAACGGTGTCTGGGGGATTGAACGTGACGCCGGTAGGAATTATAGCGTTCATTGCAAATATAAATAAGAGATATGTGAGGAGATGAAATAATACTCCGTTAGTTACGTAGAGGTGTGAAGATCTGACGATAGTGTGAAACACAAGATTAAAGTTTGAGGGAACTGTATAATCATATCAAGGAAACGTAATAAGGGCGTGTAACATGACGGCGCTACACATTATACGGACTACATAAGGATAATGTAACGGAGAAATTGTAGAATTTTACAGAATATAATACTTTCAAGAATAAAAGTAAAATTTTCATTGGTCGCAAATTCTCGAATAAGCCGTGCATAAAATTAAAATAGTATTTGAATTAAAATTAAAATAGAAAATCTATTGTATTCGTTTTTCTAATTTACTTTTTCAAATTATATCTAAACTGCACAACCAGAAAGAACTGTGTTTTACGAAAAAATATTTTACCACAGGATGGTTCAATATAAGACAGAAACTGAAAACTAAACGTTCCAATACAAACTGCAAGAGGAATTTTCGCGATTACAAGCACGATGGTATCGATCAGCTATTACTCGACGAGAAAAGCAAAAAGAAAATTAGATGGGAATCTGAATAATTGAAATAGAAAATTGAATAACTTAAAATATCCACATCTCAGGAGAAATTTACAAATATCGATATTACCATTGAACTGTCGTTATATATTTAAAGTTACGTAAATAAAATTGATAAAATAGTGTCTATATATCAAACACTTTTATGGACTTCTATTGGATGGCTGATAATATTGGTTTATATGATTAATTCGATACCTGCATACAATATCTATATATACATACGTATAACGCGGAAACAGATAGTTTATAATTAATTCCTAGAATTTAATCAATTTGTATACCGGAGATAGACCAATCAATTTTTCAACAGTATTATTTCGTTAACGTATTATAACGATAACAAATTTATTTTCATCCTATAATCCTATAGAAAATAATTAAAGAGCTATAATAACGTATCCAAGCACTGTACTATACAGTAGCTACAAAAATTATTTACACATATTCTTATTTTCCAATGAAACATTTTTTTATCCGATTCTACGTTTCATTTTGTTGCTATAAAATTTTATAGTCGCCTGAAAGTACTATTAAATAGTAGAAAATTTGATATACTTGAATCTATTCTATTAGTATATGAATGTTATAAATAATAAACATTAATGGAAAGAAAATATTTTGTACAGCCACTGCATATCAATAACAATATGAATTGACAATAAAGTAAAACACACATAACTCGATAAATATGACTAAAAGTCGCTACATCTAGTACTCGGTCCACTAATGCTTTCAAACCTTTTTCCACCTCTTTCTCTTTAAACTTTCTCTCGAAAGTTTCGAAACTTTCTCACCACCCAACGTTCACCCTTAAGAAGATTTATTCTTTCATACATACACCTGTGTGCATTCGCATAAGCCATTTCTGTCTTCAAATGTCACACTGACTTTCGCACAAATTTCCAAGATCTTTACCTTCAAAACATCAGCCTAACGTTCGTTAGAAATTATCTAAATTACATCAATGTGACAGTCGCACGCTGTCACACTCTGAAAATTGTTTTAATCAAATGCAACTTAGTCTGATAGATCTCTAGGAATCAGATTGAGTCTCTATGAAAATTTCATTATGACAAGTCCAATTCCATGAACGGATATTAAATTATTAATCTAATAAATCTAGAAACTAGGAAGCTAATCTTTAGATTTTTAAAAATAAAAAACAAAATAATGACGGAGTGTACGGACACAATGATCCTACAGGGTCATTTTCGTTGCAAAACTGTTTCTTCTCTAATAGAAGAAATCCCAACAGACACGCACGTAAACAGAATTCAATAAAACGTACAATTGGCAATAATTAAAAAACATGAGTACTTATGAAATTGTTTATAATAATGCATATTCAGATTAGTTTTATACTAACATAAAAATCCATTTAATTTACTGCTTACAGTAACCTAAATTTATTTCCCTTTCAATTGTTCTATATTAGGTTGTCCGAAAAGTTTCTTTCGTTTCATAAGGAAATAATAGACTAATAATAGTTTATTGAATTATGCACGAACATAATAACAAAAATAGGACGAAATGGATCATACGTAATTCAATAAAATAATATAAAACAGAAATTCTTGTTCATCAATTATCACCTTATGAAACTTTTCGGACAACCTAACACATATACACGTTAAATTATACTATTAAACGTTTAGAACAAATGCGATTACTTTCAAGTAGATAGTCTGATGAAAGATTAATACAAACAACGGATTAAATCGACCGTGGTCGTTGGATGTCGACAACTTGTATCCGTAATCAATATCGAATCGCTTGGTTTGCTTCTCGAGGAAGTCGATGAGCGAAGTGTCGAGCAACGTGGAAAACTCTGTTGCATAAGCGCCACCGCGTGTGCTGAATAGGAGCAATAATAGTAGGACGGAATCGAAGACGCTTTTTAGCCGTGTAATTGACCGCTTTCCGTTTCTGTTTCAGTGCAACCTGCATTCGTACGTGTCATCGACGAGAACACGAAGAACACGTTAAGCACCGGTGCCACTTTAGGACCTATAAACGAAGGTTCGTCGATTTCCTTGTACTGTGAGAGCGGCGAAGGGAAACCGGTGCCTACGGTCGAGTGGTTCAAAAACGAACAACCATTGGAAGGTAAAATTTATGGACATTAATAAGATACCGTTCTCTTTTTCTTTTTTTACAACGTTTCACGAGTTCGCCGTCACTTTTGAATAATTGTAAGGATGTTTATGAGAATATCTTTACTGACAAAATTGTCCTACTTCTCTTCCTTGTAGGATTTGAACACAATTTTTGGTGTGAAATTTTAATTCGAGATCGTAAAATCTTGGAATTTATATTCTTCATTAAAAAATGCCTTCGTCTTGTTGTACGTATTTTTCTTATATCTTCAGACTGTTATATCCAGAAATGTTTAAAGATATATTTAAATAATTTTTTTCTTAATAAACTAACATAAATGCAAAGGATAAAGCCGTCGTATTTAGCGCAAAAATGTCATTTATAAAGAAAAATATCTATTTATATAAACACGTCTGTGAACGCGTGTGTTACAGCGATCAGTTCGACGACGATCGCTGATAACGGAGTAGGGAACGCGAGCAGCCAGTTGCAGATGCAAATTACACGCGACGAGCTGAATTCAACTTTCACGTGTAAAGTCAATAGTACAGCCCTGGTCGAGCCCCTGACCGTCGATATCAAACTGGATGTCCATGGTAAGTATGCATGTGTACGCGTGACCTTTCCAACCTACGACCAAACATC
Organism: Bombus cullumanus; assembly: GCA_014737535.1. NCBI lineage: Eukaryota > Metazoa > Arthropoda > Insecta > Hymenoptera > Apidae > Bombus > Bombus cullumanus. Next base: position 3,382,213 of record JACXIX010000011.1, read on the forward strand.
ACTAAAACATCCCCTAAAAGTGAATCACTCAAGGCCGATAAACGTTTCTTTATCGACGTCTCGATTGACAGAAACGAGACCGAAAATAATCCCAGCGAACTTGACTCCTTAGAATCGTGTACGTACTCGTTTATCTGGACATCTCGTTGTGAAACCCGTTCGAGCTGGGACGACAAAGTCTCGAAAGGGTGTGAAATACGATCCCCCTGTGTTTTCCTTGGCTTCCTTTTCGTGCGTGCACGTTCGATTGTTTCCGGTGAAATCGAATCCCTTTTACGAAAGATAGAATCCTTTCAAACATCTTGCAATTGAATTTATCGCTTTACGAAAGTTTCCTCGTACAGTTCCTGCTGTTTGCGAGTGAAATTTGACGTTTTCGCTTGGAAGCGTACCATTTCTTTTTTTTTTTTTTTTTTTTTGGAAAGTAACGAAAAATAATATTTTGTTTTTCGGGTTTTCGAACGTTTGAATATTTCATTCTACCTAGGTACACACTACGTTTTGGAGTATTTAAGTAATAGATATTTGTAGGATCGTTACGTTTATATATTACATTATTTGATCAATTTCGTAATTTGTCATCCCTTGTTAGAACATGGGCGAGCGCGAGTGTTAGAAGCAATTTAAAATGGTCGCGGATGGTTCGAATAATAAGATTAAATTATAAATTACTACTCCTCCACTTCCAACGACGATAGATGTACCGAAGATTAATGTTTTTGGATACAGTGATACGAGAAGTTTTCAACGTGCGATCAATTTTCAGCGGAAAGTTTTGAAAGTTAAGCATGATCTATGAATTACAAACGAAGTGAAAGGGAATAGACCGTCGGTAAATTATGATCTTACCTAGTTTTAGCCATAAATCATTCCGCTAAAAAGTCTTTTTCGCTGTGTCGTCCGCTAAAACTAAGGTCGTTAAAATTCGTGTGAACCGTGTGCAACCTTCTCTTCCTTATTCTCATTCAATTCCTTCCTGGCTTTTCCCTCCTTTTCCCTTTTCATTTCTTCTCTTTCTCCGTCAGTCAACATCGCGATTAAATACGAGCATTTTCGTGTAACGCGCCAGATTTCTCTTTTTTCTTTAAACACAGTCCATGAGAAACGACGCATCTTTCTAACGAATATCATTGCTGACAATTTTCCCTTAATGCGATTCACTCCAATTTATTTCTGTCAGTTCTCTTCTCCTTGATTCCATCCTTTTCAATTCGCCCGCTTTCTCTGCCTTAATTTCCTTTAATTCGTCTCTGTCGACTAATTATCACCCCTTCGTAATGATTATGTAAACTAAGGTGACAAATACGATAATAGAGCGGCTACTTCATTCGTTACGTACAGTTCTAATATTTCAATCTCCTAATCCATTCCTTCGATCACGGTATCCTTCCTCAACTATACGCGATAATAATTTTGGAAAGATCACAGTTTCGTAAATCGTAATTCCTTTATCGCGCTGTTTCATCACGATCATCGCACTAACGGCGTCGTAAATTTGCATCATATATATCTTGGATCCAGGGAAAATAGAAGATACCATTCAGACAACATAGTGTCTCGTACATAGTAGCTGCTATACAACGCTGTAGGGTTAATATTAAGTATGGATCACTGTAGCAATGGCGAGGAACGTCTGATCTATATCGGTTCGTATATAACTACTGACTAGGATTACCCAATATGTAGTAGCACTGTGATTTAGGATAATTGTCGATGGTAATATAAACGAAATGCTACTATATATTACATTGCCAAATGGAATTTATATCCTCTGGTAACTAACGATATCGATTTAAGCGTTTAATCGATTATTTATAATACGTATTAGCTAATTTTCACTAATCATAGAAATTTACGAGTACTATATTCTACAAATTTTGTATTTTCTATGGCAAACCAGACAAAAATCCATCAATTCAATCAAATAGAGATAGAATATAGACAAGATCTCGACTGTTAGAAGGAAGAAGATGAATTGCGAGTGAATTAGCGAGGATGGTTCGTCGGTGCGAGTATATTTCTAGCACAGAATACTGTCGTTTACAACTTGAAAAAATAATGTTCCAAACGACACTGTTTTGTACATTTTCTGTACATGAAATTTTGTCATTTCTTTTCTTTTCTTATATCTACAATCAATCCGATACATATCTGTTGAGGTAATTGTAAGGTAGAAAATATATTTTAATACAGAAGTGTAAGCACAAGTAGGAATATAATTTTGAGCTGGTTCAGATCCGCACGCTAGCAGTGTTACCCTATAAACCGAAAACCCCGAAGCCAATGTCGCCTGTCTACTATTTATGGTCTGCTTTCGTCCCTGTCTTTTGTCTATACGCTGTCGATGGCTTCAGCGCTTGAGAAAACTAAAAAGATCGTATGTAGAGTTTTCTTAGAAATTGTGACCACTTCAACAATATCTTTCACATGTTTTGTGGTATCTCGTATATTTGTACCTCTAGTAATATCTAATAATTTAATGATCTAGTAATATCTAACAATATTTGTAATATTCATGACATTTCGAACAGAATCTTCTGATTGATTAATGTTTCATCCGAGTAAATGAAATTTCCTGTACACCGACTCCATAACTACACCCAGCAGATCTCACAAAGGATATAACCTAACAAACACGAAGATGGTACCCCGCTGGGGGTAGCCACCCACATGATAATCTAACAGTTAAAAAATTCTACCAAATGTCCAAATTGGACAAATTGTGAATGCGAAATATTAAATAAAAAAAAAAAAAAAGAAAGAACCGACTCCATAATATCCGAAAATTCTTCTCACAGGCGAAAATACGATTCTAGAGATGTCCTCGAACCGCTATAATATTCTATAGAACGAATAACGATTATAAAATTCTCGCCACGTGTTCAGTGGGACCTTCGGCTGCAATTGCGACACGCTGAATAAGTAAAATCGAGGCGATCGTTCGAAAATTGCCTTGCCGCCTCGAAAATCACAGGTAGATACGATCGAACACGGCCACGAGATTAAAGAATGAAGAATCGGCGACGGCACCGTAGATTAGAATAATTTATCGCGGCACTGATACACGTTTCTCGCGTGCCTCGCCGCGAAACAAATCGTGCCGCCAGCTATTGCGGAACGAACACACCGAGTTAGCAGTCCTCCCGATCCAAAAACTTTTCCGCCGAACCTTCCATGTCCGCGCGAACTTTCCGGAGTTATATCCGGCCGTGGAACGACGGAGAGAAACACAAAACCGTCCATAACGACGACTAGATTAAGAGTTAAAGTTCCGGGAGGCTCGTTTCCCTCTCTTCCAGCCCTCGTTTCGCCTTTCGTACTCCAACAGCTTTCACGTCCTATCGTTTTCTCGTCAGCCTCGAATAACGTTATCGAGGGGGAAAGAAAATTTTGATTTATGATAGTATTAGGACAGTTTCTTGGGGAGTTCTGTTGACGTTTCCAGTATTTTATTATTACCTGTTCGTAGCACGATAACACGGCCTTCGAAGAAAACTTGGACCGTATAGATAATGAAATTTGAATAGTAATTATTATAGATTTTAATAGCGCTACTGTAACATGTAGTAGATTCTGAAATTTTATGTAAATTCATAGTTTCACATAAACGCAAGTGAAGAAATCGAATCTGGTTAAATAACTATTTGTTTAACAGGTCAACTCTGTAGAACATAAAATATTCGACCTGTTACGTTTTTCTCCCACGATTTTGACGTAGAATTAATTTTCTTTTCAGTCTATAGTACAGATAGATAGCTTTGAAATCATCCATATATAAAATTCCTTTTTATGATGTAGATATTAATATTATGTATTTTATTAAACTGACAAGGCAAATGGATATTTAAACGAGGGCCATTGTGCACGATAGAAAGGAAAATCCCTAACTATCGAAATCCTAGAATGTCTAGGAAGAACAGACGAATATCAAGGAAAATCCGGATTTACCCAATTACGATTCTAAACGTCACATTCTGTGTAACTTACCAACGCGGATAGGTTCCACATGGGTTTAACGAGTAAATAATTTGACAGGAATAATTATGGTGTTCGAATAGGCGAGCGCATACGAACTCAGTGCCGACGTTCGTTCCTGTGCAAACGCGAGACAGACGCGAAGCTTGCCTTGAAGGCGAATAAATCGGAACTTTGAGTCGAGGAAACCGGAGAGTTTGTCGTGTGCCGGGCAAATCAATTTTCCTTTTACACAGTGTCGTGGGATTATCCCGAGAGAAAGAACGGACGAAGGGACGAGAGACTTTGGCGCGAAGTATCCAATACTCAGGGACATCACAAATTGTCACGAGACGAACGCGTTTCACTTGTCTTTGACACGCCAGCAAAGATCTCTGTCTTGTACCGTTGTTGTATCCGTTGCTAACGAATTTATCGTTCCAATGCGATTAGATCGAAACGAGGATATTTAGATATGTATATCCTACTTTTTTTTTTAACACTAATTAATATACATAATTTTTTACACTTTCAAGTCGAGAATTAATGAAATATAATCGAAATTACGTTTGTCGTATTACGTATTTTTAACGGAATAATCGGCGAAACATAAACAGATTTAAATGAAAGCTCGCAGGATGGATATTAAATCGGTGGATATTAAATTTACAGATTGTGTATTAGTATCGTACGATTGTCGAACTATACCGACAGCGAATTCGGTATAATCGCGTTAATGATTATTTATTTTATTCGTTAATGAAGGAATAATTTTGCAGCAGGTGACTCGCTGTAAAAGGGATGCTTGATTCCGTTTAATAATCGTTTCCGATTAAATTGCACGACGTGTGTAATTAACGATGTAATATTTAGATTATTTCGAATTTAATTAACAAAACCGGCGTACGCATAATTTAACATACGATTTCTGCAAGCCTTCGCGTTATATAAACCGCTTGTTCTTTTTTCCTATGATTCTCTTCATTTTCATCCGTAATTATGTGTTTAAAATTAACTTTTATACTACCGCCTTTACGAATGTATAATCGATGCTGTTTGTGATCGAAACTTGCAATACAAAAAACTATTATCAATACATATTGAAATCGAACGAATGTTACATGCAATTATCGATTACTTTCATTGCAAGATTTAATAAATGTAAATTGGAGAATTTCGACACGATAATATTATTTTTTCGTATAAAATATATTAGCGTGTGTTACAACGAAACAGGATGTTCCACATAGAAATTCGTGAGCTGTTCGACTGTTTATTAACAAGACGATCCAATTCGTTTACGATTTAATTAATAATTTTTAGGATCTAAGGATCTTTAATAAAATCTTCTACATCTATTTATTATCATTCGCTATGAGAAGAGAATGATTTTAACAGTTAAGACAATTATTTAAAAAATAGTAGACATAAGTTGAAAATATTCAGTTCACCATATACTTAAGTAATTAAATTTATTCCTCGCCAACTTGTATTTCGTCACTATGTGCAAATGTATACATACATTTACATATACATAACGGTGGTCGTATTCAAATTGTACAATGAAACTTGTTTCGAAGATAGTACTTCTTGCAGTCGATGGGAGCTCAAACTTGGTTTGTGAGTTTGCAGGAAGTTGACTGTGATGAAGTGAACTTGATTGGAAACCATCTTGAGTAAGTAGGAATTGACTAAGTAAGATTAACCGATGTCGACCGGAGACTGGTTTAAGTAGAATTCAAGCGAAACGAAAAGTAATTATATTATAAAATTCATGATACGTATATATCGATCGAAGATGGCTAATTTCTAAAATATCCTCTTCCCAATTTCCATGAGACATCAACGTAAATTGGTTAATCCCCTCTTTGCAAATCTAACGACTGAAAATCAGAACGACACTTTACCGAACTAAACGAAAATAGAAGATTCGATGTACATACTTGTGGCTGAGTATGCCCTATATTCGAATCTCGAACTGCAAAATTTCCCGATCTCGTATCACTCTAGAGACTAACAAATACAGCGCAACAGTTCCATCAAAAATTCTATTGAACGACATGATATTTCGTTTTATTCGCGATCCCAAAAACGAGCCATAAAAATTAGCGTTCGTCGAGCTTTCCATGTCCAAACTTTCAACCTACGCGGTTTATTGATAGGACGCAACAAAGTTTGCGGCTGTTTTAACCAACGAAACGAGCAACACTAGCTGCTTTTTTGTTTCGCCTTTCACGGGGAAAAAATTGTATCCCGTTGGAAACGTCGCAGGATTCCTATCGATGAGAACGTTGGAAATAGTTCCAGGTGAATCTGGTTATTATGAATTTAACAGGTTCTCGATAGACGTAACTGATATTCGCGAAACATGCCCGGCCGCATCGTGTCCGGCTGTTTCCATGCAAACGACGCGCTAGTTTTCATACAACTGGCAATGGTGGTCGTGTTTATATAGTCAGCGATTGCCCATAAATTACTCAAGATTACTAAGCGGCGTGCCAGACGAATCGACTACCAACAGCTTTAATCGCGCACGAATAATCATCATTTTTATCTGAAATTCAGTGAAATGGCTCTGCATCGCCATTATCAGACGCATCGATAACCACCGCTGTTTTTGTGATGTTTCCAGCGAGTCTCCGGTCGCTAATTATGGCTAACTCGATATAATAATGAATTCGATTTCCAGTTTCCTCTTTCTTTCTTTCCTTATCTTTAACGAAGAATTTTTAGAATAACCAACGAATAGATTAGCGAGTGATCTTCGTTTGTTTGGAGAACAGGGATTTGTACGGAGAAAAAAGGTGTATTAAAGTATTATAACTAAATAAGTAAACATTATTTTAAAAAAACTCTTTAAAAAATAACAGAAGAATCGAGATGTTCTTTTCAATTTTCACTCCACTCTATCTACGTTATACGGCACATTCTGCGCATCTACGTTACCATACAATCATAGACATAATAAGAAAGCTGAGCGCTAGTTGCTCTTAAAATCTCGTCTATATTCAAATGGCATTATTTAACCAAAAGACACGTTACCTAAAAAGATACCAAAATTCTCCATTTCCGCTCTCTGTTAACGATCCGCGAATGCATCCTTCACGTTAAAGCCATACTTTACATTTTTCACTAAAGTCCTTACTAATCGTGCATCTGACGAATCGGGCAACCATCCAACCAACTGATTCGGTATGTAAATATACTATACACTAGATATGAACGGCTTAGTCGCCAAATCGATTAACTGCACAAAACAAAACGTAGAGAAAATCGGTGAAATTGTATAAGGATAAGGATCACTGTTGTTATTTCTATATTTAGAGGCAGGATAGTTATTACTTTATTATTTGGATGAAAAACACCACACTTCTCGGAGCCGAAAAACCTTCATTGCACACACTTGGGAGGAACACGAACGAATGACAAAAAGGAAGTCTTAAACTATCGATCAGGTCCATCGACCATGTCTAGTAATATCTTCTAGTTACTCTTTCTTGTAACCAGCACGACAGCATATAGATGGCGAGCGAGAACTCACGTTGTCATTTTCAACAATCACTCAGGTTCTTTGGCATTAAAATTTCGAAAAATGGACTTAATCACTTTGCCGTATGAACGGCTCATATATCAGCGTACGACGTAGCAAACAACGCGTAATACAATGATCAGAGTTACAACAAAATCACAGCTCGTACTTTTAGGATGTGAAAAGAGATCTCTATCTCGGACGAAGCGAAATGAATCCAGAAGCGTAAAACAATCGGTCCGAGTGTCCGCGATCCACGGAGCCGATAAAGAGTCTGTTCAACCGAGCGGATGGGTTCTCACCTCGAAAGTTGCCCCTTTTCCAATATCGAGAGGAAAGGCCGCGGAATGGGGATGGGTGTGGTGCGAATAAATCGATTAAGTAAGCCGCTTTTAACGACTTGCCGTGGATTTAAAGTCGAATCGTTGCAAGTGGTCGCGAGCGACGTATCTGCGAAAGTCTCAGCTGCCGGCACAGCTGGTGAAGTCAGGTTCCGGAGAAGGCCGGCTCGAAAGACACACACCTGCACGGAAGGAGAATGAGAGAGTGCGGAGTTTGCAGACACGCCGCCTCTTAGGGGCAAACAAGAGCCGGAAATCGCATCCCAGGACTTGGAAAACTCTGGTACGAAACCGCTTGCCAGTCTGCCAACTCTCCCAGATGCCTGGTGCCGCGGTCGTTGGAAAAATTTTCCACCGCGTTCTCGCCCCCAGAGCAAAAAAAAAAAATCGCCGAGGATAATTGATTGGGGAGCAAACAATGCTCGAGAGAGGAGGAAATGATCGATCGAGGGGACAAGAGAGGGAGAGAGAGAGAGAGAGAGAGAGAGGGAGAAAGTTTGATAGGGAGAGGTAGAAATCTGTCCACGCTCGAGTGGTTCAGTATAGTCACCGAGTTTAGGGGTGTTAATATAGTCAGTTGAGGGAAAAGTAGTTTTTGACGGTCGGTGTAAGAGAATCATAAATGACGATTAGGATGGTGCGAGGAAAATCTTGTTGCCGAGCATAGATTTAGGAAGAGGTTCGGAAAAGGAAGGAATAAACGATAAGTAGATCGCGGAGGTTTCTGTAAAATTCATAAACAGAAATTCGCGTTTCATCTTCTAAATGTGAGAACGTGTAATGAGTACATTATAAATGTTTACGTAAAATTCGCAAATACAAATGTGCTCCATCTTCTAAATATTAGAACGAGCGTTTCGTTTTGGATATTTTGGATATTTATTACGTTACGTTATTTAATTTAGCAATCTTCTCTCGATCTGCGAGTAAACATCCAGTAATTAAATATTCGTTTTGAATTAATCAATGCTGCTGAAATTAGAGCATGAAAATTTTCCTTTGCTTTTCGCGTGGATAAAATACTAACGAATATTTCGAGTATCCATCTTAAGGAACAAGCTTCCCGTATCATAGAATTATTATATAAAAAATATCGAAGAATTGTATAAAACACGCCGGCAAAGCCGCAGGTCGGTTACAAAAGCCGATAGATTCGACCAATTACCGGGATCCACTTACAAAAACCAGCATCACAATCCACCGATCTGACGGGCAAAATCGAGGAGAAGAATAGCTCGAAAAGAGTAACTCAACAATCATGAAGAATTGTCTTTCAACCCTCGTTTAACTCTCCCTTTTTATGAAAATCACTTTCGCTTTTCTCCATTGTCCCGGCCAAATCGTATTACCACCCGCGGAGAAATTTCTCTATTATTCTTCGAAACCGCTCGAGCCAAAGTCGATAAACCGTTTTCTCGATTCTACGTATACGCACACCTCTTTGTATACGAGTGTGAATGTTCCGCGAGGAGAGTTGCTTTCTGTAAAACCGTCGGAGCGGCGCAGCTCGTTAAATATAAGAGAAGGGAAAGGGCTAGAGGGGAAGCGGATCTTTGTCATTTTTTTCTTCCGCTTTCCTCTCGTGCTACGGCGTTTGTCGAAAGAAGCGGCTGAAGGAGAATGGAGTGTGTGGGGGAGGGGGCGAAAGGAAAGGGTGAAAAGGAAAAGAGAAGGGGGTAAAAGAGGAAAAGTGGAGGACGCGGTTCAAGGCAAATGCAATCCTCGATATTAGATTCCCTGTTCGCTCTCTATTCCGGATCGACCGGTCTTTCTTTTCACGTTCTTGCCGCGCGTCGTTTCGCTGATTGCCCGTTCGCTGGTCTCGCTCGAGAATTATCTCCCCTGTAACCGCCTCGGGAAACTTACTTCCCCGTATTTCCCTCGCTGAAGAGCGCACTGAGATAGAGAAACGAGGATAAAGGACGAGGAGGAAGAAAAAAAAAGGGGGAAGAGAATGGCGAGGTAAGGAGAGAAAGTTCGCGGAGAGAGGAAAGGAGACCAGTGCCGAAGGATACTTGCACGTGAACTTTTTAATGTTTCTTCAGCGGTACAGGAAGCGATGCCGAGTACCTGGACTAAGTATCTCGACGGCTGCTGCCCGGAAATTGAGCTCGCGGCGCCCTGCGAGGAAGAAAGGACGAATGGACTAAGAAACAGTTCGTTTCGGTAACCGTTTCGGTGATTACCGAAATAGGCGGATTCTTCTTCGTTATCAGTTTCGATGGTAGAGAAATAATCGTGGGGAAGAAATGGATAAATTGAATTTATTAGCTGGACCATTCTTATGACATAATTTATCCATGATATTAATTGAGATTTATTAACTGGACTGTTCTTATGTAGCGGTTTGTTTATGATATTAAGCGATGTTAGGTTTGAGCGTTTTAATTGTTTTTTTTTTTTTCAAATAAAACTTTATCTTAGCACGTACTTTATCGGCTGTAAATCTATACAGACATCTACTGATATTTTTGGTACAAATTGACTACTTTATAAATTAAAAATTAAATAAAGATCTGTGTAGATTTTTTAATTATCATACACTTAATCAAAGTAATTCTCTTCGGGTCCTTCAGATTAAGTGTTATAATAAAAGAGTGTTCTTTAATAAAATAATTCTTCAGTGAAAGAGTATTTGACTTTGTAAGACAGTATTGCGATAAAGTTTTAATAATATTCCTGAACTTAAGCATTTTTAATATAGTTTAAAATTATTAACGAGATTAATTCAAATATCCAGTTTTCAAAATGCCTGACAAGTTATACATTAGAGTTCATTTTTTAATTCTTTCCAAAGGCTCTTATCTAAAGAAGTTGGTCCAATTATCAAAATACAAGTCTTATTAAAGAAGAATATTTATTTGTCTGGGTTTAGCATGTTACTATAATAAAGGAGAAATATTTCTTCGTCTTCATATGTAAACTTTCCAGCTCATATTTACCCTGCGTTCGTTTACGTTCCTTTACGTGATCAGAAACTTCATTAAAATTAAATTGCTAGACATGCAAGATTGCATGGCATCAATCTTCTGCCAGGGGTAAAGCGAAGTAGTAGTTAACAATAGGGAGACAAGATGAGATTATCGTAGCTTGTTTGTTACTTGATAATTGGATTAGCCTTAATAACAGATACACAAAGCATTAGTGTGTTACATCATTATATCGTTTCGATACGTAGTATTGGAAAAACCCAATAATTAGCCAATTTCTTACAATCGTGTTACAGTCGTCGAATTTTTATATCGCGATAAGAAAGATGTTAACATAAAATCGAAAGACAAACATCTTCTTATGAAAACGAACAAGAACGAACTTATCGCGTCCCCTCGTGTTTTCCTTCTTCATTTACTCTTCACGCGAATAGCCAACAATAATTTTTACGACCAAAGAATTCTCTCTTTCTCTTTGTTTCAACTCGATATCCAGGCAGAATTGGAAACGATGAGGAATTTCTAGCGGATTTCAGGCTTATCTCCATCGAAAGCCTTTTATTACCTGGATCGCAACGTTTACAGGGACTGGATGCAACGTGATCCGCAAATTGCCACACGTTTTCGGCCGCAGTTCAATTACACAGACGACCGCCGGATGACAAAAGTCGAGCTCTTCCCATCTACAACTTCTTCCCTCCATTTCCTGCGGGCCTAACACCACGAAACGAACGTTTTCGCGCACGCTCGCTCGCCTACTTTACTTTTACGGCTTTTTCGAAAATCCTCACAGCGTGATTTTACGATTTATCTAGCGATAACAGAGTAAACGCTGCTCAGCCACTTAGAAATTTTACAACTCGCGCGTCCGTGAGCCGTACTGGCGAAATTTACGCGGAAATCCTCTCACCGAACGCTATACCGCCATATACCTCCGTCTTTTGCTTACCATTTCACGTCTTACTTCGCGTGGCTGGCTTTGAGGGATGGATAATTGGAAACGTTAATTACGATGACGTCTAAGCCTTGTAGATGTGTTTCCCACGTGTACGTTAATTTCAGGTGAAACGTAATAAATTATTGCGTTGAATTTTGAATATATTTCCCGTTCACTTATACCTATTATATTTGTCGGTTAAATTAACTCTTGAAAGTCGTAACTGTATTTCGTGTGTTCTATAAATGTGGTAATCGGCTTGATCAGATTTCATATTTTCTGGCTTTTGATGGAAGTATAGCAAATTAATTGTTCTAGTTAATTTAAACGATATATAATATATATGAAAGCTATAACAAATCGAATCTTCTAATGAAAATTTACCTCTGGTAAATAAATAGATTCGCAAATTGTTTGATAATAAATTAACGCGAAATAAATTCACGATTAAAAATGGGACAAGTAGAAATGCGTGAAATATCGATCATAAGACTTGACAGTTTCGAACGAACGTATCAAGTTGAATAAAGCTTGGTAAAACAAAAAATGTACGAAACCTGGTCCTGAATTTATCATCAAAAGCGAAAGAAAAGGCGTACGTGTCTATAAACGCGACAATATCGGCAATAATCCCGGGGAAGAAAATTTCTCGAACCTGCCAATCCCTTGTCGACCGTTTCAAATGCGCGTATAATTCCGGCACAGTTATAAAAACGTATCCGCTTTGAGGGAATTACAAGCAGAAATTGCTCGATTGAAGTTTCGTGGTACGGGACGCTGTCAAATCAGAGGGCCGAATAAAATGCAAACAGAAAAGCGGCAGACCGTTTAATCGAGCCAACGCAACGGGGGAGAAAGGAAAGGGTGAAAGAAGGCAAAAACGTAACGAAAACGTAACTGGTATCGTAGGTGGAAATAAAACGTGGTCGTACGTCGATTGATTCGTTTATTGAACAGCCGTCTGTCGCAGACTTCGGTTTCTCCAATTATCCAATATGTCGCCCTATCCTCATACTCGATATCTTTGGACAATTCTGTTAGCTAGAACAATCTTCATTCATAAATTCAAAACTGTTTTTTCAATGTTCCATACCGACAAAACTTTGGATTTTTTTTTAGCAACCATGCGCAATATTATCGCATAATAGAATTAAGTTCGAACTTTTTCGGTGATAATAAAGTTTGGAATCGAGTAGAGCTTCTAATATTTCTTATCAACAGATTTGGGATTTTTTTGACATTTATGGGAAATCAAAGGATTGATTTTGCGTTTAATTTTCGTTTTAATCTCATCTTCGATCAATTGATGCAATTACTTTCTGCTGACACTTTAACGAACATTTGTAATACTTTGCATCTTTACTTAAGAATTGATAGTTCACTCGCGTCATACAATCATTGATATGTTTTAAAATTCCAAATTGTTTATAAAGATAGGAGAAATGCATAGAGACTTGCAAATTGAGTCGAATGATGACGGTGAGTGAATATTTTAGTCTATGTGTCGAGGCGAGTGCTCTTAAGAATGGCTAATGCATCGGAGAGGAATTTTGGTGAACGTAGTAAGCACAGCTAGCACCGAGGAAATTTCAGAGAGAACATCTGGTTGAACCTGTTCCTGGAGTAGAAAATGTAAATTCGAGAATGAGGAAACGGATGGAAATTCGCAAAAATAACACTGTTGTCCGGTCCTTTGCAGCGATCCAGTATTTTGTTACGAAATGAAATTCTCACGATCCAAATCTTTCAGTCCTATAACACAAAATTATCCAATAAAATTCATAATCGAAACTAATATCTCGTAGAAAAAGTTTCAACGGTTTATGCAAAATACAAAGACTCGTTGGGAAATGTTCGTTTCTGTACGTGAAAACTATTTCGAACTGACTATAGGTAAGAGACTAAGAAACCAACGATAATAATTCAGCTAAGGAATTCAACTCGTATCACTAATACTTTTCAAAAAAGCGCTTCTCAAAAGTTTGACGGGAAGAACAAAGTGTGGCGTGAAGAATGAAAATCTCAGATAGAAATTCCTTCGAATTTCTTCATGCAACTTGACTTTCTGATTTTCCAGCACTCCTCGTCCACCCATCGAGTTTTCCTCTTTATTCAACCCCCCAGCTTCTCAATCTTGCCCCACCTCTTCGAGCCTTACAGCTGTCTCACCTTGCAGCTTGCACCACCTTTATATTATTCTTATAGAAGATACAAGATGCAGACAGCGGCTCAGCTTGGATATTGCATTAGATCGTCTATACTAGACAGCTCAGCCTGACACTGTATTTCTCTGTGTGCATGTGTACACGTGTTGCTGCGTACACTGACACGTAACAAGCATAGAGAACGTGTCATGAATCAGTTGCGGCCACGAGTTCGCGTTATATGAAAAAGGGCGAGAGGTAAAGGTGTATTACCGCCAAGTTGACGTAACACGATAATTGGATTTTCTGAATAACACGTTCCTTCCCGGGGATCATCGTTTATTTTCAAACGAATTTGCTTCTCTTTTTTTGTCTATATTAAGATTTTCTTCAGGCAATGAAAGTTTGTGGGTCGAATGATACGTTGATTTGATAGTAAGTAAGGCAGATCTTCGGGTAGTTTAAGGGGTTCGTGAAAATTTATGTGTAAAAAGGCGCGCGGACCTGAATATTAAGGGAAAACGAACAGAATATTAAAAAGCAGCAAGGCACAAATATACGAACATTTGAAGACTCGCAAAGAAGGCAGTTTGAAAATATAAAAGTTCGAAAATTTGAATGTTTTAGTGTATCGAAATTTGGAAACTTGGAAGCAAAGAGATGTAATAAAAATGTGAAAATTTCTATATTTTAATATTTGAAGATTCGAAAACTTGAATGTTCGACTGTACGAAAATGTTAAGGTTTAAACACTAATTAAGTCAATTTTTCTTAAACTTCAACGTTCCTAAAATTCTAAATATTTTCGATTACTCGCTAAGAGCGAGTTTCCTCTATCTTCTTCCCTTTATCTTCCCGCAAACTCTTAAATATCTCAACAAAACGACATCTTTTCCAGTCCGGCCACTGAAGATGGATTTGAACGGGGTGGTGGGCCACGTGGTGCAAGGGACGAGAGTTATGCTCGAATGTACTGTGCTAGCGGCCAGGCCGGCCGCGAACATCACCTGGCAAAACGGTACCGAGGTTCTGAACGAAAGTAACGACAGGATTCAGATACAGGAGGCGAAGGTCAAGGAGAATGTGAGTACTGACTTGAAAACTTACTAAGCGCCATTGTCGCGAAATTAACGCGACAATACGATGCAACTATTCCCTTTTGTTAATTCTTCGTTCTGCTTACGTGTGAGATACAAATCTTTAAAAGAAACTGCACTGTTATACTGGAAGACGTAATTCAGTCGTTATAATCAAATAGAAAGCAAGGAAGAGACATAGAATAATAGATAGAAGCTGACAGTAAATTCCAGATAAAATTGCTCGATAATCCGCGACGAACTCACAAACGTACTACATTTTACTTTTACCGTTGCTAAGATCATTTAACATAGATCAATGATTATAGAGTTAATAAACGTTGAAATTATTAGCATACGATTGAGAGTTACTAGAAAATAAAGAATAATCTTTTACTCAGATTTCGAATATTTAAAGAATTTTGTGCATCGTTGGTAATAATTTTAACATACTTTAATATTCTTCGTTAAAAGCAAATGTATCCTTTAACGACTAAAAACTTCTTTATTAAAGTTAATATACTTTTCAGCGATTCGATATATCGTTACATCGTTGTTCTTTATGAAAGAAATTTTCAATTTCGCACTACCTTGTGTTATATTTCCTTTCGTAAACACCGTCCTAAAAAGGAGTCGATCCTATTTGCAAAATCACGTCGCGTAAATCAACTTTGAATTACATTACTATTTCATAGCTAAAATTTCTTAATGGCGTTTCTTCTACGAAGTTTTCTCTTTTATCGAATGGACGATTGGCGAAGTCGCGTTAACGCGTCTGGACGTCAGCTCGAACGCATATTTTAAGTAACAAAGTGCCGTAGCAGCTATGTAAGCCGACTTGATGTCTCTTGCAACGAGTTCACGAGCAATAAACTACTTCGGCCAACGAATAAACAGAATTCGCAGTTGGTGCTACCTGAAGCGAGAAAGCAGTTATTCAAATGCAGTATATTTCGCGCGAATTTCAACCCGCGATTCCTTCAAACCGTTCGACTCGAATTAATTCGATTAGACGCGAGGCTCCAGTCGTTCGCCGCGGCATATTCCCTTTATTTTCTGATCGAGGTTTTCATTACTCCGTGAAAATTGGAAACACCACGCTTTATATGCAAACTATAACTTCACTTCACCATAACATCTCTGGAAGTGGAAGAATTCTTGATTCACAAATGAAAGTACACCTTGTACGAGTGTTTATACATTTGTGAGATATTTAAACTAATACTCAAAAATATAAAAGGTATTTTAAGAGTAAAGTACTCGTTGTGTCTTTCATGGGGTGTAACGATTACGTAAATTCCATTTCTTTAATCGTACTGAGAAAGATATAAATTTGCAATTTTTATTATTACAATACGTAATTTGTACTGAATTTCTCAACTATCATAATACTTAATCTTAAACGAACTCGATCAATTGGCTTCCATGTAAATTAATTGAATCGTGTAAAGTTTGTATGCGAACTAATCAAAAATATCGAATTTCAAAAGTAAATACCTTTGCACTATTTTGTGACGTTTGAAACACTCGACACAATAGGATCAACAGCAAAATACTAGACAGATAATCCACGTACGTGATATTTGCGTTGACACTGGTCTTTCACGCGATAGAGTTATTTAATCGATCAATCACTAATACATCAGAGTAACTTGATATCATGACACAAACATCATTTTCACCACGGCCACTGGTTCATTGTAGCAAATTCGATCGGTTTAACTTCATTATTGTTCTCGTCACATAGCGTCATTAAGTCAAACGATCCTACACCTATGACCACTAGAATGTAAACCATCGGGCAGCCTGTAAACCTTGTACAGCACTAAAATCATACAACTTTCATTATAAGTTGGACGCGTGAAATTTCAGGTAATCGGCTGACGATTATTCATACGAGCGTACGACGATACAAAATCAGGTATCGCTTGACGCGTATGAAAAAGTAATTTCACAGATGAATACGATGTTGCAGGCTTGTCGCATCGGAAAATCATTATACGTCATTTCGTGTAGCATGTCGCTGTAATAACGCGTTCACGTACCTATAGGAGAATCTGTACGGCTCGCCACCATCATAAATCCATTATGGCAATATCCGCGGCTATAAAGTCGCTTCAACTTTAGATGGCTGAATAAGAAATCGGATCACCTTATTTAGTCGTCCAGCTCTTTCTTTTTCCTTTTCTTCTTCCCTCTTCGCTTCACTTTATTTTCTATTTGGTTTCTTGCTTTTCTACTTTTTCAAATAAATAGGCTCTGGTATACGCGAAACTCTTATTACGAACAACTGCTTCTTAAATGTAATCCCATTGGTTCTCGCTTATATTTTCTTCTCAAATTTTCAAATACTTTCTTCGCGAGAAATATGAAGCGCACGAAAAGCAGTAAAATCGAAATACATCGAACCATTTATATTTTAGTAACATCTATTGGCAAATACGATTTTCATTTCAGGTCATGTCGGTCCGAGGAGAACGGTAAGATTCAAATTGTTGTTGAACGTTTGCAATTTGGAATTTATTTCTAAGCTGTTTTTCATTTGGAATTTGAAAACTACTTTATTTCTATGTTTCATTCGCACGATGAAGATGATCTAGCTCGAACTGAGAACCAACGAGCGTTATTCGTTGACCCAATAGAGAGCTAGAGATTGCGTTATCGCAATTATATAGAATTAGATATCTAACGGTCATCGTTTCGCGTGCAGCCACATACGCGTCGCGTCGTGGTATCATAATTAGCATCGTTTACGGAGTAGCTGATTATGGCACCGGTGACGTAACGATCGAGTCGTACGGCGGCGGTATACGTGGCAACAGACAGAATTTACATAGGGCCGAGCAATTACATGCCGCAAATGCTCGCCGATGCAAACGAGCCGCGACGTGTATGCGAGATTAAGCGGATCCGCTTGGACAGCTTCGATCCGTTTCGTCCTTCTTCCCGTCTTCGACCTATACAAATTTATGGAACAGAAGGCGCGAGCAATTCGTCTTCTCGAACTTACAGTGAATATAAACGCGTTAAACAGCGGAGAAGTAGCAGATATTTCTGCTTCTCTACTTTCACGTAATCATTTTGCTTCGCGTTTCGGTAATGAAAATTTCTAAATCGAGAATATTATAATTCATTTTTATCCGCTTATAGGAAGTTTGAAAGTGGAAAATTACGCACAAGCAACATAATATAGAAAAATATATTAAAAAAATGGGAAGTACAGAGCTTTATATAATATCGCGAGTAATATTATTTTTTTTTATCGGGATTTTACATTTTTAATTATATTCTCTGGAACATTCATCGAATATCGGCAACCAAATGGCGCCGTTGGTTCATCGAGATACAGTTTCGTTGGTGTTATGAAAGGAAATGATGGATTCGAAATACGCAATGTTAGTTTCGGCGATTCATGAGTTCGAAAGATACATGACATGTCGCGTCATGAATTAGAACGTGATAAACCATTATACAGATCGTGTTATGTTCCTTTTAGTTGCCAAGTTGAAAAGCAAGAAGGTTCTTTTCACGTTGATAAAATAGCAGATCATTCTCTGCCTCCATATACTGCGCTAAAGATTTTGAAGAATTTGTTAAAGTTTGACTATTTAAATATTTCTGCTTTATTCGTTTTATACAAAACCGTTATTGTCATTTTAGTTAGTTCTCCTTTGTTTTTGTTTTGCTCGAGTAATTAATCGGTTGCCGGACTCGGTAATATCCTTCTTTAAGTAATTCAGGCAACAGTTCTTCTGCTAAAAAAAAAAGGGAAAACCCTTTAAGATGCTGTCGGCGTTTAAAAAAATCGTCAGAATTCAAGAAACGAGAGCAAAAAGCTTCTTTATAACGAGCGTTACAGTTGCAACGGGAGATTCTTGATCGTTGTTATAAACTAGGAGTAAGTTTTAATTAACTGTAACTGGTAATTGAATTAGACCGCGCCTGCACCTACATCACGGCGCCACCCACTTGAAAACTTGCATTATTGATTCTACGAGGTAACAACATTCGTATCAGTTCACCATGTTTTGTTTCCATTATTTTGTGTTCTTGCGTTTTCACGACATTAGCATACCGATACGTTATCAAAGAAACGATAAAACTTGGTCGTTCGGTCTGCCTTCCATTACGATCGGTTAGGATAAATATTCGTACATAGGGTGAATCAATAGCCATTAGTATACCTTTAACCCCTTAACCTACGATTTACGTTCGAGAATTTTGGGCCAAAAACGTAAAGAAGCTCGCGCAGCCTTCGAGCCATTTGCACGACTTGTGCAGTACGTACCACGAGCGATGCCCGTGATATTTACGATTGATCCGATCATCTACTACGGGCTATGCCCGTAGTTGTAAGTTAAGAGGTTAATGCTCTTAAAATGAGTGTAACAATAGAAAATTAATTTACCAAAAGAAATTTCAAGAGTTTGCAGAATGAATAAAAATGAACGAGTTAAAAATTATAATTGGTTTGTTATAAACTATTTTCCGTTATAAATAATTGTATCTTAGAAGATGGAAAGAATTTTTATAAAGTGATTTTATATACTAATATGATTTTTCCTGTATATTTAAATTTATCAATTTCTAGTGGCTAATTATTTTAAACTTGAATATTTCCTGATTTTTATTTTATGATAATTTTAATTTCCGCAATATTTATATAGTACACCTTACGATCGTTTAAAAATTATCATTTATCTCAGAATTTGTCTCGTTACGAGACATTTATCGAATCTTGCACAAATAAACAAACTAAACGTTTCCAATAACAATGTATCGATTTCGTTATTCTCGCAAAGGACACTGTATCAAAATTTATATAGGATTATCAGAAAAAGTCTCTACTAAATCCAATATTCATCGTTTTCACGATTCTCTTGGAACAGCAAACACGATTGTTCGCGAAATAATTACCAGCGCAAAATATCAAAGAGAAATTTTGCGAACGTCACACTGCAATCGCGGAGGACTGGTATTTTTCTTATTTTTACTTTCTGCCATTTTTCTCGTTATTACGGTTCCGTTTCGCGGAGGAACGAACACATGTACACGATGACTCGTGAACAACGCACTGAAAAATACGTTCGGGTGAAATGGTCGCGGGATTTTCAATGACGTTGTCCTTGCTCAACGCTCGCAGGGGATGTCACTATTTAAATTAAACGACGATGCCAGGAAGAAAAATTCAATAACGTTGTCGTTCTACGATAGATCGTGGAATTTTATAAGCTGATGAATTCGTGGGACGGTACAGGTATAAACGTGGTATTAATCCTCTTTTCTTTCGGGTTTTTCCTTGTTCATAAAAAAAAAAGGAGGAGAGAGAACCGAAGTTATATTATTATTGAATTTTTGAATAGCCGAAGGTTATTAAATTGGTTATATTTAAGATCCTGCCGATTGAAATTGATTTAGAGGAACGTATTTCGGTTGAAAGAATCGATTCTTTGGAATTTATTTAAAATTTAATAAATATTCTTCCTGCTGGTTAGAAATTGACGATATTTTATTAAGTTTACGATTATCAGATCGAGAATACTCTACAAGACAAATTTTCTATTTTACTTACACGTATATAATAAGTATTTTTAAGACGAAGTATATTTTCATCGCATAAAGCAAATACTTTCGAACAGAAAAAGTAACATAAAGATTCTCCCATGAAATCTGCTTATATTTCCAATCGAATAATGAAAAATCCGATTATCTGTGCATTGTACGTCGACGCATAGGTATACAAAGACAACGAGAAATCAGTGAAATTAAATCGTGTCGCATCAGTACGATGATGCAGCAACGAATACGGCTTTAATTTTATTCCCATAGATTTCCTATCGTGTCCCATTTCTTTCATACGATTTCAATCAAAGAATCGATCGACTGCATTGTTCAGCACGGCTCGTGAAAGATCTTGTTGAACAGTGAAAGTAAAGTTGCAGGTTAGGGAATAACATCCAGAGATATGTTCGCTGTCGACAGCTCTTCCGTTAACAGATGATGCTATCGACGACTTAATATATCTTTTTCGCGTTCTATGTTCGCAGAAGGATGGCACGCTGCAGACCACAAGTTCTCTGG
This sequence comes from Bombus cullumanus, assembly GCA_014737535.1. Taxonomy (NCBI): domain Eukaryota; kingdom Metazoa; phylum Arthropoda; class Insecta; order Hymenoptera; family Apidae; genus Bombus; species Bombus cullumanus. The sequence continues at coordinate 3,403,205 of JACXIX010000011.1, forward strand.
CTTTTACGGCGTCCGTGTACGACAACGGAAGAACGTTCAAGTGTTACGCTGAGAACTCAGTTACACGTTCTGAAGACATGAAACCGATGATAGAATCGATAACCATCGAAGTTTTATGTAAGTGAACCATAATTCTTGACGTATCCGTCCCTGCTTATCGCCATAACGAACTCTCCTTTCCCTTTGCTTGCCTCGTCGTGGGCGCATAAGGTGCTCGTCCAACGATTTTTATGCTTCGCCTCTCTCTATTGAGCCTTTCAAAGGAGGAAACAGTTTAAGTATTTATAAAAAGAATGCGATACGGCAACGTATAAAAGCGTGAAATTCTCTTTTTTTTTAAGCGCGTGTTCTATAAGTTTTTACGCGTTTCTCGAGAACACGAAGAAAATTGAGAACGTAATACTTGAAACGTCTTGAGATTGTTTGCGATATAATCTTTCGGTAATTTGTTCCCTATTTTACCTTTTGAACGTTTTAATGCGAATTAGGCTGTGCTCATTTACACGTGTAAATCTTGTATATATATCCAAATGGGTGTGAATTGCGCGTGTTAAATTGCGAGCCTGTGAACAGGGATAGAGATTGCTTAATGGCGGACACTCTGTCACCCCCATTAGTAATGAAATCACAAATAGTTAACGCACGCTAGTGGCCATTAAAAGGCGATTACAGATCGCAATAAACGTTTAAGTCTTTTAACCGGCTAAAGCGGAAAAATATGGGTCACGCGTAGCGCACTATTAAAACCGGATATATGTAATTATAATAAACGAATACAGGAATGATCGAATTATACGCAGCTCTGAACCCCTTACCGGAGTCAAGGGGCTGCGATATATTTAAAATCTAATAACCTTCTTTCCCCATTTTCCGTTCTTTTCGGCCTTAAAATGGCAACCTTTTGTCACGAAAAACAGGCAGATGAAATATTCTTGATAAAGGAACATTTCGATAACAGATCGCCGAAAGAAAGATATTAATCGTTGCATGACAAACAACTATTTGAGAAAAGGTAATACATAAGATCGCGTGATTTTTCAAAATAAAATTTGATTTCAATATTTTTATGACTCATCAGGCTGTTAAGAAAGCCTTCTGCAAGAAAGCTAAATGTGTCTTCGGTCGCGAAATACTCCTCCCCTGCTGTTTAATCTCACCCGTTCGCCGCCCTTTTGAACGCAATTAAATTGCAGTAACGAGCTGCGAGTAAGATAACGATGCATCTTCCCTTTTGTCCAGAATTTATGATATTTGCACCATGTCGCGGACGAGTATTTATATCCGGAATCGTCGCGCTTTTGGAACAAAGAGAAATGGCTTCCAGCTATGTTCGATAATAGGAATTACGTAGTTGAAAAAATTAGAATGTTTTGTATGGAAAGGAATTGGAAGAGATTTTTTAACTTGCACGTTGAAGTTGCATGTTATTAGTAAAATTTATCGACTAGAATTATTTCAGCACAGGATAACTTCAAAAATATTGCTCTACGTAAAGTTCTTCGTTCTGAAATTATGTGTACAATTATCTAACAAAACTATCGTGACGTGGAACGATTTTGAACAATATTATTCTACGTATTATAAAATTATTGAAATATTTATGCAGTAAATTTATTGTAAGGAAAAAAGTTACATATATAATTATCTCATAAAAGCTCTTTCGATATTAATTTTGAAAAAAATTGTTTGATACAATCAGCAACATTGGACTTAACGTTGTTAAAGAATAAAATGACAAAGATCATTTTTAAAATGCATATACAGTAATTTTACGTACAGGCGAGGAGCATATATGATATTAAAACGACTAGAGAATAAAGTTCGAGAAATGTTGAGCAAGGGAATGTTAATTTTAGAATGGAAATACAACGTGGTAAATAACCTTACGTAGTTATGGAACTGTGGTGTATATTAAAACAACTAAAAGGTAAGTTGGAAGACCAAGGAGAGGATTGTTGTTGTTGAACAAACAAACGTTATTTCTGGGATGGAAAGGTAGCCGCTGAAAAACAATTTTGCATAGTTTCCAGAATCCTATGTCTACTACGCGTGGCAAAAGTACGAAACGATGAATTTGAGGGCTCGTAGTAACTGAAATTTATTATAAAAATTATAAAAATTCAGTTCAATCCAGTAAACATTCTTAACGTTGATTTATCTCCAAAAATATGAATAAACAATAATTATAAATAATGAAATAAGAAATAAGAAATAACAGTAAATAAATAAAAAAGTAAAGTAAAGAAATAAAATTCAATAAGCTTCGATAAAATTTTATTTTATCTACCAAAAATTAGAACGAGTAGTATATCCTACAATAGATATTTACGATAGTTTTACGTAACACACGCGTTCTATGTATCCTTGCACCTTCAAAATTTCGCACAAACGCGTAAAAGAATTCATAGCCTGATATTGGTCTATCAGTTAAAAAGCTAGAACGAAATTAAACCGAATTGAGACGATCAGGAGATCAGGCAAACTGAGAAAGAAAAAAAGAACGAATCGCTATCGTACGCGTTTCTCGTCGAAACAGTCCTCGTGGCCATTGTCATCGGAGCCCATCGATAAAATTACTATTCTCGTACGTTTGTCTCTGGAAAGGTACTAAACGCTGAAAGCACGATTAGAACGAAATTTTACCGATCGGAGAACAGTTAGTTCGCAAAAAAGATCGTAAAGAATCGCCTGTAATTTAACTGTACCGATCCGGAGGAATAAAGGCACAGAATGATCCCGACGTTCTTCCGGGGGTGGAAATGGCGGCTGGAGTAGACTTTTTCGCGGTGTTTGATCAACGTCCAATATAGTCGGCCTGAAATTAAGTTATACTTCACAGGTCACGGTTCTACATGTATATATCCCTGTTTTATCGCACCATCTCCAATTTGCTTTTTCGCTCTCGCACAAAGGGTATAATCGTAGATTCAATTAAATCGAATTAGATCGTTCGATGCTCATTCCACTGGCGGTCTCGTAATTTCACAGGGGAAAAAGCAAAACGAACTGGTGTTGCGCTTGAAACTTCTCTATGAAGCCTTTACATGTTTTTATATGTATATTAAAACCTCTCGTAAGCCTGGTAAATTTGTTTTTCTATCGAGTTCAACATACCGTTATAAAAGCATCTTCCTCGTTTCCTACCACCTGTCTCTATTTACAGATCAACTTCTTTATCCTTAAAACGGATATAGACAAGAAGAGAATTGATTTTTGTTATACCTAACTAAGCGAGATTCGATACGTGAGTTCGATATATGAAATAATAATTCTCGAAACATTTGATAGTTTTCTAATGATTCTTCAGGTTCGCAAAAATTTTCGTAACTTTCCTAATACTTGTCAACGGGGCGTATATATTTTTTTATTTGTCATACCAGAAATACTGAACAACTTCTAGATAAAGAAATAATTATTTTCTAAATCGTTCATTCGCTGTTAATCCTTTTCATATATAAAATCTAATAATTATTCGAACGATGCTTTCATCTAGCAGACTAACGTTTAGTATTTCTCGATTGCACGAGCCAGACGACGAAAAGATTCCGTCATAACGACACGAGGAGGACAAGACGGATAGCCTCGCGTCTGGTTGGTGTTTCCATTTAGGTCTGGCGGAATAGGTGGAAAGGGGAAAGTTTCGTTTTCGTAGCCAGCAGGAAAACTATCCACGGATTGGAAACGTGAAACTCGCGCGGGCCTGGCGCGTTTCCAGCTTCCCTTCCCCCTTAGACAGGCCACTTTCGCGACTACGTACTTACGGGGGTTTTGTTTTATGCCGGGCATTTTGTGCCGTCGCGTTTAAACATATCTCGGAACGCGGACGAGGCTGCACCTTCCGCTTCCTAGGACTTCTCTGCGGGTACACGCGTTATTTTAATTCCAGACGCCTCGCGGCTACGTATTCTCGGATGGCGGACGCGTGGATTTCCCAATTCTACAGCCTGCATGATATCATCTCTGCGATAACCTTTGTGTCCGTACATTCGTAGCGAGTTTGAAGCGAGTTTCGCAAATCGAATTCCCCCGGTCTTTCGTTTCAATCGTTTTAACGGAGCAAACTTTTGTCCGATAAATCGTGACTTTGGTAACCGCTTTGTCGTACCGCACCTCGAGAACGACAGTTGTAAACCAGCGGTTTACATACTCCGGTTTCATAATTAGCGATTCCGGTTTCATAATTAGCGATTCTGGTTTCATACTTAGCGATTCCGGTTTCATACTTAGCGATTCCGGTTTCATACTTAGCGATTCCGGTTTCATACTTAGCGATTCCGGTTTCATAATTAGCGATTCCGGTTTCATAATTAGCGATTCCGTTTTCGTACTTAGCGATTCCGTTTTCATAATTAGCGATTCCGGTTTCATAATTAGCGATTCCGGTTTCATACTTAGCGATTNCCGGTTTCATACTTAGCGATTCCGGTTTCATAATTAGCGATTCCGTTTTCGTACTTAGCGATTCCGTTTTCATAATTAGCGATTCCGGTTTCATAATTAGCGATTCCGGTTTCATACTTAGCGATTCCGGTTTCATAATTAGCGATTCCGGTTTCATACTTAGCGATTCCGGTTTCATACTTAGCGATTCCGTTTTCAGAATTACTTACTCGTAGTAAGGGTTGGAAATTTCGAGGATTTATGATATCTATTTACCGAGAAGAGTAAAAAGTGTTTTTAGCGCAGATATTGTTTTTTCGAAGGACGACTGAAATTATTGCAAATTTTCTGTGATATTTTTCTTTCGCTTTAACTTCCAAAGTATTTAATTTTATTTTACAAATTTTGCAATTGTAGGTCTCTTTTACCTGTTTGTTTGTTAAAATTTTTTACGAGATTATTCTTGAATTTTTTTAGATATTTTAGATCTTAAAGAAATTTTGGATCTTTTATTCGCATTGATTCGATATTTTCAACTAAATTCCCCTCTCTTCTCGAAAATATATTTCTACTTTGATGTTTCCTCGAAAATGCAGTGGACGCGTGTAAAATCGATCGAATCATTATATTCTCGTTCCACCCGTTATAAACGGGATAGTAAATTTCGCGATTCACGCCTTTCCCCTTGCAGCTATATATCCTTCAATTTGGCTACGTGTTCCGTGACGTCATATTTTTCAGTTTCCTCTTTTTACGCGAACACGTGCTTCGGCATAAAACCTTGGCGAGATAAGATCCTCTCAACGCCGCTCTTTCATCTTCGTGACGAGAGTTTCCACATTTTCACAGGGACGCTTTTAATTGAATTATCTCCGTGTTCTGATTAAAGAACGGCATGATACAAGTGAACGAAACAGCCACGACTACTCAAAAGTAAGATACAAACGTTATCAGTGAAAATGTCAGTGGGCTCTTCAACATATTTATTTTATAAATTAGCATATGCACGCGTTTAACATAAAGAATAATTTGTCTGTTGCAGATCCACCTATAGTATCGATTAAACCAGAGAACATCACTGTGAACGAAACTGAGGATTTTATAGTATTCTGCGACTACGAAGCGAACCCGGCCACTCTGTTAAAAACAGCATGGTAAATATATCGGAATTCATTTTTAACATTCCTCGATATTTTCTACAAATATTAATTATTCGTTTATTAAATCTACCGTTAACAATTAACCCTTTACACTCGAAAGGTGACTCTCACTCACCACGACGTTCCATGCTGCAACTCCAGTGGCGAGCGAGAAGCGACAGTCCCTGTTTATGTTAGATTTCGACATGTGCAATTGACGAGAGTGCAATATTGGTTGGTAAATTGGTTCCTTAGTTCTTTATGTTCTTTGTTAGGAAGTGTAAAGTGTTAGACTTTAAAATGCAGATAAAACATTTAATCCCGTATGCCCGCGAAACTATGGTTCTGACAACGTCTGCAAAGTTAATTTGGATTCGACGATCGTGGCAAAAGTATTATAGTTTAGAAACCCTTAAAAAATGGTTTTCGGAAGTGAAATTAGCTGAAATGAAGACGAACTTGATTTTGAACCATTGCATCTTGGTGAATGCTTTAAAAATTATCATAAAAAAAATAATACAGAAATTAATATTACAAAATCACATTTCCAAACATGTAAATATCGATAAATTATTAGAATATAATTTTGTTTTTGTAAGTTAATTTCTATATAAAGTCATTTTACGCGTCACGTATACGCTAAATCATCCGGAGTAGTTGCTACGCCCCATCGAAAAAGTCCTCGAGTGCAAAGGGTTAATAACTAATGTCTATTGAGTATTAACGATTAACCGCTAATTTTATTTGTGTCTCTAAAAATGTCCAAAACAACGACGTCGATATTTCGAGCGTTCCATAAAGGCGATATATGAAGTTCAAAAGAAATCTCGGTGCTTTCAAATAATATATTGCTGGCATTTATATACGCGAGTGTGTATAATCCATTGAATTTACCAATGCCGGAGCTATTAAAAAGAAAACATGAATACATTTATTGCTCTTAATCCGTCGTTTAGCGTACGAATTAGTTTGAACGCGCGTTATTTCGCTCGAATCAACCTGCAGCCTGTATAGCCCGTGTATTGCCTTGTACGAGGTTTATGGTGTACTATCGTGGTCGTAATAGAAATTGATAAAACGCGCTGAAACGTATATTGAATAAAAATAGAGGGGGAGGGGGAGAGAGGAAGAAAATCAGAAATTTATGTTGCCTGTCTTTACCACGTGGTTCTCTGAATCACGTAAATCTATGTTTTTCATTCTTCAGATGTTGACACGTTCTCTCTTTCTCGTGAACGATTTTGCTCGTTTATCAAGCTTCCTACTTCCGAACTACCACGGGCAAGTTTAGTCGTTTTATAGTACCTTTTCACAAGATCGATCTAGCGTTCTTTGTAGAAAAAGGAAATAGATAAATAAATCGTCGAAAGAAAAAAGGAGAGAGAAAATTGCGGACAGGCAATTTAGCAAGAAATTATGATAGAATGCTGTTGTTAAAAGTAAGGTAAATTGTTTGACGTTGAACGTGTATTGAATTACGCTGTAACTATTGCCGTGAATAGAGTAATTGGCTCGGAAGTATATTGAAATTTTTTTATTACTCTACTGTCTTTTGTTAACTTTTTATAATTCATTGTTCCTGCCTATAAAGGATGAAGCTTTTATTTTTATCTTTCCTGTTCGCGTGTTATTTACTTATTAGTTAGTTGTTCACAGTCGAAGTTTGATAAATAGTTTAACGAACATTTAGTTCTTACTTTGTCGCAGAAAGCCTGTATAAGAGGAAATGATAAAACTACAGGCATATTCGAGCATAAAAAAAAAATCTACGTATGAAACGTGAAACATAAATCGCGAAAGTATCCCAAGAAGCAATACTTTTTAACTGTGACCCGCGTATGTTTCCTTTTAAAGGCCATCAGAAATATTCTCAGTATGTTCAAGAGTACATCAGTTCCACGCAAATATGCGATACATCGATTCGTTGTAACAGAATAATTTCCTTCTTTTTCCGTAATTATTCCTTTCCTCTTTTACCTATAAACATTAAATACCTTTATCTTTGATTAAATATCGTCGCACTGAATACCACCGATACCAATTAAATTTCTCTATATTTGCTTTGCCTCCATTTTTCAATATTACAGTTTAACTAATTTCTCCGGTTTCTCAATTAAATCAAACTAAGACGAAATTGAAACAAATTTAATCAAAGATACCGCAATTTTTCCTCTTCCAACAAAATCGTATTTTCATTTCTCATAAAACAATTTCGCGGTATAATTCGTACACGTCCGATTCTCAGTTCGATTCGACACGTACTTAACGCCAGCAGAATATTATTGATCAAAGAGACATTAGACTTTATTGATACCTACTTCCGCTATCTGTCTACTTATACTTCCTTTCACATATATCTCTTCCTTATCGTATAATTTCTCTCTTATAACGTCCCGTCTCTGCTTTTTCCTTTATCATAGAAACCCTTGCCGCTCATCAAAAGCTCGTTCTTTCCTCCCTTCGTGCGAAACACCAAAACACCATCGTTCTATATTCTGCTCATCGGTCGCCAATAATGGCGTTCCACGGAACGCATTAAACGATGGTTAAACGCGTTATCCTAAGAAGCGTTAAGAGGCACCTCGATCGAGCAGCATTCTCCCCTTCCATGAGAATCCAGCGTTCTCGGTTTTCTCTACAAAACTGCTCTGTAGAGTTTATTGACGGCTCGCGCGAGTTTATAGCGTTTCGCCCAACCGCGGCTAACTGTGTTATAAAAGAGGACGGAAGTAACTGGAAGTTAATCCTCGGACGGCGAAGATTGGATTGAACTTGGCCCGCGACGATACAGATTCTTTATCGACTTAATGTAATATTATAGAGAGCAGCCAAGAGCCGTTTTATGGGCGCGGTTTTAAGCTTTGCCTTGAAAGGTATACTGTGGATGTGCTACACAGATGATCGAAGTGTCTGGACGCGGGCAAAAATTCTGTCTTCGGGTTGGGACAAAGGGGTGAAATCTAGTTTGCATAAAAATATGATTAGTATGGGCTATTTCAGCACTTTGTCGTGAAACTTTAGTTTCTGGTTTCTTTGCTGTATCATTTCGTTTGCCTATCGTTACGGTAACTGGTGTTCTTAATGAAATTAACGTCCTTTTGCTCAACTGAATTAAAAAAAAAAATGTTATATTATCGGCGAGATTGTAGAAATCACGAGTTACAAGTTACCAGTAGTAAGAGATACTTTGCTGCGGAAGTAATAATTTTGATAATAAAACAAATGATATTTCATGAGATTAGTTGGTAAATTATCGTGCGAGATGACCCAGGTGATGACACAGCTTTTCGTAGGATTCTTATCATTTTGTCGTAATTATTCACTGTTCTGTCTCGTTGTTTAATATAAGATTGACGAATGAATTTGTCAGAAGCTAAATTGATTAATATTCTACTCCTTATAAATTTTTCAATTTACCTTCAAATTTATGGAGTCTTTTATTTTTAATATAGCCGCTGGGTGGCTCAAATAACAGACTATAATAAAGTAAGATATATGTATATAATATGAAATAGAAATTTGCTGGTGACGAAATAATATTTCAAATTGATTTATTAACATCTTCGGTCGTTTATATTTCTAATGAGAAAGATTTCGTCGCATAAATCTGTATCTCTCGCTACATAAATTTATTATTGAAAATCAAGAAAAGAAATATATCTTACTAACCGTGTAAACACGAATGATTTATTTCTCGAGTAAAATTGTTTATTACGAGAAACTCTTACGCCTTAAATTTCATTAATAAATACAGAAATAAATAACTTGAAGACATCTGAAGGTATCTGTGATTATAGTAATTCCTTACAAGCGTCACTAATTGACGAAACACGTTCGAAATAAATTCTACCAACCAATAAAGCTATAAAGAACTATCATAATCTTTTAATAATTCTTATATTTCGTCAAATATTGCAGAACGACGAACTAATAATCTTCTCATTTCGAATAACAATTTTACGAAAGCTGTAAGATATAGAATCCTTTTGAAATACTATCGAATCGAAAGAAAGGCATTAAGATCTTAAAATAAACATTTGAGCCACGATTGTTACTCAGTTCGCGTACTGTGGTGAGATTCTTTTACCGATCTCGAAGCCTGCGAACTCGTACAACCGTTTATCGACCGTGTATACCTACCGATATTGGATTTCAAAGGGTTAATGCACAAAACGACGGAGACTTTGCCCAGGTCGATGGTAGTTTTCCAACACCTCGAGAACGACTATCGTGCTGATCAATTTTCTCACAGAGCGTTAATTAGCGAATCGAAAATGAATATTCTGAATTGCAAATTTTTTGCAACGCCGCGGCACATCGATCTTCCAAGTTATTGCCAAGCAATTAATTCCTCGATACCGTGGAATTTTCCTGCTAGGAGGGCTTAAGAAAACTTCGAGGAAATGTTCTGTAGATACAGTGCCCGTAATTCATGGTGCTTGTTATGGGGTACAGGGTGATTTTATAGCGGCGAATAAAAGAAAGTTTAAGATTGATACACTACGAATTTGTATACCTTCTGTACGAAAAACTCTCTTTACCATATTTGTAACAGACATCCATATATCATATGTATTCGTTGCTCTTATCAAATTAATATGAATCCATTTTGCAAAATTATATTGTCCTTTCATGCTTCTTAATTTATAAACTTCATTTTGTTCGTCACTATATATGACGAAATAAATCGGTTAATGACGAAATAATATGCTTAAAGTCGCATTCAAGGAAACGACGTTTCATAATCAATGTTCAACAGTCTCTCAACTTCGACCAATATTTCACCAATATTTTTCGTAGATACAGCAGAAAAGGTTACCGAAAAATTTGCACGACCATGCAGTGTAAAAACGAAATACATCGTCAATGTATAAAAAGCAATCATATTGATTCTCCTGGAAAACAGCTACTGGCGTATATACGTACGCTAAAATTCCGCAGACTATCAAATATTTAGAAACTCGAGCTTCGCGTCTCGTATTCGATAACGCATAGTGTGCAACACTGAAGGTATCGGAGCTGCAAGGATTTAAAGTATCCAGCGTAGCAGGCTCGACAGCGGCATTCGAAACGTCAAAATAAAAAGGCGCGAATTTATCGGGATGATTTATTATATTTTTCTGTGGGCGCAACCTAAAAACCATATTTCACGCTGATGCATGTAATGGCGCGTGTGCACGCGCACGAGTTCACGGGACAGAGACAGAGAGAAAGAGAGAAAGAGAGGTGGGAGAGAGTTTCAATTCCAGGTGTCGGCTATACGAGAGAAATATTCCGGTAAGAAATTGCTACCGTGTGGCGCAATAAAAATACATGAAACGCGATTACTACCGAAAACACGATAATTACGATAGAACGACGAGCGTTGATCAAGAGTCATCTGTTCGATGGCTACTTTACGCTCGACATCGATCATGGATACCACCATGGTTATCATTTAGACAGGCTACGATACAGTTTCACTGGTAAAAATTGCTCGTTAACAGCGTGCGAATTGCTGGTACGATAAAAAAAAAAAAGAGACAAAAAAGGAGAGGATTATTTTCGTGACGATTGTAAAGCGATTTTTACGAGAAATTTTCATCGTGTATTACTTGCGAACGTACTGACATGTTGGATATTAAAAAATCGTAGCGTAACTGTTGCGTACGCGGTGGAATAGGATAAAAGGGAACACGTGTTTAACACTTTCCGGTAACTGTAAACTGGCGTTCGTTCGAAATGCAGACCATTCCAGATTTCATCGTGGCTGATGTTTTTCGCATTGCAAACTGGTTCTGCTGTAGTTGTAATGTTTCGAAAATATTGAAAATCTGATTTGCTGAGACTCTCGTTTCGGTTGGTTGATTTCTGGTCGCTGTAGGATCCAATTTAGATTTGTTCCGAGTTTATTCGTTTTTTTTTTTTTTTCATGTTTAATTTCGTTTTATTTGCGTTTTCGGTTCCAACGATTATCGGAAAACGCATGGAATTTTCAATGAAATTGTTGTATTTCCGTTAGAAATGGATAACGTTCTTTTTAATCATTCGTATTTCATCTGGATTTTAAGAACGAAGGAAAATAATAAGTAGATGGTATAAAATAGCGTACACGGAGAAATACAAGGAGAAATTTTATATAAAATCAATCGCAGAAAGAATTACTTTCCTTTCCCTTCTTTTTACGTATCTTTCTTTACAGAACGTGTTTTATTTACTTGTTCAGGTATCGAGACGATAAGGAACTAGTTCTAACCGACGACCACTACGAGGGTGGTATCACGGAACAAACGGCTCTTACCGTGAAAAATGCGACCCCCAGTGACATGGGCTCTTACAAATGTGTACTAGAAAATAACATTGGTTCATCAACGTCAGAGGACATCGTACAGGTCTCGGTTCTATGTAAGTATCGTGAAAATCAATGAATACTATTTTCACTGAATGATCGACAAATCCTTTTTTTTTTTTTTTCTTTTAGTTGGATGAATTTTACAAACAATTCTCATTGAGAATTGTCAGTAAATTTTTTTGGCGTGGTACTATGTCGTGTTTAATAAGTGTTTATCGTGCGTTTGATTCTAGTTGAATCTAGTGCTTGAATGTAAAGGTAAATGCCATCGACAAGTTATTTAGAAAATATCAATTCAATAAATTTTCATTTAATATTAAATTTTCAAATGATCGCGCCGCCAGATCTGCAAATTTTTAGCCATACGAATTCCATGCATATTCATACGTAAGATCAAATCCCTATTGAAGTATCTGTTTTTAATAATCCAGAGAAACATACGATAGGTCCAGGAGAAAATAAAATCGATATCATCGATGGGAAGAAAAGATACACGGAGAAACAGTTCCGTTCCGTTTCACATTACGACAATTTATCGCGTTTTATTCCGGTAAACGATATTTATGCGTCCATAAATTCTCTGGAACGCCGCTTAAAACCAATGCCAGGACATACGTAATGCCTGCATTTTTATTTCCGAACATAATCTGTCCAGCTTTCTATTTGTAAACTTTTTATTCGCGCCAAGCTACCCGATCGTGAAACAGAAAATCGTTTATTAAGGTTTTATAATTTCATACCGATACCGCCAACACAATTCTGTTGACGTGATAATTGATGTAATTACGTATGGTAACTTACCTAATTACAGTTTCAAAGGAGACAGAGAAGATCAACAGAATCTACATTTTTCTGAAAAGTACACTATCCGATTAATTTTATTTAAACCATATCTTCGATAAATATGTTTATCTTCAGAGAATTTTTTATCTATTTTCTTTACGAGGAGATAAGAAACTGTGAATAATTTATAAAAAAAGAAATCTTTATGTAGACTAAAAAACATCGTATTATTAAAAGAATTAACTGAAACATTCGAGTTCTCAAAGTGTGAAATAGCTCTCAATTGTGAATAATTTATAAAAAAAGAAACTTTTATGTAGCCTAAGAAACATCGTATCGTTGAAATGATTAACTGAAATATTCGAGTTCTCAAAGTAACAGATGTTTCGTCAATATCGCGTGAACCTTGTATTCCCATTATTCTATAAATCTTGCCGACCTGCCAGACCGTATCGCAAATAAATTCAACGACCGCGAATCCAATGAAAGATCATTTGTCGCCAAATAATTTTTTCGATTTTCTAAAAAAAAAAAAAAAAAGGAATACGTGAACGATAACGAAGAAAAGAAACGTGTAGAGAGAAAGAAATATCCTGGTCTGGTATCGATTTGTCCGGCCATTTTGTCGTTCTCGGCATGGCCATGCATTTTGCACTTATCTTCATTACAAGGACTAATTTCCTTCTGGCTGCCCGGCCAACTCGAACCAACGATAAATCGTTCGGCAATTATTTATTCGTCGAGTGTAAATCAACGCGAGTAGAAAGGATAGTCGAACGCGACGCAGCCCAATGCTATTTGTTTGACATTATCGCCGCGTATCTATATGTATTAGCGCGATTTTACAACGTGTCGATCGATTGAAGCCGAAGTTTTTGAATATCAGGCGAGATACTTGAAAATATGAAGTTAATTGCAGAAATTGACAGGCCAGTAGTTATCGTCACTTATTTAACCAGATAAATGAAAATCGAACCGTGCACGCTATGAATAATGAAGCGGATATCTTAATTAGCCGATGGCCCAGCAATTACACGGTTCACCGAATCGTCAAATCGGCCCGGGCGTTAATCGTTTTATGACTAATTTCGTTATCAAAAACCGATCGATTCTATCTTCGGTCGTTACAATTACGAAATTCCGAGAATTCAATAGAAGCACACTTACGTTCGTGAGTTTTATCAAATCGTTTTATTCTCGTTATCGAAGGCCAATCGAGATTTCGTCTGGTCTGTAATAGACTCACGGCTAATTCCTATGTCACTGCAGAATTGCTAACTTTGAACGTAATATTTGGCAAAATAGAATTCCACAGAAATCTGATAGTTAGCGTTTTTATGGCCTACCGCATTATGAGAATCAAATCGATTCTGTCTTTGTTATTGTAATCAGCTCGATTCATAAATCATTGGAAAAGATACAATCGTTTTTGTTGTATATTTTTATTACTGTTGCTTTATATTTTGTTATTTCTTATAGTTGAAAATATGCGCGCATTTATGAATTAACATCGTATAATATAGAAATATAGGAATCGACTAATTGGCTGGATAATTTATCAGGAATCCTGAATAATTTCGTAAGAACGTAACGTTTTAAAGGCGAGTCGAAGACTCGCGTTTGAATATTACGCGAATAAAATATAGTTTTCGTCGTAATTTTCAATAATTTTCTTATGTTTATTCTCGTACCTTTGCTTCCCATATTGAATTTCGAAATCGAATATATTCAAGGATAACTACATTTATCAACTTAAATCGAGTCTTGGGTGGTAGAAATTTCAGATATTATGGCCGTGGAAAAGGAACGTGTGCGTGAAGTAGATAGGTTAATCCATTAAAATGAATGATTTCGATCCGAATCAAACGAGCTGATTCTCCCTCAGCCTACAATTTTTAAAACGAATTTCCATCAGAAGATTTAGGTATCGTCGGTGTGCCATTTAGAATTTCGGGTTCCTTTATGCCAGATCGTGGACAGCTCCATTTATCAAACTGATCCAATTGCCAGGAGGCACGATTTAAGTATTATTATAGCCTTTGCGAGATGCAAATGTGTCATAAAAAAATCTGTTTTTCAGAATAATTCATATTCATTTATTTAATAAATTCTTTAAAATGAAAATATTAGATTTTCAATATAACACAAATTTGATCGTAATTTAAGTTTAACGTCGTAGTATTAACGTTTTAAAAATTGTTCATTGATGATCAAAAATAATATAAGTAATAATCGATATTCATTAAAAATTAAGGAAATAAAAAGCAAATGATTAAATTTCAATTTGATTACTTGTTCCTGTCGCAACGGTACATTCTTTTTCCTACGATTACCATCAAGAAAGTTGAAAACTTCGCCTAACTACGTTATTTAGAAGTTTTGTCACTGAATTATACTTTTGTCCTCAAAAATAAACTACATGCCAATTAAAAAGGAACAAAGCGACAAAATTAAACAACTTTAAACATCTATCAAGCTGCGGAGCGAAATACACAGGACGCAAACTTCCTTTCGGAATAGAAACCATGGAAATAGAATAGCTCCAGCAGAGTTTCGAATTCGGCCAGTGTTCCGATACCGTGGAATATCTAAAAGCCGCAGGATGAAGCGGTTTCGACAAAAGTCACACGAGAAAATGTTCATATAATTCAAGTTATCTAAACTAGTGGTAGCACAATTGATGTATTGTGATACTTATAGCTCTACATTTCCGTCGGCTGAATATAATATGACCAACTTGGGGAAAACATCAAAACATAAATTTAAAACGTACAAAAGAAGTATTGGAAAATTCGCGATTACCATCTTGTATTATACTTTAACCCTTTCACTTTGAAGTGTGAATATAAAGCGATCCAAATAAAATATTGTAAGAAATTTTCTCAGAAACAATAAAGATATTCATTTCATTTTCTTTTTTTTTTTTTTATTAAATTGTTCGAAAGAATTTTAGGAGGCAATTGTTGGAGAAAAAAAATTGTCACGCGTTAGTTATTATTGAAATTGACTGTTCCAAAAGTTGCATGGCTTAACCAGCGACGTTTGTTTTAATCTGATTGCTTACTATTTTTCTTGTATCTAAATCGTCTTGATAAAACGTAGGAAAAGGAAAACCTAACAATTGTATCTTTGGTTATTACCGAACGTGTAGTAATTAAATCTTGGGTAATTAAGACGGCGCAACGTGTGTGTGTCAGTATCAGCGATTGCGTTAAATGGAAGGGGGTTTAATTTTTTATTATTTGTGTATTTTCTATGAGACTGAACAACTGAAAATAGCAACTTGAATAGTTTCCTCGAATCCTGCGTTTAAAGAGTTAAATGGCGGAAAATATTCTTTCGAGGAGAAACTGAAAATTTCCTTTCAAGTAAACTTCTATCTAAAGAAAGCGAGCATGTTGTAAAAATACTTCAACATCTTTCACGTGACTAAAGAACACAAAGTAATTCACAGACAACGCTCGTACTATACAAAAATTTGTGTGACTGAATCCAAGTTCTCAATGATCTTGCGTAACGCGGTATTTCAATTGCATCAATTAATTAATTTCAACTCATACAGCAAACTTTCGAATAACAAGAAAGCAATTAGAAGATCTCACGTGGAGCGCCTACGATTACTTTCTACTTCTTCTACTGTACTATATTATTTTTTCTAATTCCTAATTCTTTCTAAATCTCCAAATTCGAAATTTATTTGAAATAATTTTACGTCGAAGGTACAGGAATTGTACTGTATTAGAAAAGAAAGATTCTTCTATGTGTCTGGCGAGAAATGTATTAACCTTGTTACTAGCGATTTGCCTCCGTTTTATTCTCGTGCGTGACATTAAACCAGCACTAAAACAGAAATCTATCGTGTTTCAAAAAAAAAAAAACCAATTCCAATTTCTCGACCTCCGTCTGTCTCGTAAAACGAGCAAATAAATATCGTCCCTTTTATATATAAGGTTGCGCAAGTTTTTGAATTCGATATTCCACCAACTGAGTTTTAAAAAAAAGTGTCTTGAATAAAATAAGAAGAAAATAGGTGGATACTCTTACCGCGATATTCTACAAAGGCGGGATAGTTAAGCAAAAAAAAAAAAGAGAAAATGTTGAAGCAAATCCACGGATCACCGAAACGGTACGATTCGTTGTGCCGCGGAGGGAGCCGTAAATATATCAGCATGGATTAAATAAGCTGCTCTCCCACACCCTGTAGCTGGGTGCTGGTTATTGGGTCAGCCATTCCGCGTTTCCGAGAAGTTAACGTCACGTTAACGTAAACTCAGCCGCGATACAATGAAATTCTAATTGCAGCCTTAATACCGCTCGAGGGTGTTGTATTTTCTACAAACAATCCATAGAAACGGGCCGTGAATTCGAACACGGAAAATTAGTTTCGTCGGGGCCGAATCCCCTTTCCTTTCTTTCCTACGCTTTTCTTTTTCCTTTCTCCGCTCGATCTTCTCTTCTCCTCTTCGCTCCTCTCGAGCACCGACTACGACGCCGCCTCTCTTCGGATTCTTTTGTTTTGAACTTGCTGAAATCTTGATTACCTTGCCGAAGGTAAGAAAGAGGATAAAAAAAAGGAAAAGAAAAATTGTTTCAGCCAATCTGCTGATTGGATCGTCGACGAAAGTTTCCTTTCAGGTGCTCTCTGAACTCTGGTTGTCTCGTTTTACTGTTTATCCGGCTGGATGTAGCATAAACGGCCCGTTCTCTGGTATGTTCCATGCCGGATAATATATACGCTTCATTTTGAATAGTTTTGCCGTGGACGTAAATCTTTATGCGATGCTCGAGCTCGTAAAAAATACATGAGCCTTCGGCTCCCTCCTTCTCTTTTTTTTTTCTCGCTCTCTGTGATCGTTCGGCACACCAGACTCACAGATGAATCTTCCCTTTCTCCTCTATTTCGTTATTTATTTATTTACCTGTATTGATTAAGTTTATTCGAGCGAAGTATTACTTCTAACGTGGATGATCCAGCTGGACAGTCACGTTCTCCGTAGGACATTAAATTAGTTAACTTATGTGGCTTGGCCAAAGTTATTGGAGTTTTTACTGCGGTTCGAGCATTAACTTTAGAAGAGAGGAGATGTTAGGATAGTATTTGGCTTGATATAAACATCGTGGATGAATTTCATTACAATACCCCTTTTCATATCCTTCTCTCTGAAATATTATACTTAAGAAGAGAACAGTCAAATTACAGTAACAAAATCTAATCTGCTAACAAGCTTACTTTAAATAATATAAAGATCAGTTTTCCTAGTACTTTATAAAATTCTATTAACCTTTATAACTACTAAAGATGAGATGAGAATATTTTCAAACCGGAATACTGCTCGATGTAATCTCTCGAATAATATTACCTGCTGCTACTATATCCTTCATATTTCTCACGCAAAATAAAAACGAATCGAACGAATACACTCTAGTATCACGAAAAAGAGAGACAGAAAATTCCGAAAAACAGGTAATAATAAATATGTGAATGCAATGTTTCTGAAAAGAGAGAACCGTAATATTAAAAATAAATTATAAAAAAGAAAAAACAACCGGTATTTCCACGTACTAGTCGATGATAAATAACCGTTTCACTGTTCCGATTCTCATTTGCTCGCAGACAAGCCAGTGGTCAAGGTGATAATGGAGCCGGAAACGCCAGTGAACGAAGCAGACCGGCAGAACGTCTCGCTGACCTGCGAGGTTGTTACTGGAAATCCAGCAAGCTTGACCGCCGTCCGATGGTACTTGGACGGGGACCTGCTGAAAGAACTTCCGGATTGCACGAGAAATAGCAGCGCAACCACCACGACCACCGAGGAATCTTTAATTTTCTGCGATATCGATCCGAGCAAGCTGCTGTTGGAAGCGGTGGGACGTTCCTTTCACGGGAACTACTCTTGCGAGGGTAGAAACGACGCTGGCTGGGGACCACTTTCACCGAGTGCACCTGTCATGGTCCATTGTGAGTCCCCCTTTTAATTTTTAATTCCTCGATCCGATCCATTTGCTCGTTCGCTCCCCATGTGAACCAACTACTGGGACTCCTGTTTGCGAGAATTTGTGTTTCTTTTTCTTTTTTATACCGCCAAGATTTATTCGCCTGACGAAAGAACAGAATGCTGTTTTAGGTCGACGATTTTCAGTTTTTTTTTTTTCTTTTCTAATTACCAATAAAGTGCATTTTTAATTTTCCTATAAATACACAAAAAGATCGGCTGGCTAATAATAAAGAAAAACGAGGAAGAAGTTTGAAGAAGGAGTTTCCGGTATAAATAACGAGTTTCTTGTTTGCCGTGTCGATAGACAAACCTGGGCCAGCTTCGATCTCGTACGAGCCCCAGCAGGTAATAAAGAAACGGCCATTGACAATCACGTGCTTCGTACTGGACCCAGGACGGCCAAAGGTAGTTGGCTTCAAATGGTTACGAGGCCTTCACAGACTTCCGGATGAAAACAACGCTACCCTTACCATCGAGTCGGTTAATTTGGAAACCGAAGCGAACTTTACTTGTCTGGCTTACAACGAAGCCGGTGACGGCGACCCGGCTACCACGTTTATCGACGTGTCTGGTGAGTTGTAAAGTTACTCGAAAAACTTTCTAATCCCCCGTCGAATAAATCTGTCGTCCGTCTTTCACGTGACGTTCATTTCGCGTTCGAGATTCGTGCACGGCCGACCGAAATAGGAAGCGCTAAATCTTACAGAATTTGGGAAATGTGGTGGAATAAGGGAGTGAAACTAAATTCTATTTTACGGTATTTTTTTCCCCTCTTTCCTTCGATATTTCAGGAATATTCTGTTTAATCTACCAAGATATTTATAATTTGTAAAGATATATTTTATATTAAAAGAAAAGGGATTTGTTTAATTTTCTAATAAATTTTATACAATTCTTTTTTTCATTAATTTGTGAAATTTAAGTGAAATTTTTCATTTCATATACACGTATAAATTTGTAAATAAATTAAAAATTTGATTCGATTATGTACGATCTGTTAAAATGTTTTAAAGTTTAACAAAAATATGTGTCACGGACAATTGAATATAATTATATTTATTCACTTTATAATTTCACACGTGTGTAGGAATCAATATTGAGTCGATTCGTAACTAGAGATGTTAAGGAAATCAGTGATTTCGTTTTCTATAAACTGCAACATTTTTTCACGCTATTAATTTATAGCTGATGGTACACTAAGCACAAGGTATACGACTATATATATATATATGAATCATAATTTGTTTCGAGAGCAATTCTGATAAAATTTGTATTTCCAAAAGAATAGTTACGCTACTTATGTCACGCACATGCCTGACATAAGGCCGACCATTTCTACTTAAAATACCATTCCGCCTCGTTCTACGATATTCCTTTCCGCCTCTTTCTTAGCGTTCAGCGTTTGGTTTGTTGACGGAAATTCTTTTTATTCGGAAGCTTCTACACGTAAAAATGGCTCCACAATTGGAAAATTATTTTTTGAATGAAATTGTTTAAAAGTTCGTTCTATGAAATGAAAAATGCAAGAAACTCGCAATATTTAAAACGATTACAAAAATATTATTTTTCAAATCTCAAAATTCACTATATGTATATATGCTAAAAAATGTATTAAGCTGTAAATAATATGTAACGCTTTATTGCTCGTTACTTTTGTACAACAGGAAGTTAAACTTATGTAACGTGAAAGAGCACAAGTGTTTCCACAGTTTCCGTGCTGTATCTAAATTAATGATTCGTATCTTGATACCTGTGTAAACTTGTCTTGTTTCCACTATTTTCCCTTCTTTTATTTGTTTCTCATTTCTTTGTGTACTTAATTCGCATAAGCGGCAACATACATTACGTTACGTTTGCCAGCAACTTTTGCATAATATTTTCCCCGATGTCATAGAGGCTTTATTCGACTCGTATTTCGTATAAAAATAGAGAAACGATAATAATATTATAACGCTTCACTGCTTGAATTCAACATCTCCGTGTGTCGACTCATTTTTGAAATTCCAAATTACAAATCACGTGCAAACTCGTGGCTCATTTATTTCATTTAACGAATTGAAATGATTATACGTTTAAATAATTTAAAAATTGTTAAAAATTTTCGTCGCTATCATGCTATGCAGTTACAAGATTCCTTTAATTATGTTCGTCAAATATTATTTTACACCTTCTCTAAGATTCAATTATCTACGATAACAAATTGATTCGCACGCCACTCTATTCCAATTAAAACTACCTTAAAACAGCTGCAAAATCGTATCGTATAATAAAGTTTAGAAAATATCCCGCGTCGATTCGAGCTTATCGTAACGCAACGATATCGTATCTCATTCTCGATTCGTAACAATGCCCGTTCCGTTTCGAGGGCCAGTTCAACTTGTTCTTTGATTGTCAATAGCGGAGCCAACGTTTATCAAGAAGCTGCTCCCTTATCACGGCTACGTGTACAATTCGCCGAACGTTAGCATCATGTGCTGGGTAGAGTGCGCTCCGATGTGCAATATTTCCTGGCTAAAGGACGGCATGCCGATGGATTTCTCGAAAACGAACCGATACTACCTGTCGAACGTTTATCATCCGCCTGATCCGCGAACGAATGACTTCGAAAGCATTCAATCGACCCTGGTGTGGAATCTAACTGCCTGGCCGAGCGGCCAACTCGATCGCGTCGAAGACAACGTCAGATTCACCTGCGAGAGCAGCAGCAACAGTATTGGCGCCGGAGTGAAAAGTAGCACGCACTTCCATGTGGAATGTGAGTTTATTTGATTCTCAGTGAAGTTAACTTAACTTCTCGAATACCGGAAATGTTATCCTCGCATACTTTTCGATATTTATAGACTATTCATTTTTTTTCGTGTCACGCGATATAAAGTTCAAATATTTATAAATCATATTTCACATTTGTCCTTTATATATTTTAATGCGTTATTTCGCTACGATGTTCCTCGGTGGACTGATATAATGCTGTATTCGTGTTTGCGTTCGAACAGTATGCGCAAATACAGTCACTTTACACAGCGTAAAGTTTATACGCGTCTTTTTCTTCGCGACAGTTCCGCCAGAAAATATGACGATATCAAAGAAGATAATAAACGTGACGGTCGATACGATACCGGAAACTGTGAGCTGCAATGCGAGAGCACAACCGGAGCCAACGTTTCGTTGGTTTCGGGAAGGTTCCACAGACACTATCATCGAAGGCCGTGTCCTCGATCTGAAAGTGGCGGTGCCTAGACGCAGCAACGGGACGTACTACTGCGAGGCATCGAATCGCCACGGAAGCCGGAACATTTCCATGGTCATGAATGTTCAATGTAAGTAAAGAAACATCCCGACGTGCAAGTTCCTCAGTCATCTCGAGTGACGTTCAAATATTGAGAAAGATTTATGTTCTCATGGCAGAGTATTCTTCAAGAAAGAAATGGCAGGAACTAAAAGAACGATTTCTCTCTCTTTCTCTGTGTGTGTGTGTGTGTGTGTGTGTGTTTCTTCGACTATTTCTCTTTTTCATTTTTCTCTTCTCTTTTAAATATTTTCCGTTTGCGTTAAGAAGATAAAGATGCCATTGTTCGTTAAGGTAGAAGAAATGTAGAGATGAAATTTAATTGCGTAAGTAGAAAATGCCTTGTTAAAAATAAAATGCCGAAGTGTTTCATAGAATTGGAGTAAAATGATCCGAGAAAATCATCGATTATATTTTACGATTACTTCTTACTAGTGTCTTCCTTAAATTTATAACGAAAAATAAAAAATACGATTACATGATGTTTTTTTAAGAAGGAACATGTTATATGGAGGAGAGTAAGGTTTTATTTAAATTAATTTAAGAAAAGAATTATACTTTCAAAATAATAGTGAAATTGTACTTTTGCCATTATCGCGAACGCAAATGTTTCCCTGAATATCTTTGATTACGTTACGTATAATAAGAAACGTGTTTTGGAATATCAGAGCAAATAAACTCCTCATGTTTGCATTACAAAGATCGATTAAATTGTTTAAGAGTGTTTCACGTTCGATAAACCGAAGAACGATAGGAATTCGGCCGAAATTCGTTTGGTTTGAGGAACGTAATTTCGATGAACGGTGAGAACGTGATGAATCGTTCTTGAAATATTTCACGCAATTGCACGTTTCATCCCTTCATCGATTTCCAGTTTCTCCTACGTTTCATACCTCTTGCCTTATATTTCCAATCTCAAATATTCCCAAAAGTAATCAAATGTTGTAACTTGCTATTACTTGCGGTTAAAAAATTGATACTTTCTTCCAAGATACGAAAAAGAAGCATCGAAACCAAAAGACTTCAGTGACGTCAGAACCAATGTACCACACATTCTCCGATAATTCTATCTTTCAATTCTTAAAATCACGGCAATAAATCTATCACATTCCTACGAAGAATTATAAATCACTCGTTCTAGCGGTCTCTGATAGATGTGGCTATTACATCATTATCATGCTCTATATGTTCTATCTCAACAAAGCAGCGCAAGACAATGATTTAAGGAGCAAGTAAGACGCGTGTCCAAGTGACACAGATGTATTCGTGCAAAACCAAAGTAAGTTAATGTGGCTTTCTTCCTTTGTAGTTAAGCCAGAATGTCACGTGGAAAGGGAACGAATAGACGGGGAGGATTACGTGGTGTGCTCGGCGACGGCCAATCCGAAGGAGACTGATTTCGTTTGGTCGTTGAAGAGTGACAATGACACGCTAGAGCAGAACGCCGAGATGCGCAATGGGAAAAGCTACATCCGCCTCGATACGTCGGTAACCAATTTCCGGACGTACGTTTGCGTTGCTAACAACTCTATCGGCCATTCCAATCCTTGCGACCGCGATGTACCAGGTACGTTCTGATTTGCTTCCTGTTGTACTTGATGATTACTTGTGTTTCTATAAACTAGTAAAATTATAGAAATAAAAGTGCTAGGTATTAAAGAAAATGAAATCTAGCTCGTGGATAAATTAAATGCGTTATGTTTAATGTGGCGAACGGATCCTTAGCTCAGATATATTTACGATATTGTTTGATATTATACTCATTTATTATTAATATTGATATTACGCAGAATGGTTTGCCATGCAGGTTGGTTTTAAAATAATTTTTGTACCTATTTTTCTCTTTTTTTTTTTTTGCACCTCAATTACTTACGAACGGTTTTTAATGGTCACGTTTAATTGAAATAACAGAATTTTAATGACGAAGATCCGGTAGACGATGATGATGCTCGGTTTTCAAAACTTGGCAATTTAATTAGGAACGAGATTCCAGCCGAAACTGCTGCGAATTTTTACGAAAAACGGATTCCCTTGCCAGAGTTATTTTTCCTCTCGCGATATCAACATTCCCATCGTGTTTCTTACATTATATTGTGTGGTTGTAATTCAGGTGTAAAGAAAAATTCCCGAGACCGAGTATCTGAAAGCGTGAGAGATTAAGAAAGTCGAGAAACGTCTCTTGACCACTTAGAAATACGGCAGAATAAAAGCAAGTACTTCATTTATTTACCACCGCATTTAAATGTGTTACGATATAAAACTTGCGTTATTCTTGATTTCTAATCTTCGCCATCAATGTTATGCTTAATTTTCTCATAAATTTCTTTCATATTTCTCATAAATCATTTAAGGATAGCGAAATTTTTTACCAAATTATATTTAAGGTTTATACGAATTAAATTTTCGATCGAAAAAGTTATTTGAGATAGTACGCATGTGTAGATAAATTTTCAACGATCCTTTGATCAGCTTATAGTGTTTTCATATTCTGAAGGTACACGTGCATTGGAAAGTTACAAAAACGAAATTACTTTCTTGTCAGTGTCACTAAATATTCATAAAGAGATGCTTTACGTGTTTGCTCGGATCTTTTGTGGATAGAACCTTATTATTAATATTACGCTGAAGCGAAGAAACGAATGGATAATAGGCGATAAGAAGGAAGCAATTCGAAATTAGACGAAATTATTCTTTTACAATAGTCGGAAGAAATATCGTACGGGTCAGTAACGTTGAAATAAAATTTACATAGTGTGAAATTTCAGTCCACACAGGTGAATTCCATTAAGAGTTAAATAAATTGCGGGTAAACTGCCGCTTTTCATGTAGAACAATTTTGAACGAAGCTATTTGTGCGGTCAAAGTACTTGCAATTAAGCATATTTTTATTTCTGGCTATACTTGGTGATCCACCGGCAAGATTTAACGAACCCGAGGCGAGACACATTTTTCCATGTCTGGGGTTCCGACGCGAACATTCGAATGAAAGTTCGTAAATTAGATTCTGAATTAGATTCCCCTTGAATACTTGGTAAATTCAAAAGTTTGATTTATTCCAAGTTAAATCGGATTTGTTCTTTTAATTTCCATTCCTCGTATATTTTTCTCGTTTATTTAAAAACGTCAAAACGATGGTAATTATTTTTCGCGTGGTTGGCGTACCTGAAATCTATAGCGCTACTTTTGAACAGAGAAAAGGTGTTGTTAACAATATGCAGATGGTGTGTAAAAACAAAATTGGACGAGGATCGCGATTAAAAACGGAAATTATACATTTTATTAAATGTTATGTTAATTTTATTATCGTAGACACGAATTTTCAATGTTTTTTTTTTTTTTTTAAGCAACAAACGATGGAGATTCGAGAAAGCGCGGTTAGATTTAAACGAGCATTTTCCGTGATACCAACTCATTTATGTTGCCTCTCGAATTCGAAGTTTCCAACGAAGTAAATCGTGATTGATCTATCTAACAGGGTCATTACATAACAAGATATTTCTGCAATTTATTATGAAATTAAATGTTAATAAAGATAGATGATTTTCAAGTTAATTGATTTTAATTCTTTCAAATATTAACGTGGCATAACTTAATTTCAACAGGGAAGGATCAGTTTATGGAGATATATCGAGTGATCTATAGCTAAAGTAATTGTTATGTGATTAAAATAAATTACGAGTAAGTTCAGAAATTCCTTAAATAAATCAAGAAATTAGAAACCTTGTTTATCGTAATTTCTGTTTCGTTTTAATCCAATCCTTCTTTATTTCGATCTTTACGTTATATTTCTGTTCTCGGATTAGGAAAAACAACGTGGTAAATATAATGCAAGATATATTAACGATTTCTTTCGCGATTAATATTTTAATCAATGCAAACAGTATTTATAAGAATCTTCGTACTTGTAGGAAAATAATTCGGAATTCTTCCAGTGGGACATTTACTCTTCGACTTTTAAACTGTTATCATTCTTTCGAAGGAAAATGCAACATTACCCTGGAGGATATGAATATCCAAGCGATTAAATAAATCTACGATAAACATTTTTCGGGATAGTTATTAAAATTTTCATAGAAATAGCTTCGTTGTAGCTCGTAATTTAGCATATCGAAGAGGTACATGTGGCTCCCTTAGCAGAAAATAGCTCAAAAATCTAAATTACCTAACGTTGACTTAAAACCATGAATAGTATTAAAACTATACATATATTCTGCGCAATATCGATGTTCAGTTATGGTAATATTTAATAATATTTCCTTCGACGAATGATTAGTAAATAAATAAGAAATACTGTACATTCTCGTTTCTTCTTAGCTCACCATGGACATCGAAGTAAGTTCTACCATAATTGTTGTATTAAATATATTACGTTTCAAAATATCAAATATTAGACTGTGTTGATGCTAATTTCTTTTTTATATAATTTTTCTGTCTTATCGTCGCAAGATATGTATGTAGGAATGATCGCGAGAAAGAGACGAGCAGAAAAGAATTTCGAAATAACAGAACAAAACAGAAAGAAATATTCTCAACGCGTTTGATCTTTTTGAGCATTTCTGTTCGTTCACCGCACACGTACACACATACACACAGTCGGTATGGACTCTTCAAAGATGCTTTACACGTTTGCCGCGATTATATTCCATTCCTACATGTATATTTGTCATAACTGTAACAAAGTTTCAAATAATGAAAGAATAATTTTGCCCTAAATTAGTGAAAAGATCTTAGAAATTACTGTCTCTCTCTCTCTCTCTATATATATATATATATATATATATATATCTTTCTCTATTCAACGGTTTGATTAACTAAATAATCCTGTCCTGTAGAACGATATTGTTTCTTGATTTATTAACGAGCCAATTTCTTCGCGTGGAGTACTTTTTGAACAGATTTTTTGTTACTACAAAGGTCGAGAAAGTTAAAAAGAGAATAAATGTAATTTGGAAATAATCAGCTGAATAAAAAACGATCGCGATTATGTTGTTTTCTCCTCAAGGTAGAAAAAGAAATTTTATGCGTTTCTTAGCCCTAAAAATATTTCATCGGGTTTATTTGATTAAAATGGAGCACCCTATATAAGCACATAAACTCTCGTAATGAAGGTAGCTTCTGGTAAAATATTATAGAGCAAGGGAATGGATTAAATATAAGCAGAAATATGAAAAGCTTCCCTTGAGACGGGTCGTCTTACTTTCTCTATTTATAATATTTCACAGCTGTCGCCGAAATTTGAATTGCAACCGTTCTGCCGACTGTTTTATTTCGTAATCAGGAAACGGTGCCTACCGTGAAATCTCGTTGCTCTTATTTCCACAGAAAAATTTCTAAAAGATCTGCAGAAAAATTGTTGATCCATCGAGCTTTAAGGAAGTTGAAAATATGAAAATTTTAGAAATGTAGATATTGACAAATTTAATACGATTTCCGAAAACTATCTTCTTCTTATTGTTTTAATTCTTTTTTAATGATAATCTCTAAAATACTTTCAACTTCTGATAGATATTCTTGGTATTTTTAATCACAGAGTTTCTAAAATTGCTCTTCCAAATATTTATAACCTTCGATATGAGTCTTTTCATTTGAAGAATCGTTATAGTAGATGCTACTAGGTCCTTTCTACTGCCATTTAAAAATCTCAATGTTTTCTTGAAGGAAAGATTTTGTCAAAAGTTACAGAAGAATTTCTTATTTTATCCTCTAAGTATTTCAAGAATAACCACGAGCTATGAAATATTAATTTCGATAAATCGATCCGCATTTTCAGGTCATATACCGTGGTGGCATCAACTGGAAGGAAATCTTCTTCTGATAGTCATCGTTGCCGCAGTTGTCCTTATACTTGTGATAATCATCATTTGCGTGGTGATCTTCATCGTTTGCCGACGCAAACGAAATCAGATGAAATGTAAGTTGCCCTTTCTTTCTAACCATGTGATTGTCATTGTGATTTGTTGTTCACAACGATTCGCATGACGTAGGCCATCGAATGGACTTTCTTCGAGATTCTAACAATGTTACAAAACTCGTTCAAACATTGAAAATACGTCATACGAAACTAATATAGCTGTTGAATGAAATTTACGACACCTGCAATTAGTCGAATCAAGATTAATATTTAATAACTAAAATTGTTAAATTTTCAAGTCTTTTAATTTAGTTATTCTTCGTGATAATATCAGGATAAAATTAATCGTTGAAAATTACCCTAAAATTTGAATAATAAAATCTCGAAGAAATCCATTTCAAAATCAGACGATCATCACGATAGGCGAACACTTCACACACATGAACACGCACGTACACATGAACACAAGCACACACCTGAAACATGATGACATAATTTACATTGCAGATTGTTCTACGACAAATAAGCATTATTTAAATCATCTGGCAGTTGCATCAGCGACAATGTTTTGAGACAAATATCGTACCGTTGTTCCCACAGAATTTCCATAATAAACGAAATTTACTAAAACATCAGAAATTTGCATAATATACATAATTCGCGAAATTCAAACTTATCGGATCAATTTTACAACCTATCCGTTACACGTTCCGACGAAATTAGTCGTACACGTCGTCGCTGGGAATTTACGAAGCTACTGGTAACAATGCAATTTCATAATGACCATCGAATCGTTGGTAATTAACGCTGGCATGGGTAGCGTTGTTCCATTGTCAGGATTGAAAAACTGCGAGCACGTAATGCATATTTGTCGTCGTGGCATCTCGCGAGGGGTGCAATTCATACGTCTCTAGAACAGTTATTATCGGGATAGGGATAAAAAGAAAAAAGAAAAACAGGAGAAAAGGAAGAAAAGCAGGAAACGATAATAACAGGTTGCGGTAATTTTGTTCCAACACGATTCGGTTCTCTGTATGCATACAGTGATCACTGGGATCATTGGCACAGTGATTAAATTTTCCTGTTACGTTCTGTGTAAATCTTCAATTAGAAGCATTCGATATCTTTTATAGAACGCAACTTCTCCGGTCAAAGTTTAAATACAATCGATTATTGCTGCTTATAATTTCGTGATGTGAAAATATGAAAAATTACCGTAACACGGTCGTAATCAGAACGTTACACACTTATATTTTTCTAAACAACAAGTAGTATTAAAAATACCTTTGTATCGTTGGCTTTAGTGTAGTATCCGGACTGCAAAGTATTCGGTTAAAATGACACCTTCTGCGGGCTTTTGAGGTAACCGAAGCCGATTTTGACTTTGAATTTTTGTAGATATCTTTTTTTTTTTTAATTTAATAGTTTTAACTCGCTGTATGACTCTATATGCATTTGAATCGTGTCGCGAAATCTTGATAATCCAACTGGAATCACGATTAACGGGAAAGCTTGTGCCGACTACGCGCTTACAAGACGTTTTTCGGTAGTTTACAGCTTGCGCGATTACGATCTCGGTGTTGTTAACGATGGGAAGGCTGTCGAGCGAGTGACGACATGAAAGTTGCCGAACGCCGGCGAAACGAGCAGTAAGCGAGACGGGGTTCGCTGCGGGACGGAACCGAGTGCAAAAACGCCGGATCCGACGCCGTGTCGAGCACAAAAACGCTAGATACGGCACGCAATGTTAAAACCCGCGAATCCGTTATGGTCCCCGAACACGTTCAGTTTCGTAGAAAATGACCCTCGTTTAATACCGTCGAAATATCGTCGAAAACACACATTCGTCAACAATTTTGCAGTCGGCTACTATATCATTTATTTTCGTTGTATTCTCGAATGTGCGAATTATTTCATGGTTTTATTATTAAATAACGAATTATTTCATGATTTTATAATTAAATAACGAATTATTCAGAACGAAGATTCTACGCGACTGTCTTAGAAACAGAAATCAATATCGTAGGAATTTTTAATCGTTGCTTGTGACGCATTTAAACTTTATATTGAAAAGTCACGTTTTACAAAGGAAAGTAATTAATGGTGCTTTTGACGAATTTCCATGGATTTCAGAAGAAAAGCTAATCCATGCTCGTACTTCCGTGAATCACTGTACGCATAACAGACCATACGTTACTCTTTGTGCAACGAGATCTCGTTTCGCTGATATCCATTCGCTCGCTTTACTCGTGCTGTTTACAACGTTGTTCAATCTAACCAGAGTAAAATGGAAAGAGAGTAACGGAGGCTCATAACGATCGACGCATCGCGTTCGTGACACAACGATGTACACGATATATCGGGAATCGGCAACGCTCGAACGCTAAAAACGCGATGCTTGTGTTTTCATTGTTTCGAAACCACTCAACGACTTTTTTTCACGGTATGAATTTTCTCTCAGGAGTTGACAAAGTTAATCGTACGCGCTAAGTTTGCATGTTTTGCTTGAATTGAGTTTGAAAATAAAAGAAAGAGAAGAAGC
The DNA here is from genome assembly GCA_014737535.1 of Bombus cullumanus. NCBI lineage: Eukaryota > Metazoa > Arthropoda > Insecta > Hymenoptera > Apidae > Bombus > Bombus cullumanus. The sequence continues at coordinate 3,433,513 of JACXIX010000011.1, forward strand.
AAAGAACAGGAGATAACGTAAGGATGCCCGACCGATCTGAAAAGGATGGTCGAGCAGAAAATGATCTTTTTCTCTGTTCTCTTAGCTTCTGTATTTTGTATAATTGAAGTTGTGGCGTTGTCGTGTAAGGCCTAGGCCCAAAAATCGAAGACTCTGTTTGCTCGTCCAGAGTATTTTTTACGATACGTCGAGACGTTGTTCACCTGTATAAAGTTACATTACTATCCATCCGACCTGGTTGCAGATATTCAATCGATCAAAATGTTATACGAATACTAGAATTTTAAAAGCACTAGAAAATGTCAATTACAGAAAAATGTACGAAATTTTATTATTAAAATTCTGTAAATTAAATTTACCTAATTACAGTCATAACTATATACATATATATATACATATTTCTATATGTAATTGATGTTTAATGCAACAAGTTCTTCGATATGATGACAATACAATAATATAAAATCGAATATTATCTGCTGCTCCAAATGATGAAATTTCACTTTTCTCTCTTGTACAATTATTATTAAGTACGGTATATGATTTTGACTAATGTTCGTACGATTGAATGGCCGCAACTAGACCTGCATAAATCATGCACTGCATACATTATTTTGCGTTGTTATTATCGCATAGTTCATGCTAGTTACAGAAAACAAAGCATGTCTATTATGTTACGTAATCATATAAGGTAGATGGACAATGCGAATTTCCCATTTGGATGCAAAGACAAGTACATACATGTATACAAATTATTAAGTGTACGAACTCGTGCTGCGCCATTCTAACAAAAGGAGAGACATTGCGTTTCACCAACTGCTTCGTCGACATTTTTACATCCTTTTCGTTCGTGCAACTAATTTTTAGGTAAATTAATTTTAACCAATCTTACACACAAAATGCGCTTAATTATGCGTATTGTTTATATATGGAAACAGTATTGAAATTTAATTAATACGAAGGTGTTATATGAAACGAACGTTCCTTTAGAAACAGCAAAATTTTTCTCTTAAATATATGGCTTTTCAAAAAATATATTCGGTCAACGATGTCATCGATAAAAAATATTGAAACGAATAATTTATCACATCGTCTCACATTTATCAGAATCTTATTATCATATATTCGAAAAAAAAAGGATATTCATTTTGCTGGACGATTAAAACGAATGAATTACTGGGAATTTTAATCAGCTGAATTTTTATGCGTCAACGAGAAGAATGCTTTGAATAATATGCACGTTGCGAGTTTCATTTTGATAATCGCGATACATCAAATTGTCTTATAGTAATTATCTATCGTTATATGACGAAACAACGTTAAAATGCAATGATACAACTTATATTCGATACGCGATCGATGTGATTGGCTGTCGTTGTTCATAAAATTAGATCGATATTTTCTATGGACGAAAGAGAACAAAATGCTGAAAATCGAAGTATCGTTTCTTCCATTACACCATTAAAGTGTTATTTTAAAATGTGCAACATTTTTGACAGTCGTTCCGTTTTATCGCATATTTGGCGAGCTCGAAAGAGGATTATTTATTACGAATCACTGCTAAACGATAAAATACTGACTATCAACGAATATTAATTGTAATTGGATATTAATCTTTTAACGAAGCAATCGAATTGAATTTTATCTATTGACGAAAAGCCAACAAAACAAAAATTGTCGAATTTTGTACAAACAGTTCAATTAATAAATATAATATAACGTTTCTATATTTTACTCTAATTGTTAATAGAAAAGTTTTTTAATAACGAGAAACTGAATATTTCGCGTCATTGTTTAAAAATTATTCGAAAGAATCTATTGCCTAGAAAGATGGAAGATTACTCCGAGAAACGGCCGTAGAACTTATTCAATAAATGGCAAAAACAATTGCGTAGAAGTGCAGCGTCTTTAAATCTTCTTTAACGTTTGCTTAAACCTATGAATTTTATAAAAGCCCTTAATTATTTTAGCGAGTTTAATCTTTCGTCGGATTCGCATAATTGATACAATTTGAGGCTTTCAAATGTAAGCTATGTCCAATGGGAATTATATCCCGATATTACGTCATGAATTAGTACAGCCATTTCGCTATCATTGCTAATGTGTACCATTTGTCCGCCGAAGGAATCATTTCCTGGATATAATTTCTATTAGTCGCAGCGTACAACCAAAAACCTCAAATTCCAACATCCAATTACTAATCTCATTAAAGCAAATTTTTCTTAACTCGACCAACGAAATTACAAATATCCCGATTTTGAAAGTTCGTCGATCTAACTCGATCTTGCCATTCTACCTCAAATAAAATTCGCCACGCAACAACGAACGAAACGGATGGTAAATCCTCCGATGAAAATGTCCTAGAAGTTGCACTGGTCAAAGAACAACAACCAAAAAAAAAAAAAAAAAAGAAATCATTCGCCAAGAATGTCTGGTCATGAAATAGCGTTCGGAACTGTTCGAACGCGATCTTCTTCTTCGGGAAGTTAGCCGCCGTTAATTAAATTCACGGCGTCGTAAACTTCGAACCGGAAGGAACGTCTCTGATTAAACACAGGGTCGCGTTCACGAAGCATCATTTCCGGTTGGCGCAGCACGGGTCTCGTTCTTCGGTAGTATCTCACTAACACAGAAAAACTGATTCGTTTTCTGCTCTACTTTTTTAATTTGGACTTGCTAAACAAAACACAGACAGTAATCGGGTGGTCGAGCTGGAGGAACGTGAACAGTAAGTACGAAAACGCAGAGCATCCCTAACACTTCTCGCTTCTCTTTTCTATCCTCCGTTTCAATTTCTCTTACGTTATCTCTTCGCTGTTTTCTCCTTCCTTTTGCTTTTCTTATCGCTCTTCTTTCTTATTCCCGTTGTTGTTATATGCGTTTTGCAATCGCTGGCTTGGCTGTCTTTCCGTTGCATAACAGCGATCGCTGTTATTTCGAGAGGTTAGCCTAATTTCCGGCCGCTTGATGCTCGCCTCGGTAGGGCCGCGATATTGCCGGGACGTGCGCTTCCGCTTTCCACCGGCAAGAAAATGTATTTTTCGCTTTATGAAATGGCTGCACGCGCAACGCTACGCTAATAATTCAGGAGAATATTCGGCACACTGCACGAATACAACGCATACACAATCTCACGAAAGTATTCCAATAGACACATTTTATGAATATATGTATTACGTGTGTTATATTTGCATAGCTTGTAATTAATACTGTTACGGGACTCGACTGTTACGGATTACGTTGGTAAAGTACGTTGAAAACTAATCTTCAAACGTTTATGAAGATTATGAGATATTCAGTGCAAGTATATATTTTATTTCAAACATTACATTTACAAAAATTAAATTACATTAATCATTAGTAAATTACATTACATTAATAAGCATTAAATATTCAGCGCGATCCTTTGTAATATTTATTATACGCTTAAAATTACTGTACGTGCTGTGTACTGATCTTTTGCTGTATACATATGTCCTTACGATAATTATCTTGTAACTTCGGTATATATTTCAATTGGTTTCATATTTGGCCATTATAATCGTATCAGTCATGTCTCGCTATAGTGCCAAATAGAATTTCAAAACTTTTTATTTCACATGTACGATATGGATATGAAAGTTTTCTGTGTTAAATATTCAAATACTTTCGAGAACCAATGTATACACGTTTGGTGCGTCATAGATTGTAGGTTTGTGTGTGTGTGTGTATGTGTGTGTGTGTGTGCGTATGTTTTAACGTATCCAGGACTCGGCTGTTAACCCGGGATACCAACCCGACGTAGGTAAATCTCGTTATACGATTGATCGATGGAATTATCGGCTTCGCGTATCGTCGGTTTAACAGGTGACGCGCAACACCGAACGGAGATCCTGTGAACTCTCGTTTAGATCAAGTGGAAGGATTGCTTTTTATAGCTTGGATTATGGATAGGATGCTAGAGAAATGGATATCTTCTTCATAATTATTTCGATGAATGTAGCGTTTCTGTGTGTTGTTTTTTGTACGATTTATATGAAAAAGAAAAGTTTACGCGGTGAAGTACATTTGGGAATGGAAAATGGATCTTTGGACGAAGCTTTGTTCATTGAGAAAATCGTCTTTAAGGATAGTTGTGAAATACATCGTTGTTGTTATCTTGTTTTATTTCAAACGTCGTATATTTTAAAAGAAAACCGATGAATGTTTCCTGTCAACAAAAATGGGGTTGACGATCATGCTTGAAAATATATTAGATACTCCGAATAAAATATAATTCCGCTAGAAGATGTCTTAGGTGTTGAAAGAATTGAGATCTAATCAAATCGTAAAAACGAAATCTTATGTTAAAAAAAAAGAAAAAAGAAAAAACTCGTATCTTATACTTCCATTTGATCTCTTTATGCAGAACCATCCACTTAATGCATCAACCTTCAAGTAATCTCTGGAATTCAACTGCAAAGCTTAAAATATGTTTCGTTGAATATTAAAAGCTTCGCAAGGATTCTCAGATCTCTTGTTAGCGAAACGCCAAATATTAACCACCTTAATCTTCACGTCAGCACTCACCCTCCACTTAACCAAACATACCAAATCACTTCTGTAAATCTTCACGGTACATCATCAAATATTTTTACTACACACACACACACATACACATACACGTACACATACACACACAAGCACCAGCATATCTGCAAAAGCTTCGATACCACGGTAATCTATTTTTCCAGTACTTTAAACGGCTGTTTATCACGTAAATGGAGTCTCTATCGCTATATATATATATATTATATTAATCGTATCGTGGTGCTGAATGCATGTATTATAAGCGCCATGACTTACCGTCTTTATTGGTGTGCGTTAATGTAACAGCAACCACTGTGATATGTGTAGTGTGCACGAGATTGTCTCCGATCTCCAATCTCACAGGAAGGTCCTCTCCAGCCCCTTCCTCATCCTCCACTATCCTCTTCTCACCCTCTCCGTCTTTCTTCCTCTCCCTCTCTCTCTCTCTCTCTCTCTCTCTGTCTCTCTCTCTCTCTTTCCCCCGTCCTTGTCTTCCTCTACGCCTGAATGCATGTCCTGTTGCATAATTTAGTGACCACTTCCGGCTTATAATAGTTTACTGTCGAAGTCTGCATAGAGGTAAGTCAGGTGAGGGTCGCACGTGCAAATGAATAGGGTGGCAAAGTTCTTTGTTATTCGAATGTAGCACTGTGCCCGTTGTATTGCATAATTTAGAGACGATTAGATATACTGACTGGCCCTTTTCCTGTCTCTTCGTCGTTACTACTTCGCCTCTGTTTCTCTTCTTTCTCCCCTTTCTTTCTCTCTATTACGCTCTGTTACAATAGCCCTCTATTCTATCGGGTTCGCGGAGACACTTTTGGAGGTGAAAGGTAGGTGAAGGGTTGCATGCTCGATGAGTAGAAAACTCTCTTATTGAGTTGGCTGTCGTTCAAATCGTGACTTGAAACGAAGAATCCTTTTGGCGGCAGCGAATTTTTCGGCACGCCCCGTATGCTACTCCACGCCCGGTGAATATTTAACTGGCGTACTATCGCCGCGTCCGGCTCGATATTTCGATATAAACACGCGATCAAATTAACGTACCACGGTGTTGATCTTTCTTTTTTCTTTTTCTTTTTCTTTTTTTCCCTTTTTAAGGTACATTCAATTAACGAGTCTGCCCGATTATACGAAGAAATTATACTTTCTCTGGTTTCGTTTTGTTCTAGAATTCTAGAAGAATTTATCGAGGGGAAACCCCGTAGGAAAATTATTCTGTTATGTTTATGGCATGCTTCCCACAATATTGTCGTTACACCATAGTTTATTAGCTAATGATATCAATTAATTCGATATACTAATATTGCCTTCTCGTTTGAAATACAAGGTATACTAAAGACGTTATTCCTTGCAAATAATACTTTTTATCCTAGAAACATTCATGAAAGATGAGTGGAACAATTATGTCTTCCTTTAAATTCTCAATACAATGGTCAGAATTTCGTTTTATTTCCACTGCGCTTTCTATCGTGGTGAATTCGATATTCGACGTACATCTCCGGTAGAAACAGCGGCAAATTAAAAAAGATTGACTGGCATTTCACTGGCACGACGCTTTTGATGAATTGCCAGCGTCCACGCATATCCTATGCATATGCAATTCATCAAGTACGAAGGGGAAAAAGTCGAATTTTATTATCGACATCATCACGATACCGCAACTTTTAGAATTTCTACTTAGAAAAAGCTTTACGTTTAATCTATGACCCTTGCGTTTTTTCTGCTCTTCCGTTACTAGAACCTACATTTACACCTTATTTAATTAAGCAGAGAAAGTATGGGTTTTATCGTCATACCGTGATTATTAGATTTCTGAAAGATATCAGTTAGATATTAAAATCACATATAAAATAATAGAAAAAATTACTAATAATTAATTACTTAATAGATTTTCAAGAATCTATGTTTCTTTTCGATCCTTTTATGCAAAGTTATCTTCGCGAAATTATCGTCGATCGTAGATCTATAATTCATGGAACGTATCGTTAATTAAGGGAAGGAAAAATTACGGATCAAAAGCGATCTCACGTAACAGAATGATTCGTCGAAGGCTGGTGTCTTTCGTGACGTCGAATACGATAGGGGCGAAAAAAATATTTGAGAAATGCTTGAAACAGAGTGGAGCGATCGGCGGAAAATTTAATTAAAAAGTTAGAAAGAGCAGACACGTGTGCAGACGGCGCGTAATGTCCGATAGATGACTTTGTGCGAAGCAGAGAAAGAGAGAGAGAGAGAAAGGGGGCACAACCAAAAGGATTCTTCGTCCATTTAATTGTTATCTTAGAAAGTTAAGTTTTTTAAAGTGTTGTGTCCATGTTATCCCTGTTACCAGCGTAGTTCGGGTATCTTAGGAAAAGTTTCGTACAAATCTGATTAAAAGTAGGAGTTAACGTACTTCTGTGTTATTTTGGAACAGGCAACAATAAAACGCGCAATTCTTCTTATTGTTAGTCTCGCGACAGTGAACGTGTTCGATAATACTTTGAAATTCTCTTGGTTCTTCGTTTTGTTCGCACATCTGGTCCTCATTTTACGCTTTCCAGAATTTTGTGCTCGAACAAACTGAAACCTTTGCGTAACAGCCAGTAAATCGCGTGAAAGCTAGGCAGGAAAACGACGAAGATTAATTCAGCATAATTTCCAGTGTAAATTAAAACTGTTATCGATAACGGAATAACGCTTAGATTGAATCAGATCGAATAGAATTTTTAAGATATTTTATTGCAATTAACAATGACAACGCAAACAGAGATTAGTCTACTGAAATAACGAAGAAAGCAAACTGAAAATTCTGAGAATCGGAAGACTGATTCCTGACAATTTTCGATGGAAATTAAGATTGTCAGTAACGAACAATTTGCTATATATCACTTTCTTAGAATTAATAAAAACGACGCAAATAGAGATTATCGTACTAAGATAATGAACAAGATGCGTCGCGACAATCCTTATCTACACGATACCCTGCCCTTATTTCGGTTAATTTTGGTAAATTGATGCTTTGAAATGATTAATTACTATAGAATCCTATACAAGTGAAATTGATAACCCCAGTAATAGATTGCCTGTCTGTAACCTGAATAATGTAACACCATAATCCTAACAATGCATTTCATCCACCTTATTCAAGCGCACATAATAAATCTTCATTCCTAAACAAATTAACCTAATTCGTCACCAATAAACTCAATGGTATCTAACCTGTCAATGATCAAAAAATATATCATTCTGACCTTTCGATTTCGTTGTTACGACAAGCTAGGTTTCTCAGACGTATTTGCAAAAACTAGACCATAAAGATTGAAAATTGAATTGACAATAAAAATACTAGGAAGAAATTGAAATAAGAGCTAGGAACGTGTTTAATTGACCAAAACCATCCAGATCCAAGTGTTTCAGAAATTCTCAATCTCTGTAGTGTAGGATCATTTTTTATTTTCTTTCTCGTATGCCCTGTACAGTAACTATTGGATTGGCAACTAATTGATTACGGATTTTGTCATTAGATGGTAATGACTTAGTTGCTAACCCAATAATTACCAAACTATTTAGATCTTCGTCGACCCTAATAAAAACTGTCTTTATCGAAATGCCATTGAAGAACATTTTCACTGATGTTAGAGAGAAAGAGAAAGAGAGAGATAGTCAAAGCAAAAGATTCAAAGAACACGCGAACAAAGGAAAACCTTGGACCAATTTGCCTCTAGACCCTTTAGCCCGTAATAAATCAGACTCCTAGAGGATTCTCGTCCCTACGATGGTAACAGAAACGATCAGGACACAGCACTACAAAGTTCGAGCCAGTTAGACGATAAACACAAGCTTTTGAAACGGTGAAAAAAAAAACGTGATCGTTGCGAACACAGTCCAGACGGTGGGCCACCGAGTCCAACGGTGTCCTCTCATTCGACTCAAACAACGGTGCACCCAACGGCCGCACCAAGATGGCCGCTGAAACCCGGGGTATTGGTGCACATCAATCGAAGCCACAGCCTACGGTCAGGTCTGAGCGTTCGCGCGAACGAATCCCTACGAAACGAGCTGATGAACAGACGTAACGACGAGCCAACTATCGCCGATCGTTTCATCGTCGAGACGACGATCGCGAAAGTCGCCGGTGGCAAAGTATTCCGAAGGCGTAAGGAACACCCGCAGAGGAGCATGACCGTGTCCGGTCTGCATGACGAGGGTATGCTTGCCAGAGCTAATAAAATTAAGGCGATGTTTGGAGTGCAGCTTAAAGAGCAGGCCACTTTGCCAGGCATTTCCAGAGAGAAAACAGGTGAGTCCGCGCAAGAAACGCGTTACCTACTGTGTAGAGACTGTCGTTTTAGTGTTGGCACGCTTGGAATTTCGATGAACGGGTCCCGAATATACAATAACTCACAAAACTATTCGAATACTTGTAGAAACCTTTCATAAATATATTATGTGCGTTATACGAAACATTCTGAAATCCTATTAGCATCGTAATGAATTTATGCGTTATTCGTACATTATACGTACTTATTATATAATCCAAGATGGTTATTCGTGGTTGCTTATATTGGTGTTTTTGCTAAATATATCAAAATTTGATCGATATAATTATAACAGTCGTGTCTCGTCGTAGTAAGCGAAATTGAAACATGTTTTATCATATAACACGTACAATATGTAGGGACAATGTGTGATACGTTTTAATAAGTTTTATATAATACATAGAATATATATATATATATATATATATATATATATATATATATATATTAAAGGGTTCTATGGAAAGTATTCAAATACTTTATTGAGTCACTGGATCCTTTTGCACGGGTCGGTAATCAGCTGGCCACTGGTCCGTTGAGAATTTTATCGTGACGACGCAGCTGTGTTTTAACCGTTTCGTGGCCAGAGGAAAAGCTTAATTCGATTATAAAGGATAGGGAGCTCCGTGACGGATAGCATATCTGGGAAGTAAAGGACGGCGGAAAAATTAGGAAGTAAAAATGTAAATTTAATGCAAGAAGCTTAAAGGTCTGTGGATCGAGAAATAAAGCTCTCTTTGTGCCGGTGTGTTAACTTTGTGCCGCTAATTACTCTTAAAAGCGCTGTCGTACTTCGTTAATGCTCCCAGATATTACTTTATCCGTTTCATTTTTTTAAATCGTGTCGAAGATCGGACCGTGATCTTGTTAGATTTGTTCCTGCTAAACCTCCATCGAGGTTTCAGATGCTTAATAAAGGAAAAAAGCTTCTTAAAAAGTGACGTTAAAATTTCACCCAGTTCACTTAGACTTGATAAATAATCCGGCATTTGATTGGACCATTCTGTTACCGCCGTGTGTTACGTTGTGTCGAGAATATCATTGACAGTACAGAAAGCAGTTCATACGCACGTGTACTCGATTGAATAACAAATCAACCTATGTACAGAAATAAAAAATAAATTCAATCGCGAGAAATTTCAATGGTCGTATCTCGAAAGTAACGACTCAATGGCATCGCTGAAGTTTCATCATCGTGAAAATCCGAATTTCAATCGCTTCAAATCCGTAATCAAATCTCTTTTGCGAAAGTATCTTTACGTTTGCGGCGATGCGATGTTTCAATCGCGAGAAGTTTAAAGGTATCCGGTTTCGCAATGAAATTGCAACAAATTCCGATTTATTAAGCAAATTACCCAGCCATGCTTAATTAAAACTACGGGCTGCAATTTCGCGGTGCTCGCCCAAGTGTATCGAATATTTGATAAACGAATCGACTATGTTAAACAGACTCGATGTTCGTTCGAACGAAAAGTTGTATAACGTTTGCGTGCCGATTTGCCAACATTAAAAACTGTACAGTCGATACATCTCCTATAGGCTACTTACCATTGAATACATCATATTTCTTGCTAAGCGTTACGGCTTCATTAACGTTAAATGCTCAACGATGGAAAAATTCTAGCTGCTCGATGTCCTACAAAACGCAAATAAATTACTTGCAACTGAATATTTCAATAATACCAATACCATAAATTTATCGTCACGATATTTTCCTTTACAGAGCTCGTCGAATATTTCCATCGTTGGAAAAGACGTATCCGTATACAGGATAATTTTTCTTTTTTTTTTGTAGAAGAAGTATATTTATTTCTTATCTATTATCCATTGCAATTAGATAATTTCGATAGGAAATAAAACAAATTGGAAAGTCTTTTTATAAATGCGTTTGTCGAAGTATGTATTTCTTGAAAAAAATGTTGTAAAAGTAGAATGGAAGAAAAATGAAAAATTTGTACCAAAATTATATCTAAAATAATGTATTAATAATACTTAAAATGTCCACTAATATTTTTCATGTGGATTGCCACGATGTGGATTACGCTTCAATTACATTACTTAATTATAATTTGCATTCTATGTTTTACGTAATAAATGTCATCGATGGTTTTCATCGCGGATAATATAGAATATAAATTAAAATTACAACGGCCGAAAATTACACTGAATCACCCATTAAATATTAAATCTGTACAAAAATCCGAAGGAATGTAGGCGTGTTTTTAAAAAGAAATTTCCAATTGATAGAGTATCTGATAGAAACATGGAAGCTTAAAATGCAGTATTAATTTTTCTCGATTATCAAATATAATTTAATCGTCATAATATTCCACGGATGGAATCCGTTCTTGAAGGTACGTTTGCCGATCATATAATTTTTCTGCGATTCAAGCTCGCGTGGTACTAAAAACGAGGCACGTAAAACGTAATTCTAGATTAAAGCGTCGCGTAAAAGAAGGTAATAACGCTTGCTACCTGTAATTAGTATGTTTAATGTCGTTTGTATCAGCATGTGTATCAAATGCGAATGCTACAGGAATGGAATGGAACGTGTACTGGAAAAATTAAAAATTTCCAGTCTGCGTGTCTTCAATTAAATACCGATGCGAAAGAATTACATTTTAATTAAAAGAATGCTGTTTTATTTTTGTCATTTTTAATTCACGGCACAAGTGGAATTACGTTTTTCGTTCTTCGTTTTCATAGTAACCTTCTTTTAGTTAGTCGTTACGCGTTGCTGTCGCGATGTTATTCTCTCACGAGACATTATTTCGCATGTTTTCTCTTCATTTAGCTAAACATTCATTCTAATTTTCTAATTACTCGACAAAGAAAAACAAACGCAATGTGCAGGGCTGCTTGCAAAATTATGTTGTCACGATAATGTGAACCTATATAGAATTGCGTTTGCGATCCTCGAAAAAGGAAATATGCAATTTAGAAAGAGAAAGTTCAGCGGCAAAATACCACGAACGAATCTTAATTCTCTAAATGTCTACAAATTCTTGCTTCCAAATGGATTGCTATACGTTCTCGCAAACAATTAAAAATTCATCTGTGTTTAAAGCTCTCGTTTCTTTAATTCATTTATTAAAGCCGTTATATCTTTCGTTTCTCAATTGCACTCGTATTATTGTTCCATCGAACCTTTAAAAATATGCAATTTATACAAATTTTGAAGACCGAAATTTTGTCCAATTAATCGACATTACTTAGTTGATATATTTATGATTACAGAATAATATAATTACTTTTCATAAATGTTTTGCACGCCAGCGAGCTGCATGAAACAAAAATTGCTTCACTCGTTCGGTATCGTTGCTTGTTTTTTCTTTCCTTTCTTGTATGTGTTTTGTGTGTCCCCTTAGCTGTGACTTACAAAAGAATAGCGCCGCGGCAGCGGATATTGCATGCAGAATCATCGTGCGAATTGAACCGAGGCAACATCTCCCGTAAGCGAAAGAAACCAGGCGCAGGTACGTACCAAGAATTCGTAGAAATGTGCATGATTCGAGTTCTAACAACAGTCTGTAACCGGTTTTCTTCCCTTTGCCATCGACCTCGGCCTATTTTCTTGCCAACGAGCATATTTTTCCAAGGTGCAGTGTTTCTACGTACAGGAGACTTAAAAACGTGCGAAAATGATCGAAAAATCGCTTATTAAATGTGGAAAGATTAATAAAACGCAAAACGAAATTTTAGTATCAGCTTTTTCGTAACGATTAAAAAATAGCATAACAGAAAAGAAAAATGTGGAAAGAACAGGTGAGCCATAAAATACATATTTCTTTTCCGTTTGGAATATATTGTTGCGTGCATCGTCTCAATAATTTTCGAGCATGGTTGCGGATATTGATTAGAGTTATAAATTCAACATTGACGGCAGCAATTTTGTGAAGCAAGCGCACAATTTGTAAACAACTACAATGTAAAACATGAAGAGAAGAAACGTGTGAAGGCTCGCCTTCTCTTTCATATTTATAGAATGCTTCCAACTGATCTGTAATTAAAGCGGCATTGAGTTCAAGACGCTTCGGACAACTTTCGAAGTCCATTAAATCAACGTATAAACATTCGAACATACAACATACAACATACAACAATCTTGTTTATTATATATATTATAATTATTAACCATATATATATTTAATATAATTAAATTCAGCTACAGAAAGGTACTGTCACACGTTATTATTTCAATTAGCAAATACAGTATTTATGCAAATTTCGAAGCAGTGAAACCATATAAACTTTACAATTATTAAACGTATATCGTATAGAATAAATAAATTTAACCAAAACAATACATTATCATTGCAGATTTTATAAAATAAAATAATCGTGGAATATATTTAAAAATAATTAGCCTTCGTCGTTTGCGTTTCGCCTTTGCAAGTTTTGCGATTTAACATTCTCTCGAAAATAATTTTTCATCCGGCGAATATTTCCCACCTACGGTTGAAAAAAATTTGTAGTCCGTTCCAGATCCCAGAATCATCCTCTATGTATGTATATACGCACTATACTGTTTAATTAAACGATTCATTTTGATAATGGAATCGGTGTAACGTGGCAAACCGATACAGCGAACTCTGGGTGGAAATTATTGTTTCAATACGCTCTTTCGGCGTAATGAAACGAGCTTCTCGGGTTTCTCCACGATCTCGAATCTGATTCGCGTATTTTCAAAATATGTGGGTGACGAGGTGACTCGCTTTGGTGCACGTAAATGAGCAACGTGACATTTTTACCGGCGATTCGAGCTGCGATGGAAATTGAGAAAGAAAATATTTGCAGGGGAATCGACGCGATTCAATCTCATTGTTGATTCGTTATAAATCCTGTACGTATAAACATTCGCGTGCAAATAACGCGCAACGTATATACACATAGACACCGTATTTATGTACGATACATAACTACGAGATGATTGTTATTTGCGTAATTAAAGCTCTGTGCCGGGCGGCGTGAAAGTACTTTGCGTAAAGCGTCCTAATTTGTTATATCGGGAAATTGTTATGTAATTTATCGTTATCGGGAACGAGATGGTCGTTGAAACATTACGATCGTCGTGATAGATACGTCAGTCGTTGTTGAAATTGTAAATTGCATATTATAGTTACAGTAATAATTTTCTCCGATCGATAGTCCTTTTATGTTAATAGAACTATTCCAATCAGTCTGTTCAAAACGTTACAGATCAATTGTCAATGACCAGAGTTTTGTTTGTCTATTTAAAAACAGTAGACTTAATTTCGAATCTACAAACTAACAATTACTATAAATAGAATATGTTAGTATAATAATAAAGGAATAGGATAAAATTGAAACTAGTAGAATATGACATATTGTTAATGTGTCTATGAATACTACATATATTTTAATATATTTTCTATTAATACATAGTAAGAAACGAGTAAAATGAAATTTAAAGAAGACTCGAGATATATCCACTTCCAAGTACCAGTACATTACAGTGACGATTATAACACGCGAGAAATTTGCTGAGAAAACTTGTTAATCGAAATATTTGAAAAAGGACAGTAACCACCAGATATATTAATTACAGACGAATTGTGGGTTAAATTGAATTAATACAAAAATGACGATAGAGCAAACAGAACGTAACAACCTACGACGAAAATTCAGACTACCATACTTAGGTCTCTGTTAAGGTGAAATTCAACATCCGTACCGTCCAATGACAAGAGGGGAGACACTAACCAAGAGGCTCCATATATTCCCCGTTATATAATTTCCTTAGCTCTAGATATAGCCACTCACACTTGTTCTAGCATTTGCAATTACACCTGAATATTTATCAAATCAATTCTCTGTTTCTCGTTGCCTTTGTCTGTCTATTGGCTCTCTGCCTCTTACCTTCGTGCACCGGAGATTTCTATTTCACTCTGAAAGTACAAGCCCACTATAGAATCCTTCTTCGTGAAGGGGCCACACACAAGTTTCTCTCTCTTTCTCTCTCTCTCTCTCTCTCTCTCTACTGTTTCTCTCGTAGATTTCTCACGAACAGTCGACACGTCACGTGTCCCCGTTTAATTACGCAAGATCATGTTTCGTTTGCGCTTACAGATCCCAATCAAGCTGCGAATAACAATCACGTGAACAGCGTGTCGGAGGGACTTCCAGAGTCCGGGGCGAAGACGTTTTATGAGAATCTACCCTTCCATGGAATCCAAGCGCCGCCTAACAAGGTCAGTATGGAGAATCGATCCGTGCACGAGCATCCTTTCGTTTCAGCATGATCATCGTCCTCTCTTTTTTTTTTTCTTTTCATCTTTCGTTGTCTTAATACACGTTGCAATCGGCCACGTGTTGGTAACGGCGAGATGCAAATTTAGATATGAGATTGAAAGATTCATAATGGATAAACGATGCGAAATTCTTGTGATCTTTCGTTTAGCGGTGAAGCACAGTGTAAAGTACAGGCGATGATTCCACGTACCACCCTCTTGCATGATCGAATTAACCCTCGACTAATATCGTTGGAACGTAGGTAATTATAAGAATTTCGATCAATTTAGGTTACTTGCTTTCGAGTTATCTAATTTTAATTTTATTAAAGCTAATCGCAATATTGTTTGAGCGAAAGGATTAAAAGTGTTTCGATTCAAGAGAGTTTGATGAAGATAGGGGTAGATCAATAAATGGATACCGCTTATGATACGACGATATACAACGACGGATTTGTGCTTGTCGGATAAAGACGCAACATAGAGGAGAGTGCGATCTCGCTATTAGAAATATTTAGAAACTTGGCAAATCGCAGCTTTCGTTGCTGCAAGATCACAAGAACGTCGCGTCAGTTGTCTGTAGGTATTTCGTTACGCTTGGATCATGCGTGTAAATATAGGTTTCGTGAATAGACAACTATACGTTCATTATCGAGGCCCGTGGTGCGCGCTACAATTCGCCTGAAATTCCCCTCGAAGTAGTTGCTCTTAATCGCTTCGCCGTTGTTACAAATCGTGGTCTATCATTTCAAGTTTCGATTCTAACTTTCTACGGCGAATTGAGATATGAAAAATTGACCAATCTATGTGTGTTGATTAATTTTCCTCCGCTGAAACAAACCGTGAGAAATCGAAACGAGCAACTGATCGAGATCGAAAACTCACGTTACCAACCTCTCACCGTTAAACAATAGTCGACGAAGGTTAGACCGTCGTTATTTAATTGGAAGCAAAGCGTTCTGGCAGCAGTTGAGCATTAACCTGAACGTACGCTCGTGGCCACTTGAAATAGAACAGAGAGGAAGAAAAGGCAACGAGTTAACCTCTCGCGCTTCTCTTAATTAGCAGCGTGAAGTTAGAAATACGATAATGAAAGAACGAGGAAGTACTTTGTCCAACACCATGACAGAGCAGTAAAATGTGACAAGACGATTGGAAGGGTTCTAGTAATAGGATAAACGTTTCTACTAGCACGGTCGAGGCAAGAGAAGAAGACCAAGTCGATAATAGAAACGAGGATAATTTGATAAAAAAAAAAAAAAGAAAAAGGGAGGCTCGAAAATATCAGGAACAGCCGGATGTTCGAGCTCTTCGGACGCGAAACGCGTCACCGGAAAGTCAGCGTGAAATAATTGCATTATAACAAGCTAGAGTGGTGGAGTACCGATAGTTTGGACCTCGGCTCTGTCCGAATAGGAACGCGAAGAACGTCAGAAACACTGAGCGCTCAAGAGAACCTGGTGTACTGCACTTTGTGCCCACAAGAGAGCCTTTAAGCATTGGAGAGTCAAGGTTGGAAAACGTTCTACCTCCTCATCACTGGCGTTCAACTTCTACTTAGTTCGACGATGGTCCTTTTCACGGAGACGATTAGAAGCGATCGAATCTGCTTTGCTTTGATCGAACTTCGCTTTCAGAGCGAGACCTGGATTCTACAGGAAATGGTTGAGTATAGCGGAATAAATAGATGGAGCTGGACCATTTGCAGCTGTGTAAATGAAACCCAAACATAGATAGATTTGAAACAAGATAGTGCGTTGTAGACAGGTTTTTAGTGGAGAATATAAGATAGTGGAAACTATATCTAAAACTAAAATAGAAGTGGATTGCTACCCAGTAGAATGTCGAATTGCAGGTAGGTTTCCAATGAATGATATAAAACGAAAGTATAGAACTATAGTTAAACATACGATAGAGATTATACCCGATACTCGGGTAATAAAATTGAGAAATTTATGAAACGTGTAGTTGATTAGTTTGGTTCCTGAGAGACTCGTATAATATTAGAACGTAACATCAGGTACACGTTGACAACAGGAGCAAGTAGAATCGCCTTAATATCTCGCGTTTAAATAAATAGCGTAAGACGAGACCGCATACATTAAAAAATTCCTCTCGTGCCCGATATTACCAATAATTAAAAATCGAGCATAGCGGGCATATCTGCCATTAAAATAGATCGAGGCAGCTGGAAGATTAAACGGCGAATAATTCAACGTACCTAGACGCTAGCGAAGCTCAATTTAATATTGTAACGTTTTAACCTCCTTTTTCGGCCCTGCCGGAAGCCTTAAATTCCACGCGCTGTCCCATACGTTAATACTTAAAGCCGCCAAACTCGCGACACCTAGTCACACCTATCTTACCCGCAATGTGGTTAACGAACAAGCGAACCATCGATCGGTTTCACGCATTAAATAACAAACCGGGCGCAAGGTCTAACGATGCAGCTAATGCAGTGTCCCAGGGTGAGAAAGGTAAAAGGATACGAGAAAAAGCCATCAACTTTTTACGAGACGATGCTACATATTTGACGACATGCTTTACGTTGTTATTGTCCGACCTGAACTTAAGAAGCAGCATCAAACTATACGGGATTTTTATAAATATGTGGATATTGTTTATACGACTGATTCTATATATATACACATGGGTTTCGGTGTCACACTTTCTGAGTCGTAGGGAATGTAATTTTTCGTTGAAACGCCTGCATAAGCGCAATCGACCTTGCACCAGTGTACGCATTTGGTAGAACAGTAGGGAACATTCGGTGATATAATAATGTCACATGTAGCAAATTGTATGTAATAAACATTATTGTATAGCAAATGATAGGCAGATATTTTCAAAAGTATATGGAATTAAACCTACCTATAATCAAGAACGGTAAATCGCAGGTGAATAACTGTTGAATAATCAAAACTCGTGATCACTGCTATAACAAGTGAGTACACTATCTGAACTCTTTCAAGAAATAACTGTTTAAAGTAGCGTATAGTAGGCGTTGTACTACGTTTAATATCAATTGCTTGAGTTCTCAGAGAGTAATCGCTTCTTCTGCAACATATTTCCATAGTTTCTCGGTGAAATTACACTTATTGAGAGGCTAAAAACACTTGGAAAATGTTGTTTGCTTATCAGAGAGAAAGATTACAATTTGTTATGATGTTTTCTCTTTAATCCAAGAATAATTACTATAAACAAATTGTTTGATTTAAATGGCAAAAATACGATTACGTTCATCGTGTAATTAACGCAGCAATTGTTGATTATATTTAATAAATTTTGCATTATGGGAAGAATTAAACTCTGCAATATAGTACAGCGTTAATAATTCTTCACATTCTGAATAAAATTTTAATTGATATAACAAATTCCTAATATGAATGATAACATTCATTCTTGCGTAGAATAATAATTCTATGTATAATAATACAAAGAGTAATTTAATTATAATAAAAAGTATCGTATTAAATGACGTATAAAAGGTACACTGTTCCATTTGACAGAAATATATTCTATTTAAAAGAAGTGTGTTCTAGGAACCTTTAAAACATCTCCAATTCCGTAGCAAATACGTGTACCACGCGATGTATCATTCAAAACCATTTCATTTTGCCTAGTGAAATTTTTATCCTCCTACCTTCTATCGTTTTAAAGCTATGGCTTGACCCAGTTTCATGGGATACCCCATAAATAAGTAATCTTTCCCTTTTCAACCTAGGACAACGGTACAATAACAAAGAAATAAAATAAAACTGCTAAAACATACAGTGAAAAGTGTATAAATAAGAATATTTTGTTTTCGTAGCTCGTCTGAAATATTTAAATTAGTATCATTTTATTATGCAATGAACTATTCACGAAATTATAATAAACGTTGAAAAAATACATACCGTTTAGGGTAAAAATATAATTGAAATGCACAATCAAGAAATTGTCAAAAGCAGGTACCTGTATTTATTTATGTACGTGCTCGTTACTATAAATAATGAAAGAACCGCGAATATTTATAACATACAGATGTAACGTGCAACTTTTTATGCATTTGTGCAAAATTTAGAGATAGAAAAATTGCACAGCACGCGAATATTATACGGTACAGAAAAATACAAAAATATCAAAAATATCCAAAGTGAGTACAGTGCTCGTTATAATTTTTAACAAACAATACGAATTTCCACCGATGTTAAGTTCTAATTTCTTCATTGTATCCACAGAAATATAAATTCGTATGAAAATCCACAGCCTGCTTATCATTTAATGCAAATGTAACTCAATGGATACGACATTACTGGCCTGGAAAATTTGCTTTCCTACATTCCCATCAGCGACGGCGCTTGAACGAGGACAAAATCGTATAAGGGATTGGGACCCTTCGACAGACAGAACTAAGTTTACAGCGTCTGCCGTGGCAGAAGTGGGGTTAATTCTCTCTTATTTAACCAAGTGTCCCCGTAATGGCCGTATCGGAAGCAGGAACGGTTCGTATCCGAAGTAATTGAGTATGGACAAGAGTGGAGAGCGCGAAGAGGCAGAGGAGAGTGTGGATATTAGAGAAGGGGCCCTTTGTCGAGTATCTTCTGGTTCCGGAAGCTTTTACCCTCGCCTCGTTCGTCGGAGATCCATATTTCATCGTGGCAACCACTCGCCCATCCGCGACAGATTAACGCGTAAATTATCGATCGATGGTTACATCATGCGTCCAAATGTTTATTTATTTGAATCCAATGATATCGCGACGAGAAATGGCCACTTTTCCAGACACTGCTACAATATCGCTGATTATTATTTGCCTGTCGATTTGCCATTCACGCGTTGATGAAATTGCAGTGAAATTATTAGTTTCACGAAGATGAAAGGGGCTGAAGGGTATTTGAAAAGGTAAAAATTCATTTGAAATGAATCAGTTGATGAATACGTGAAATGTAATGGATAGGTTCCAGCTCGTTTGTATTATTCGTATTTGGGCATGACAAAATGCAATAAGATGATTTCATTGAAACGATCAATGCTTTTACTGTGCCAGACCTTTGGGTCTCATTTTTTTTTTTTTTTACAAAGAATGTTCAATGGAATTCTTGATCGCAAGTCAAACACTGCCTGAACGCAGTGATTCAAAACATGTTACAATAATTTTAAACGCGTACCGTTCCGAGCAGAATATATTATATAATATATACAATTTATAATAAAAGCATAAACATACTTATGAATAACGTGATAAGAACGATCAGCGTATATTGAATAATCGTTATTAAGATAATGATAAAGCTGAGCGATTCGACAAATTTAGGGGATTTTGTATTAAAACGATTAATGTAAATTACCGCGAACGCTCGCGTATTCAAAATTCATGAAAAGATTGCCCGTAGCATATTTGTCATATTTAACATATCGTGCTTATATTATCCTTTAATATAAAGGTTTTTTTACATTCCGAACCGTGCGTGTATTGATGATGTGAAACGAATATACCGTATACGGAGAAAGTATGAATTTCAAAGCAAATTAACATACACTAATTACCAGGAACGGGATATCGCTACAATTTATTGTACTTAACCTAGTACTGTGTAATTACAACCGGAACATCTATTCGTATCTATCTATATTTATCGTATTTAAAATAATGCGTTCGCGTGTAATAATCCTGGATATCTTTCAGCCTGGTCACATCAATTAGCTGTTTTAATTATAATCGGTATAAAGTACATCGAGCTGAAACATCTCTTTTTAATCATTTACAGTAACGTTAAATGATATTCCACATTATGTAAAGACAAAGGAAGAACTGAATTCACTTACGGTCGATAAAATTATGAAACTAATTAGCGTTCAATCGTAAAGTAACGTTATGTGTAATAATGTAGAACTTTCACCAAGCCTAAAATCGTTTAAATTTAAATAACTTGACTTTAATTTTGTGTTCATAGAAATAAGTCAGGATTACTCGAAGTTCTTTGAATCTAAGTAACTTTGTTTCAAACATAAGTAGCATTGTTTCATCCAACAACTGCTGTTCCTTTCAAGTTAAGAAATAATTAAAATACTTTCAGCTTCACTTGAAGGTTGAAAGTTGAATGGCCAGTTCACGTTAATAAAATAGTTTCAAGCTACTTGAACGCGAGCAACTCGACGTAAAGTAACTCAACCAGTGTGAACAAGCGTTGTTCAACTGGACGTTTTAAAATCGAACGAAGAACAAATACGCACTGGAAAAAATGTCAAATTACTCGAATTCAGGTAACTCGACTAATTTACGAAATTACGAATAAATGACGAAACTTCGATCTGTGTCTGATAAATGAAAATTCAATTGAATCAAAAAGAAATCCGAAAGCTGTAACGCCGATGAAAGCTACGAAAGATATAGAATAACTCAGCGACTTTCAAGCACAGATGAATATCTTACTTTAAGTAAAGAAACAAAAAAAAAAAAAGAAAAAAGATGGAAAAACGAGGAGTCTGTCTAGTGGAAGGTTGACTTTCACATCACGAAACTCACAGATGATTTATAAGGAAGCATTACGTCTGTGCTCGTTTCTATCTGCTGATAACTTTGATCATTTCGAGTATGAATTCTCCCCGGCGGACTTATTCAATTCATTTTTCGTTATATCGAGCAGCCTTCAAAGCGAAAGAGGAAATCTGAGGACCGAAGAAAATGGCACTGCGCAACAATTCCCAGGCGAATAGCTTCTGAACTTCCTCGTCGAAAGGATGTCGTCAAACTGCGTTTCGAGACGAATTCGATCGGAGAACAGTGTATCGATTAGCAGAAGATTTCGGTCGATTCTATTGGAGAAAAATAATAATAAACTATAACTCATTGAAGTATCCTGAACGTTTACTGTGAGAAACTCGTATATCTACGTACATGCGTTATATAATGCGTTGTATAAAATGTATCAAAGTTTCATTAGCACCGTAACAACACACAATTGTCAACATTATATTGGTAAAATTTGATATATAATAATTTGTAATATACGGCATAACACGGCCGTTTGAAGCATAAAATAATTATTAAAGACCGTTTCGCTAAACATCGAGGCTTGTTTAATATAATGGGTAATTGATTATTTAAATACATTTGCAATTTCTGGGAAATGTATACTTATATTTTGTAAATTTTATACAAATTTTCAAACGTGTTCCAAATTTTACCGGAATGATCATGATACTCGAGTTTTATTACGCACATCGAGTATCTATAAATGGTGTTCAAATACTTCGGTGAACCGCTGTATGCCGAAATAATACATATCGAGATTGACGATACTTGCAGTTCCGTTTGCTCAGGTGAAACAGTTCGGGTTAAAATCGTATCGTAATTTCGCGAGAACTCTGAAACACGGTCATGCTTTATGAAACTTCTATAATAAACATCGTTGGGAAGCTCGATTGGTGTTTAACGTGCAGAGTGGTAATTCCATGGCTACGTTTTCCATTCGGAAAAATTTTTCGGGTATATCGCGTTTTACATTGCGCTTGATTGCGAATTTATAACATAAACAAATGTTGGTCTCGATCATCCTTTTTATTCTTTTTTTTTTCCGAAAAATATTGTCACATCAAAAGGGTTTATTAGTCGAAACGCTAATGGCGACGGATTTTACAAATAATTTCCGTTATGAAATGTCTACTTTTGTACTTTCTGTCACATTTGAAAACTGGCCAGTTAAAGAAACCTGATTCGTATTGAGCATCACGTTTGACTGTCGTATGTTGTAAACGGGAACATGTATTTCCCATGTTTACTGATGCTTTTTCGTCAATTTGTGAACAATGTTTGCTCATTTTTGTATAGTTTTTACAGTGAAATTGCCAATTCGTAATGCAATACGATTTACACAGCATGCATAGATAACAATTAAGGATGGTGCAAGTGGTGTGAAAATTTGTCGAATAGTTGTGAATAAATGCAGACAGGTACACTGTGCAATACGGTTCTAACAAAATTTTATGTTGAAAACTGTGATATCATATGACGTTGAATATTTTTCACGTTGCTAGGTTTTAGTACTGTTCGTCACTCTACTCGAGTCTTAATCGACATTGACATTAATTTGAAAATTGTCATTTGCACGAGAGCTAGTCAGTCGAACTGAGCGAATTTTAATAATTGGAAGAAAATGGTGAAACGTCGATATTTCGGTAGATTGGTATTTTCACAGATGACATAATATCTACTTGTACATAGTGAAGTGGCATTTCTAATCGTCTTTTGTTTGAAACATTTAGAAAAAAAGAAAAAGTAGCAGCGAGTCAAACAAGGCTTGCCATTTCTATACAAAAATAATAAGATGAACAATTAAATTAATCGGACGATTACAAATTAATAAATCCAATGACATTTCTTCCGGAAGAATTTTCAAATTAGCAACTCAAGCTTTCTAGACTGTATGATAGATTTTTAATTCAACGAAATTTCAGATATGTACCATGATCTTGAATTGTAACTTAAACGGAACATCGAGTGTTCTTTTAATTAAATTTCCCTCTTTGTTCCTTTCCGAGAGCAGAAATTACTAAAAAAAAGAAACGATACTTTCTACCTTGTCCTTTATTTCCAATTAAGGCTCGTAGAATCAAAGTATCATAAGCAAATCTAAAAAAAAAAAAAAAAAAAAAAAAAAAAAAAAAAAAAAAAAAAAAAAAAAAAAAGAAAAGAAAGAAAAGTAGAACTCGAGAATCCGAGGGCTTACGATAGGAAAAGATGGCGGGGAAAACGTTTTCATTTCAATAAAACGAACGATACGATCTGAGCTCTGGTAAACAACCTCTTAAGATAAAGGTTTAGGAGACTCCAAAGGAATTTATTCGTTAAACGTTAAGCTCGCGATCTTAGTTTCTGTCATAAGGAGAAATGTACGACGATCGCTTGAACAGGAAAATCCCGCAGCAATACTGTTGTCTTAATTTGAATATCGAAGTGCAGTATCTCGTATAATGAAATTGAATGTATATCGTATTTAGTCGCGATAACAGCATACTGTTAGTATTTCCGAGAAGATTCCCTCGTCACTTTTGCTTCGCCACCTTTTTATTTCGTTCTCGAACCCGTTTCTAAATACGTTTCCCTTTTATGCAACACGTTTATGCAACGTGCGTTTACGACAACGAGAAGTAAAAGGGGCGATGTAAAATTTTTATACGAAACGAATATTAGATGATGATAAGAAATAGTATTAAAATTTCGTAGTAAAATATCTATACGCGTTAACGTAGCGAAGGAGAATGCAGAAAGCGTAAAATTCGTGAGAAAATTCGAACTTCGTGGAGAACGTTGAAGGATGTTGAAAGGAAATAATGATATTGTTGTATATTTTTCTACTGATGGAACATAATGTTTTTTAAATTTACGAGTGCCTATTAGAAATTCGCACCTTATCTACTTATAGCTACGTGCACGTCTTTCAAGATAAAATTTATAGAAGCAGTATGAAGCTGCTTGATCTTTCGCTCAGTTACATTTTATGATATTTGATCGAGATTATATATGGCAAAACGACGAAACGTACATACATAAATGAGTCTGTCAGAAACTAAACTGATCGCATACAATTTCACTTTTTGTCAATTTCTCAACGTCATTATCTAATACGTTAATATTCTCAAGGAGTAGACGATTTATTTGTACAAGTTTATTTATTACAAAGAACTCGCCGTGGAACAACATCAAATTCCGCGATAAATTTAAATAAACGATACTTGTATCACTTTGTCTTTTTGTTGTTTTTCAATTAATTCAATCGATCGTGGCTCGTATAATAAATTCACTTCCACTGTGAAACGTAATAACGCTTATACTGTTCTTCATAATTCGTTTGCAGTGAACAAGTGCATTTTATTGCGCTCATAAAACACGAAAAAGAAAGACATAATCATTGACATAGCAGAATAATTATCGAAGAGAACGCTAATTTCGAAAGCCTAAAAACCCGCTCTAGACGATTAGGAAATAATTTATTGTTACGATCGAGCGGTTTTAATTGGCAGGCTGTTTATGTTTCACCCGAATTCGCTAATAAGAGCGGAATAAAAGAGAAAGGACTGCAGACCGTCTAAATTATTAAAGGGTAATTAGAAACGAGGGCTCCGATAAGGTCTTCGTAATGGCACCTCCTTTGCTTCATTAAGAAATAATTCACCCGGCCTGAGTGGAAAACCCGCTCGCCCTTTTTCCTCCGTTTCCTCCCTTTTCAATCCGTCGTTTTATTCTGATCTCGTCCGCGACACAATGCCCGTGACGTATAATTGTGTATTACCCATTCTACCCTAATGCGTAAAATCCATTAACGTTAAAAATTATTTCACCCCGGAGGGAAATAGCCCGCGGGAAAAACAAACGAGAAAAGGGTTGGCACCGATGCTCTACAACTACATAAACAGTGTGATTTATCGTATATTCACTCGATTATGCTTTCCTTTCGTTTCCTTCTCTTCTATTATTTATCTTCTTCTTATTCTCTTTCGTCGTTACTATATTTCGATCTTGGGCGAAGCAAGAAATATAAGAAAGCAAATCTCAACGAAAAGTTTCGTTGAATCTTAACCTGAAGTGAAGAATATAGCGTTGATAAAATGTATATCGATACAGAGATGAATCTAGAAAGTTCTCGAGCATTTAAATGCAATTGCCATTAGATTCACCTTTCGATTCTCAGAATTTGCATATAACGTTAGCAAAGTTTTACGTGGGACATATTTCTGCTTCGATATGAACGTTGATAATAAGAATAACAAGAAATTCGAAAGGATTCATTGTCGCTTATTAAGTCATAAGTTATAAGTGTAATAGACTAGATCGGAAGCAATATCGTACAGCTTTCATCGGTTAACAGAAAGTACAATTAGCCTCGTACTCTTTTAGAAACTTCCATTCATTAATCAATTCTCGAACCGATTAAACAAGAGCTTAAACGTGGTGCGTTGATTAAATATAGCCCACATTCTCCAAACAGTGAAGCAAAATTTAAAAACGATAATACATCCTCTTATCGAGATACTTGATCGAATTTCAGCGGAAAGTGCCATACAAGTTCCGTTTATCCGAGCAAAAATCAGCAGTATTATTCGCGATAAAACGGAGATCAAATACTCGAAAACGATTAAACAAGATCTGAAAGCGATAATACATCCGATTATCGACGGAGTTCATCGTATTTCACATGGAAACACCATCCATACGATCATCGGCGTTCATTGGAAACAAAAATCAACAACATTATTCACAGCGAGAGGCCTCGTAGGGAGGCGCAGGGCCGAACCTTTCAAGCTAATAATTCGCCGAAAGTATTGCTTTCGTCCATTGGAATTGCAAAGCAGTTCTGCTAAAAACCGGTGGTGGTGGCGGCTAACGTTCGGCGTAGTTTTTGTCGGTGTTTTGCCAGGGGGACGCTTAACTAAAAACTGGCAACGCGCTCCGTCGTCCACTTTCGACATCAAAGAGAAGATAACAATGAATAAAAGTTCTGCCCCCTGCCCCTAGAACGCTCCTAATTTCGGAAATGGAAACGAGCGGAACTTCTGCCGTGATCACGTCAAGGAAGCATTATTGTTCGGATTGAGGGACGAGCCAGGAATGGGATACGAGGCTGAAATGTCACAAGACAAATAATTAGCCTGTCGAACGAAGTTTTCGACGAACTCAGGTTCCAGCCACTCTGATACCACCGTGCAACGACATTCTAAATGAGTTTCGACCCTTCCTCGCATCAATCGACCGAGTACATCTTCGTGTACCTTCAATTTTCTACCGATGGTTGTTGTCCATCTTCTTCTATACTTAACTAGCTTTTTATTTTGATATGGAACGCAATAATATCACGTTATGCATCGTACGTTGAAATTTGGAAGTTGTACAAGGTATGTCGTAAAGATACATATAGCTATTCGATTTCTGGCACGACAAAAGTCAGAATTATTTCCTCCAAAAAAACGTCGTTGTTATTGAAAAAAAAATAACAAACGAAAGATCTAGGTCATATGAACATGGTTTGATAATTCCAGTATTAAACTCAATGTACAGCGAAACAAGAGAATCGAACCACTTCCAGTCGACTAAATCCTGGAAAATCTGCACGTATACTGAAATTCCCCTTAGCGGTGCTGACGGGCAGGCATTATCATCCATCTTGAACGCTTTGAACGAGACCATTCGGCCGGGGATCAATTTCCTAGAGACGCTAAATAATCAGCGAGTCGATAAATGTTCGCCAATTTGCATCTCACGTTACGCGCGCCCGGCCCTCCTGTGATTACGCCACGGAATTGCCACGATGCCTGATTAAAGATGCAACGCGGCATCGAGTGGCCTTCAAAGCCCTTTCGACACGAGACCTCAGCCCTCTGTTGGACATCCATTTCAATAATTGCGTGTCTTACGATCGGCCAACCGTTTCCCTGTACCTGTTGTGCCCTTCTCTCTGTCCATCTTTGTCTCGTGTTTAACCTTTTGTACCTGTTGTTGTGGTTGTCAGCTTCATGCACCGGCAGAATTCCCCTTCGAAGAGGATAATTAACAAACTCTGCTACGCGTCGATGATTAACATTCGATAATTGAGTGTATCGGGAATGAAATTACCAGCGTGTAGCAAGGTTCGAATGGTGGGAGAAATAAATAGGGATAAAGAGGGATATCGAGTCCACGAGAGAAGGAAGAGTCATGGTAATTGAGGTTCCTTTCGAACGTTTGAAAGTCGCGTCGAGATTTGGATAAAAGGGAGGAATATGTGGAAATTTACATGGAAGTTGTATGATGTGATTAATAATAGACAAAATTTTGAAAAGAATCTGGGGGAGAAGGTAAAACTGAGGCTTGACTTAACAATGACTTTTAAGGGAATATAGAAATGAAAGAGAATTCTAGAAATTGTCACTGAAGTAGACTGTAATTGAAATCGTATAGCGCGCTTGAATACTTCCTTTCAAATAGATTTGAACAAATTAGGACAGGTTGTTACGCAGATCCCTCTTAAACAAGATTGAATAAAAGGTTAAGAAGGAATTTAACTTGATGAGAAATTTCAAAAAAGGAAACGATTATACAGAAATCACAAAGGTAATCCTTGAAAAAGTATCGTCTATCTATAGGATCCGTACTATCTTTTGTATCACTTAGTTTGTTAAACAATACAGCAAAGCTCGTGGTCGTACGTGGTTAAACGAATTTTAAAATTCGAAATGCATCGCGTGTCGCAAAGGGATGAAAATTACGACGTGTCCTTAAAGCGTAAAATTCGCTCGGGAGGCGAAAGCCGTGGCGTCGATAAAGCAACGGTCGCCTCTCTCTCTCGATGTAGCAGAAGCGTGAAGGGTTAATGAATGGATATTCAGGCGAATCCGTGCAAACCACGGGCCGTCACGCCGGTGTCCGTAGGTGAATGGGAAACGAGTCGCGAGCGGTCACATCATAAATCGTCATCGACGCGGCGGATTGATCGATATTGCGCCCCGCACCCGTGTCAAAATTACACAGAGATAACAAATTAATTTTCCGATCGCCTCGCGAAACCCGTCGAACACACCCGTTCGTGCTCGTTCCGGCAAATTTACTCGCTGAACACGATTTTCTCTTTATGAAGTCTCGTTCAGATTAACTTACTCAACTTCGCTTCGAGTTTCGGCCCGTACAAGTTGAGTTATGTAACTCTAAGCCTATGCTCGAGCTGTGGTAATCCGACACGGGTATTTAAAGCTTCCTTCAAATCGATTCGAGGTAACTTGACTTCAAACTTATCTTCGTACGAATCGAATTACATATTTCATTTGAATTCGGTTAAGTTTAAGTGACCTGATACGGATATGTGTAAAGCTTCGTTCAGATTAGTCAAGTCGTTGGAATTCAAGTAACTTGGCAAACCTAAACGAGACTTACATTCGTGTTTAATGCGACCTTCTCACGGCAATCGGCTTCTTTCACCGTATCTACGTATCAAGGTAAGTGGAATGACTGAAAGCAACAGCGTGAAACAGCTAGAAAGCAGCCTGTTTTATATTTGTTCTGCTTGTTATTCGACGCTGGTCTTGAAATCGTTCCGAGGAATCGCCTAGCACAGCAATTTCGTCCACTCAGATTGAAATGAAGCACACGTGACAATAGCCGTCTCGATGGCCGGATCTCATTCTGCAGCCAGTATTCCAGTTTGTCCGTTTGGCATGTTTGCTTGCACGGTACGCAGTTGACATTCGAGCGACAATAACTGGCCCTATGCTCGGTGAACGAATTTTTCGAACAAACGACCGATCTTGATTGCAAATGCGTGTTGTCCCGCTCGATGACAAGAGACGCAAACAAACGATAGTCGAAAACTCATATGACTCGTAATCTTAGCCTTCAAAGAGGTCCGAGTACAGTTCGTAATGCGGATAGAGTGAAGATGATTGCTCAATGTAGATTTTCATGTTACACGAGAAAACGAGAAAAGATGCAATTTGAAATTAATGAGAAGAAATTTAAAACGTACAAACTGTACAATTAGAATCCTCGCGCGTTGTGTCAATTTCAATTTTTGCAAATAAAAGTTTAATTTATAGAAAAGAGACTTTTATAGTTACTCTAACGTTAAAAGGAATTTTACATTGAAGAAACAGAAAGAGGGGGACTTTGAATTATTCGTACGATTAAATCCACGTTCAACTTCCCGAGGAAATAAACTGGTTGCAGTTTGAAGTCGATTTTGACGAAACCCAGAGGTTGTTCAGTGCAAAAATATCGCGCGAAATATTTAACATGTATATAGGAGCGTCGTTAATATAAACAATTCGTTGGGAGGCTACGAAGATAGATTTTCGACGGATGAGAGCATAAACTTCTCGAGTATTTTTCGCGTAAAAACCTTCGATCGTGTTCCGATATTATTCGAAATTAAATGCGGAAGTACCTTGAAACAATGAAAACTAATAATAGCGGCTGCTTTGCACGCGGTTTATTTATTTCCAGCGGCATTTCCTCGTCGGCTTTAAATATGAGCGTTCGACGACTGGTCGAGCTGCAAGAATTATATTTTCCATAATTATTTCGATTCTCCTGCTTGAAAAATTTTACATCGTAGTATTTATGATAAAACACAGATAAATTGAAGATCAGCTCGTTCATTAAGACCAGTTCACAGGTCAATTCGCTACAATAAAATTATTTGTTTCTTTATATTATTTATATCAAGTGGGGGCTTGTTCAACTATGCATTTCTATTACCATATAAGTGAATTTAATTAACTGACAAGTATTTCCAATTTTTCTTGGCACTGAACTGTCTGAAGGGTTTCAATTCTTTGCACTCCAATTCTACTAGAACGATTGAAAGTGAGAATCTTGAATTATCTTTTATTACAGTTTGTTATTCCGATTTGTAAATTACATTCATAAGATCCAGATAAAAATCTTTATTATTCATATTACCTCATGGAAGTTTAAAATTCTTGAAGACAGTAATTGAATTAATACGTTCAGAGTTTAAAGAATACTTTCTATAGATATATCAAATATCAAGTCAAAAATCAATACTACATAATTGCAATGTAACCTCTAACTTTATGAGGTGCATCGGTCGATATCTAGTATCAAATCAATACAGTGTGTACCACAATTCTCCCACGACACGATATATTGTAAATTTGGAAGCACTTTGTACAATATAATCGATAAATGGCATAGCTGAGAAATTATTTCGACGATATATTCTAGAAAGAAACTTAGAAACACCCGGTATCGGTGTAATAGATGCCGTAAGTTCTAAAAATTCTCACTTACCACGCAACGATATCCACATAGAATTAAAAATGATATATTATTAATTGGAAGGAGTAGCTCCTATCGATATCAAATATCTATATGAATGTCTATAAATCATAAAATGCGAGCGAAGATGAATTGGAGTGGAAAGAGTGAAACTCGAGCATAAGTAGCGGCCGGTTGTCTTTTGTTTTAGTTGGTTTCCCCTATGTTTGCCCGAGTTTCGGCTTTGCATGGCACGTTGCATCATCACCATCGTCATCATCATCGTTCGGTACAGAGCTCGCCATGTCCCTCGCGGTCGCCTAGCAGAACGGCGTCTCTCTGCGACGCTAGTTCCGGTTATGAATCGACCAGGAGCCACCTAGGCCCTCACTATAGCGACTACAACATGCCCAGGAATAATTCGCCTGTGTTGAAATACAACAGCCTAAAGCCACGCCGAAGGAAGCACAAACGTTCGCAATTCTATTCACTGAGAATGTGTCGCAGGCACGAGAACAACGTGCACAGGAAGTATCAGCTTTACGCTATTCCGATATACAAGTGCCCTCATAAGAACGGAAGTACCAGTACGATCACGACTATCGTCAGATCTGGTACACCGTCTTTATCCACCAACCAATCGGATCAGAATCAAAATTTTCATGAAAGTTCGAACGAAAGCCGTTCGAACAAGGATCAATCGGACGAGAAACAGTCGAATCCGACAGTGGCACCGCCACCGCCGATTCCAGCGCCAAGAAAGTTGAAGAAGACCGATCCCTCGAAGCACACCTATCAAAACGTTCCCCCTCCCGTTTTTCCACCGAAAAACATCACGTTGCCGAGGACCAAGGTTTGTCGACTACTCGTGTTCCTTCCTATGTACGTTAAGTACCCGTATTCGTAGCAGTTCGTGAAGAACCGTTGCTGCCGCCCCCCAGGAGATCGCTCGTTTCTTGCCAAGCTGTTGAAACGAACACACTGGGATTGATCGTCCGCTGGGTGATCGATCGATCGGACCAATCGTTCCTTCTTGTGTTCTATCTACGTATCTGTCTGGTTTTTACAACATGTTTTTCGAGCTGGATAAGATGCATGTTCTTTGAAGGACTGGTTTATTTATAGTCGAAGAGAAAAATGAAAGGGATTCATGGAACATTTGTTTGATTAGCTTGGTCGTGCTTTTTGAAGGAATGTTATGTAGTTTTGAAAGTAAATATATTGTAATACTGTTAGCTAGCAGGACGTGCCACGTAATCGGAACAGAACTATAGAAGGAAAGACTTGATTATTAAATAAAATTACAGAATAAGATTAGATATTCAATTTTTCCACCGAATAAAATGAAATGAAATGAAATGAAATTTTCCATTCGCGAAATGATGACGTCACTAATCAGCAGTTTCTATTCCATTAATTTCCTATTTATTTAAGATACAGCGCCCGTATGATTTTCATATCGCGATCAGTCAACATTTTAAAAACAAATGGTTAACGTTAAGAAATTAAAAGACAAGGGCTTTTTGTTTAACAAACATGTTATGATCGAAAAACCAAATATTCGCCATTTCCATTCTTTCATGCATCTTAATTACCAACTCGGTCAATATTCAACGACTTTCCAACGATTGTTCAATATCAGCCAACGATCTCACTCATTCGATCACATCCCATTGACCTCGTGTAATTATTAGTCTACGCTTGGCTCGACCATTTTCTTGAATTACCCACTGTTCAAGCCGTATAATGAACTAACGACGTTTATTCAAGTATAAAGAATTTTAAAATTCATAAACATTAGTCATTTTTTTAAATACTTTAAATTAAACAATCCTCTTTTATTTATATCGCTGTTGAATAAAATCTGGAAAAGAGCTACGTTATACGTATTTTGTGTACAGTTATTTTGAAAAAAGTAAATATGTATATGTCGTCCCAACAGTTCTCAGATGACAATTTATATTTTGCAATTGAATTTTTTTCTACCATTTTATCGCGACCAAGATTTAGGCAGCAGCAACGATATTCTTCAAGGAACATTGAGTACAAAAGTAAATCCTATCCCTTAAGCACCAGTTTCTAATAATTAGCATCGCACCTACTGCATGAGTACGATTTACGTGTCCGCAATAGATATAAAACAGCAGCTTCGAGCAAATAGGAGGTAGAGTTGCCGGAGTTGCCGAGTTATAATCGGAAATCATATTTTCCCTGCTAAGCTGGATCTGGCCACCTATGTAGCGACCGTCCTTGTGTATGTCGGCCGCGTATCAAGTAAGTTTCCACACTCACGACACAAAAATACTAATACACACGTACACACGTAAATAACAACTGTACACGTTGCTTGCCACAAAGCTTTTCAACCTCATTCATAAAAGGAGGTGAAATATTATTTCGAAGCCTTTTAAAGACTCAGTGGCGCGGTCTCTTTCTCATTTCCTTTTTTCTTTGTGTTTGGAGGAAAAAAAGAAATTCCCTTTTCCACGGAGTTGATATTGTTTTGAAGAGATAGTAAAAGAGATGTTCGCTCGGTCTATTCGAAGCAACGGAGAAAAGGAGATACGGATGCTCTGGTTCGCCAAGTCGCGTCTCGTCGAACGACGAGGAAAATCTTTTTGAGACGCGACACCAGCTTCAAACGATCTTCCTTATAACGAGTACTTTCGCCAAGAGGTACATGATAACCGCGTTATGCTCATTCCCGGGATTGCTGTGTATAAACTGGGATTTATATTTCGCGATTAAGGAGAAAAGAGAAAATGTCGATCGCGGATACTGGCTCTTTCACTAATGAAATACAAGAGAAAGAAATTTTACAAACTATTAAATAAATTAATCGTTCCACGGGATAAAAGTATAGCAGCAACTAAAATATTACCGAATATATCGGACATAGGAATTTCGAAAATGTTTCTGATATCGGAGAGAGGAAATTTTGTACCATTCCTTATCAATTATACATAAGTTTCCTTTTAAAAGATTTAATGAAAAGGGAAAAAACGTATGTTCAATTTATCTGAAAGAATCAGTAGAGTATCCAGGCAAAATTCCATTGGAATTCAATAATTTAGAAGAAACTGAGTTGTAAAATTCGTGATTTGTTTTTAAGAACGAAGCCACGTGGTTTTATTTTTTTGAGAAGAATATGGAATAGATAGAAAAGATTGAACGTGATACGATAAAGCGTTTAAACCGTATAATACATTTTTCTCTTCGATAATCCTAACAAGTTGATTTGCACGTTGATCATGTACGATTGACTTGTTTTCAATAGAGCCGTGCCAACGCTATAAATCATATACGACATACGCGAATGACACACGGAATAAATAGTAATATCAGAAAAAAATGCTCCATTCAACGTTATCTGTCATATGATCAATAACTTCGATGAAATTTTCGTTCTCGGGACAAATCGATTTGCCAGTGAATGAATCAAATAGCCAATCGACGTCGAATATATCGTAGCAGTTTGAACAATATTTGCATATTAAACTTTAATTCGACGAATGGCTATCTCTTTCTGCCGGAACGGAATTGAAATAAAAATTAAAAGGTACAGAATGTTTCGGTTTTCACGTTTCACTGACTTATCAAGAGCAATTTCTGAGATACAATTAACATTATAGAATGCTATTATTTGAATTAAGACGTTTCCTCCGAATGATCTGCAAAAAGTGAAATGGCCATTGTGTGTCTCTACGTTCTCTCCGATAAATTCTCTTTCTCTCAAGAACTTTGTCGAAATTTCAACTTTCGCTTCAGACCACCGCTAAAGACCACCGCTTATTTCGATCATTTTATCGTTTAATTCATTCATATAACAAAAGATCGATATCCAAATAATGGAATTACAATCGCCTTTCATTTCCTTCGACAAATTTTATCTCGCATCATTTCAAATTTCAAATTTATCGGAACAATCGCATCCCACTCAATACTTCCAATTATTCCATTGTTAAAATCATTCGTATAACAAAGAATCCATATTGAAATCCCAATGGACCTATCTTCCAATCATTTGTCTCGACACGCATGCGGTAATTACCCATTAGCACGATCGAAGGATAAAATAATAGTTCGCTAAATCCATGGATAATTTCTCTAAAGTACCATCGAATCAGTGAAATTAGTTTAATTTGTCGAACATTTCCTCTCAAAAATTGTCAAAGAACGAACCTTCGATCGCCTTTCATTTCTTCTTTCTTTCTGCTTTTCTTTCCTTTTCAAAGTTGAAATTTCATCTATCATCGATGATAACCACATACCCCGTAAAATATTTTCGATTTCTCCCGCCAAAATCATTCGTATAACAAAGAATCTATATGCATAGAGAAATCCCAGTAGACCTTCCTACAAGCGACCAATCATCTCTCCGACCGCTGATAATAATCCACTGGCGCTGTTTCGAAAGACGAAATAACATTTCGCCTCCGGGTTCGGTATCGCGATATCCGCCACTAACGACACCTCCCTCGACAGCCGTATCCCCAGCGACTAACCCTGCCTGTTGCAGACCGACAGCCTATACAACTACAAAGAACACTACCAGCAGCAACACCGGCAGGAGATGCAGCAGTACAGCTATCCGTTACCGAGCAACAGTTCCAGCCAACTAACACTGCCACTAACGCGCAGCCTCTATCATTCCTCGATAGTTAGCCCCTTGCAGACCTCGTACGTGCACGCGAACAGCCGACCACCGACCTTGGCACAGCACGAGAATCATCTTCCCATGGTGGCTCATCCCGACGAGGAGCAACAGAACTACGCGAACCACGACTCTACGAGGCAACCGCGTCGCCATTCGGGCAACCGGTCAAGCGACCGAAGTCAAAAGTACAGGAAGCACAAGCGTAGCGAAAGGAAGCAAAAACAGAGGCGGCCAGAAGCTTCCAGGAGAGCAGACGCGTACGCGAGCGCGCCCTCCTGCGAGACGAGCTTCCACCAGGTCCAAGAACTCGGTATACCCGAGACATACAAAATCTCCTATCCCCATTACTACGAAGATGACATCGCGGAGTGTCCAACCGACTATCACAGATCGAACCCGAGTTCTCGTCAGCAGATCTGGGAACGACAGTCGAATCGTTGCCCGCCGGAGAGCACGCACTACGCGGACACAGGTGACACGAAGAACCGGAACAAGTCAAAGAGGATGTCGTCGAACCTTGGCGATGGGCGGTCGCCGTCCGCGCCCACGATAATGCAGTACGCCGAGCTACACTTCCGGGACGTCGGTCAGGAGATCGATGTCTAAAAGGTCAGTTGGGCGGGTACGGGTTTCAAGTTGTTTGGGAATTTACGCTGTAGATTGTTGGTTGCGATATGCGTGTTTTCGCAATGAGAAGTCTTGTCTCAGATAATTAATACGTTGTAAATCGATACGCGAATAGTCGTATAAAAGCAAAGAAATTTTAGTCGAGTTCGATGATCTCACGTTGCAAATTATAGTTACGGTGTATATCGCGTATAGATTTTTCGTGTTGAGGCTATTTCGTTGTTAAAATAATTGATGTGCCGTTAATATGAAATTTTGTGCTAGATGTTCCTCTTTTCTTTTTTTTTTGTGATATAAAAATTGGAAAATTTTCATCGAATTCCAGTGTGGCAGGGTATGCTAATTGATAGTGTTCTGTTATTGGAAAGTTTGATGGTTGAGATAATCGATATTTTCTAAATACAAAATATTATGTTACATAGATACGTAGATAATTTTGTTTTGCTACGCAAAGACACAGGATTTGTTAATCTTACGATTGAATTTGATCGATAGTAATCGTAAATATAATAAATATCACGTAAATGATAAAGCAAATAGAGAATTTTGAGTTTGTGAGGGAAGGAGATGGGAAATTAGAGATGAAATTGTTCGTACGTGTTTTATGGAGAACATACGAAATTTATATAGAGATTCTGTAATTAGAAGCTTGTATTTAGAATTATGGTAGAAGGAAATTTGAATCTTTCGCATCCATTAATGAGATGATATCTCGTTGTTCGAGCGACGCTCTCAGCAAGATCTTCTGCCAGAGTGAGATATATCTCCTGCGAAGATTTGAAATGAAAATTAGTTTAACAGATATCTTGTTCACAAGTGTGGAAGGATTAACGATAAACGTATGTTATACCGCATTAAATGCGAAAGTTGAAAAGCAAATACACGAGATATTTCGCATCGAAATATCGCATCGTAATGTTTCTCGTTTATAAATATGAAGAGATTGTCGAAAAAGGATATATTTGATACGTAAATGCTTATGTGAAAAATAATTATATCTGAGAAATCGTTTATATTTATTCATCAATCATAAAATAGCATATTTTGACTTTACTAATACATTATAAATTCTGAGTACGTATTATTATAAAATACAGTATAGCATATAAAAAAATGTGCAAACGATTGAAATTTTTACGTTGGTTTTCCAAAGAATATTTAAAATGGGAAGATTTCATATGATAACAAATTATCAATCTTCTTGATACTAAACAATAGGTCCGAAAAATTTTTAGTGAAGAGTGTTTATATAAACTACAGCGTAAATTCTTGAATCGATATTACAATCAAAGCGTTATTGACAAATCAATTCAATAATCAGTTTATCTTCGACAGAAAGAAATCAAAATAATCGAAAAATGATAGGGGACTGAATGTTTAGAAATTTCTACTAAAATTATCGACTACTAATTATTAATAAAATATTATCCATTAAAAAAAATCATTTAAACAAATTTAGAATAATATATTAACAACAAATTATAATAACAAGTAATAAAAAGATCATTATAATTACAACTAACGAATTGTAAGCTGGGTACATACCGTTTGGATTACGTCCTAATTTCGCAACGGAATAGCAGGTATGGAAAAATTAAACATTTTGTTTCTTAGAAAATTGTTTCGTTGTTTTTACGTGTGAATTTTCTATTGTTCGAAATTAAATATTACCCCGTCGTTGCGACTGTGTCTGTTTGTTTGCGTTTGTTTCTGCGTGTATGATTTCTTGCATTCGTTTGCCTCTTTTCTCTTTCATTTCTTGCATTCTAAATATGCTTTCGAGCTTGCCATTTTTATAATTTTTATAATTACCAACAACGGATTTGCATTTCTTTTTTCCCTCCTTTGTTTCTCGTATCAACTTGGTCGGTA
Source organism: Bombus cullumanus (assembly GCA_014737535.1). NCBI lineage: Eukaryota > Metazoa > Arthropoda > Insecta > Hymenoptera > Apidae > Bombus > Bombus cullumanus. Next base: position 3,471,499 of record JACXIX010000011.1, read on the forward strand.
AGTATTTTTAAATTGAAACCAGCTAGCGGAGGAAAAGTCGATTAAACCGCGTGGAATTGAAAACAGGTAAATTGGACGATACGTAAAACGAATTTCGTAGAAGAATTTTTCTGTTGAATATCGCAGGCTTGGTGATATTGCGATTACCTAAATATTACAAACGCTTGTAACTGTATTAAAAATCTCGTTTATAAATTCCATGTCAAACGTTTGAAAATTTCCCTCCAGTTATTTCATCGAAATAACGATTGTTCGATATTAAAAATAACAATGATACATTTGCTCGCGTAACAAACGTCGGAACTTAAATAAATTGTTTCGCAAATCTCTGTGTCGAAAATTGCGTTTATTTAAATATCGATACTCAAATACTTAATATATCAATTTTGCCGAAAATTTTTATTCTCGCCGATTAAACAATCAAAATTCAGAAAAGTAGTTAAAATCGTTGAATAAAGGAAGTATCTTAGCAGGAAAGGATTAAACGAATAATATACAGTGGTTCACGGAAGCATTTGAACACGTACCACACTACAATTTTATATATATATATATACATATGTATCGTATACCTGTTATATAAAACGTTTTGACATTTTATTAGCACCATAATCAGAGACACGATTGTCATGATTATACGTATATTCGTGAAATTTGACAATTCTCGTTACAGCGCTCATTACAGTGCTAATGAAATTTCGGATGTTTCATATGACACGAATAATATATTTATAATAGACGACAAGTGTTCAAGCTGTTTTGTGAATCACTTTAAGTATAATAAGCAGATTATGGGAGAACCCTGTAAACGAAGATTAAAACGATTTGTCGCTTGTATTCATAACGATATACAGGGTTGTCATACATAACAATTGTATTCCAAATGTTTGTTCGTAGGAGGGTCAGCGGACAAAGAGCGATACGTACATTTACTAGGACATTTTGGCGTCCGACATGCCTTGTAGGTACATTGTATTCTATGAATTACGTCGTATTGCTTAGATTTGTTATTAGTATGGCGATCGATCCCGACATGTGCGCTACGACATATGGACAATGAGGCTCTGTTTGTAGAAAAAGCTTTTCACATTGTAGTATTTTAATCCTTTGCACTTGATGATACAATGTGTATCACAGTTTTGATATAGAGCTATATCTTAAAAATCATTAATATCTCGAACATGGTGATATTTGGTGATATTATATAACAGGTAATCGTTGTTGAAGATTTATCGTTCGTTCGTTCGTTCGTTCGTTCGGTGAGTAATTTCTTGAATTCAACGCGCTTAACGTAATTTCACTCTCGAATCTCGATTCCCAGATCTTATCCTCATTTTAACAAATAAACGAACATTCGATGTTTTGAAAGGAGTTCTGACCAATAAGATCGAAGTCACACGTGTTCAACAATTATTTTTTCGTATTTTCCTGAAACTTGTGAAATTTCTTAACCATGATAAAATAGAGTTAGTTAGCTCGCAGGAGCAGGATAGAAAGTTAATGATTAGACGGGAAATGTTTATAGAAGTTTATATTTTCATAGACACGAATAAAGGAATAAAGTTTAAAATGAAAATCTTATCGTAACACAAATACATAAACGTTCGCGGCGTGTTAATGGAAATAACGAATTAATAAGAAAAATTCTCAAATTTGTATTTGCTTTCCGATGTCAATGGAATTTGTAGATTTTTGTACACTGCGCCAATAAATTTCGAAACAGTTATCTACGCTTATCGGCGAATGACACAAATTCTAAAAGAATAACAAAGCGTGTACATCTGAGATTTAAACTTTCTTCGGTGCCTTATAAGATTCGATCTACAGCGCGGAGATAAGCGCGTCGTCTTATTAGACTATGCTCATTTATAATCGTTTAATTGCCTTTCCACGGTCACGTTACTTGTCGAATCGATAATCCTCTATAGATAAGTGGCGCCAGTTATTTAACAGAATTTATATCTCGATGGAAAGCGAGATACCCTAGAAATCGTAACTTTCGATGTTTTCAAACTCGAATAATCTTCAACTAATTTTCATTCGAAATAATTCTGAATTTAATATAATTTACTAATCTGATATAATTGAATAATATACGACCGTTTAAAAGGCTTGCAGCGATATCTGAAAATTCACATTTATCGACTAATGCACATGTCTACTGCTCTAACGATATTTTACCATTTGGCTCTTAATTTTTCATCCTCCTCCTCGATAAACTTCTTCGGATCATTTTTTATAGATATTTATCTAATAAATTCAATCTTTTGTTATGAAAGAAATGTAATAAAAAGTCACGTGTATGATAGTATGTTTTACGTTAGTAGTATCTTCTTGAGGAATGCTTTCGTTGTTAACAAATTCCAGACGTTCATCTGCGATTGTTGCATTTAGTCCAAATGCAAACATTATTCGTTCGAATTAAGCAGCTTACCGTTTGTTACAAGCAACAAATATGTTCTACGCTCATAGGATTTAGGAATATCAACACTTGCTAAAAATGGGACAAATTTTTCAAACAATCTGGTTTAGTGGTTTATAAAATCCAAAGAACCATAATGATACTGATAGCAATAGAAAATGTTAAGGAAGAAAAATGAAAATATCTTTTTCACGATTCAGGTTTTAATAATAATGCGAGTTGCAATAAGAGATAATCCGATATTCTACACCAAGGAAATACTATAATTCTATGATAAAAATTTGAAATGTTTCAAGTTTGAACGGTACTTTGCTAGCGACCAAAATCGGCTTCCTACTTTTAATCAGAGTTTCGAAGCTTTTTCCAGATATAAGCGAAAGAAGCTAAGCCAGAAAAGCAGCGAATAGGTCACGTTCGCGTCATAAACTCAATCCCAATCGCAAACTTTAACAAACTACTGATTCCAAACTTATGGACGTTGGTAACCCGAATTTCATCGAAACGATGCTTCAAATTAAACATTACCATCATATCGTAAACTTCATAGCAAACTATCTATTTGTTAAAAAAATTCATTTCCGTTTTCGATATACCTTTCTTTATAATTCGACTCTGCTTAGTATCAATATCGCACGATACAGGGATTAATAGTTCCAAATTAAATCGTTGATTCAAGAAGCAATGACTCATAATCCTAATTTCCGCGTGTAGGAAATTTTAAACTTACAAACTTTCAAGAAACTTTCCTCTCAAAATTTGAAAATATTGATATATTTCAAAAGTAGGATATTAATTCAACGATCTTCAAACGCAGCATTCATGAAGAAAATCAACTAACAAGTGCAAAGGATTAATTTGTCCTAATCTCCGTGCAACTTCCACAGCTTTCCCGGTTCGGTTGCTATATTTACAAGAAACTTGTATCAAAGTTCTATATACCAATACATAGCATGCAACGAAAAACAGAAATCGAATACACGAACTTTTTACCACACGAAAGAAACAGCATGATAAAAATACAGCGGTAGCAACGAAAAGAATACCATGGGATTTGCCATTTAACTCTTTACCTACGAAATACTCTAAAAATGACCGTTTCCCGTAGAATACGCAATTCCATATAATGATAGTTCTTCCAAATTTTTTATGATTTACGATAGTACAGAAATGAATGGATCTAGCCCGCCAAATACAAATTCGAAAGAAACAACATTTCATATGCACCATACGCTTAACTAATATGCCTAACTTTTTACTTTTAAGTTTGCTTACGGATACTTTAATATCTCGCTGTACTTTACGTTACGTTTCACAATATCTTTAACATTTAATTTCATTAAAAGTACTCTTTTTCCGTATTCGCGTCAGTTCACGAAATTAGCCGTTCTTGTTAGGTATTAGCGACGTACAGAACAGAGATTCGCGTTGTCAGGTTCGCGGAACGAAGCGACGTATACATCTGACTGATCATTAAAATTCTAACAGCAATGAACACATGGTTTGTTCGTGAAACGATAAAGCTGTTCGGGTGGCAGGCGCGCGTCGAAAGTTTCGAGGTGGCGAATCGGCGTCGATTCATCGTCGAAACGTCGCTCGATGATCGCTTTATCCGGCTGTGTTCGATTGTGCATGCTAGGATTAGAATGATCGCGGCAGCAACGGCTTCGTGGACGAGCCACGTTGTAGCATGCTAGCTGGATGCCTGCTTTTATAACGTAGACAGCATATTGATATATCGTGGTCCGATGCTGCTATCACGATCGATGCGTGAGCCTTCGTCGCGATTCGATCGGCGTACAATATGCATTTACTGTGTCGAAAGGTTCCAGGTATTTTTCCACGTGTACCACGTTTCACGGAGAACCCGCGGAACCGAAAATATCGCAGAAAAATCAGTCTTTCTTTCGACGTCAATAACTCTGAAAACATGCGTCTTTCGAAATAATTCAATTCTTTAGAATTCTTTGACAATGGTTAACGCGAGACACGAGGTTTATTATAACACAAAGAAGAGCAACTACGAGGCAGTCATTTTTAGAATCAACAGAAATATAATGCATAAGGTAGGATTATTTGAGTCAAGCCGAGTATTATAATTTGCCTCCGTCAATTTTTAAGCGATCTGCATTTAAAAATAAATTATTTAATTCGTTATAGTGGCGTGTCCTCGATGACGATAGTTTCGAACCAGGAAAGAAGCTTTCTCGTCTAATGTCAATATTTTCATTGTCGATTATAATTATATCTCCTCGTTGTTAGTTATAGCTCAGTAACAGCGCATATATTATGCATATTACTTTATTTCTGAAAGTTACTTTGTTCTTCTTTTTTCTAGTTTTTTAAACATATAATATCTCGCTGATTCAAATCATCGTATCTTAGCGTGCATGTGTATACGTTGGAAAGGGAGTAAAGCGAAAGTAGTAGCAGGACGTATATAGTCAGACAGTCTGGAGAGTGAAACGGTATCGATTAGACACCTTGATATATTAAATATTAATCGTTGTACGAAAAATGACGATTGAAGAATGAAATCAGACAGTATTTTCAAGCTTATTTACTATTGCATATAAATGCGAAAATCGTTTAAAAATTTCGTTGCAAATTTCCTTCTATATACTTGAAAAATTTATTTCATAATAATTTTAAACATTGAATGGACGCTTGTTATAAATCAGTGAAATATTACAATGTAATATTAATCGCGCATCTGCATAAATGTTATTAACGTGTATAATGAATAATAACGATGATTATGAACGCCTAAATGAACCATAGCGTATGAAACATTATACGTAATGAAGAATCTGGCAAATTGTGTCTACATTGCTATTATTATGAAACGTACCTTAAAACTTACCTTTCTAAAATAATAATTGCATTTTATCTTTTATCATTTAAAATTTAACCTTTTCATTTTGTTGTTATTTGAAAACGTTAGAAGATAATATAGCGATAAATTTCTTACTGTGTAATCATATCTCGTTTGATCTATTTAAAAAAATCTTAATACATTTTTTTTAAATATGAACATAATGCAGAAAATTTTTTTCAATGGAGTTCAACATAATACTCTAGGACATATAATTTATTATTTCGAAATATTACTAATTTACGTAACGTAAGTTCTATTTTTTTACTAGATCTTCCAAGAAGGTCCTGAAAGGAGATACCAAAGTCTTGTAAAAAAAAAGAAAAAAATTAACAGAAGTGTTTCTTTTAGAAAGAATATTAAAGAACCACATTCCAACCATACTGTGAAACTATTTTATACCTGATGTTTAATCACATAGAGGCTAGTGGTAGAAAATGAAGGAGAAGCAAAAAGATGATGAATAAAAGGATAAGGAAATGAGATGAGTAAAGTTTCGGGATTAAAACTTGAAAAGATAATATGGCATAGATAAAATATTCTTTAGGACACCTCTCTTACGAAGTAAAGCGATTTAAATTTTAATACATATGCATAGCGTTAAAGGTATGTTCTTTAAAAATATATGAAGATATATGATATTGTTTAAAATTCTATTAATCTGTTTATGAATCAATCGATTCTTTAAATGCAAACATCTCGAATAACATGAAACTACGAAAAATATATATCGGTGATGTATAAACCTTAAAGTTCAAAGTTCAAGATTCTAAACTAGATTCGGATTAGATTCAGCTTCGTTAGCCAGAAAGCTAATATCGTGATTATAACTTGCCGACCACCTGCGATTTCTATCTCTTGGTAATGCAGAGGAAGACGAATCCATATCTGGAAGAGATATTACGAACAGAGTAGAATCTCGAATATCTAAACTAATTAACTAATGGACAGATAATTGGATTATTTATGCATTTACGGGAAATTTAAATATGTAACGATATAACAGGATACACGGGATACGCAAAAATGTATATTCTTGCATACGACCAAGCCAGGAGATTCTCGTTCGTTCGCGATCGTATCTGCGGAAAGTACTTTCAATTATCTACGCTAACACGCTAACAATAGAACTAGCGATACTGCAACTTCTACCATTCGTCATTACACGAAACATAGTCGAGATTCTACCGTAGTGTTACAATAATAAAACACCAAGAACATTTCTCTTCTAGTTCGATTCAATAATTCAATACAAACCCACTGTCGTGGTATTGAGAAACGCTATAATTGGGCAGTTCGAATGATAAGCGGCAAAAGAGACAAAGAACGAATATTTTAATAAAAGACAATGTTTTCCTGCTAGAACCGATATTAAATATCGCAACTTTCTATGAATTAATTTTAACCTTCAGAAGAAACTTCACTTTACGCTTCTCGTTTATTTTTACGTAAGAAATCACCGATTGTTCGCTTGTATCTACAATCCTTAAAACTTTCGGACGCACCCAGCATAACATCATAAAGACGATTCGTTCAACACAGTCTAACGAAGAACGCTTTCACATTTTTCTCTCTGCTGTTTCCATGAAACTTACATTGGCTTCGAAATATCCCTCCGAGCTCGAACGTAGGAGGATTCGAGCGTGCAACGTGCGAGCCGACACGCGCTCCACTGTTTGCGTAGCCGAAGAGAACGTTAGACTAAGGTGTTCGTTGTAATGTTCTGTTTACGCAGCCCTTCAAGCCGGAATTTTCGGATCTCGACTACGCGGACGTGGACTACCGCTCCTACGGGCCGATCAACTACAAAGCTGCCAGCATCGCGCTCCTCCAAAAACAGCAACAAGCACAGAAGCAACAGCAACAGCTTCAAGGACGACGGCCGCAGATGTATGGTGTCACAGACGAAAACGAAGATCTTCTTTAATTTGTTTCCCGTTTTCATTATCTCCAATTTGTCTTCCTTTTGTCAGTGATTGTCTTTGTCCGTGATTTATCGCAATTTATTCCTCGATATTCTCTATCTTTTGTTCCTTTAACTCTTAATTGATATTATTGGATTGTAGACAATTCGGAAGGATTTCAGTCAGGTTATTTAATTCATTAAGGGCCGACAATGCACGAATGCAGTATACCTCATTTGGAATTATTTTTAGGTCAATTCGCATCATTGAATTCCGTCTTTCGCGATTCACAAATATTTGCTTCGCATTTCTCTTCGCTGACATTTTTCCTTTGTATCCTACAATTCTATGAAATCTATTGCATGTTGAGTAACGGAAGTTTCTGTTCGTTTAGCGAAATTATCTAAAATACTCGTTATTCGTAATATGTTTTATTTATTACACAGAAGAATATATTAATTTATCCACCTTTTGCAATAACGATGAATCGACGTAGCTTGTATTCATAATTGTTTCATTACTTGGTGCTTGATAAGTTCATTATAATGTGACTATTAATACTTCGTGTCAATCTTAACTTATCGTGTAAAATATCGAATAGAGAGAAAGAGAGAGAGAAAGATAAATAAAAATTAAACTTTCTAGAATTGCGTAACCAAACTTAAATTTAATACAAATTTTCCTGCTCAACTGTATTGGTTGAAAGTTAAGTTTCTCTTTTTTTAACGCGATGTTACGTGAAAATTATTACCTTGTGGCCATAATAATATCGCAACGTGTGTAAGAATTGTGATTAACGTTTAGTGTCGATTACTTAAGCTTCTCTTGCGAGCTTTAATGTTATCACGGATGAGTGTATACCTCGTTTCTGTCATAGTTCAGTCGTTTTGACGAACTCGCTGCGAGTGCACTTGGAATGGAAATATGTTTTCGTTTCGAATCGATTCATTAACGTTCAAGTCTTAAATTTACCAACCTCAACATTTTCTCATAGTTAAATTTTAGCCCTTAATTCATCGAATCTCCCACTTTTCAATTGTTCGTATTTCGAAATTTTTTAATTTTCAAATTTTTTTTAATTTTCAGATTTTTTAAATATTACAATCTTAAGAAGACTAAGTAAAAATTCCAACATTCAACAAATATTGATAATTCAAAAGATATTCTCAAAAACAATTATCTTCGTCGATTCTTTTGACATATGAAAAATATGTTACCATTGCGTTACTAATGCAAAGTTCAGTAAACATTTCACAGCGAGTTCATCGATGCGCCTACATCTCAAAGCCAAAGAAACAGTCACCTGCTTCAGTCGTGTCTCGAAAGACTTGCACCAAGGACTAAACCGATCTAACGTCCTCCCAAATCAACTGATCACCAAATCGCGTCTTCCTTTGCATCCTTTTACAAAGCTAACTATCTCGATAATCTTATACACCTAAAATAACCTCTCTTCCATCTTAACATCTAAGAAAGGTAATTGGATTTCCTTGCTGCGGGACTTTCGTACAAACGACCAAGGATCTATACAAAATCGATACGATTAATCGATAACTGTAGCCTGAAGGACGCGATTTAGATAGTCGGTACGATCCACGAGAAGGACTAGCGAGTTACGATACCTGTAAATTTATACATAAAACAATTCGTACGCGAAATTATAAATAAATGGTACGTTTATAAGCTATTACCATGTGTTCTGGGATCAAATTGTCTAATTAACAAGCGGCTAAAGGGGCGAACGATCGATAAACGTTGAATATTAAATATACAAATATATACATATAGTATATATACATATATATATATATATATATATAGTATCTTGTTAAATGTTAAAAGAAGAAGAAGAAGAAGAAGAAAAATTGAGACATATCGCAGCCATTGTCGAGCTCTCGCGCGTGTCTCCTCGAATCCGCGATCCTCGCGAGATTGCCGGCTATAATTAGTGTAATTCTCCTCGCTTCTTGCTCCTTTCAATTTTTTGTAACATAAATTCTCTTCCCAACTATATCCCACCGTTTGTAAGTTTGTACATTATGCGAGGAAACGAAGTTTCCAAGAAAATCCACGAGGAAAATCCCCTCCAAAAAAAAAAAAGAACAAATAAGAAAGAGAAAAGAAAAGGATGAAAATAGGGAAGAGAGTAGAAGAAAATGACACAAGAACACGTCGAGAACGCAACTATCGTCATCGTCTCGAGCAAGTTTTCGTCCGATTTCTGGCGCTTAACGAACGAAACTCTGTCTCACATATCGTTCTTGTAACAATGTTTTCTTCGTGCTGCCATGGCAGAGTCGCGTATGGTAACATGTGACACCGAGACGACGGAAGCAACCAGACAGCCAGGGAACAGCGGTTTATCGTTAGATCGATGATGGACCTCCGTGAAATCGTATTTTTGCCGAGGGAAACCGACCTCCCGCCAACTGCAACGCAACGGTTCGCCGCAGGATTCGTTCGAGGAAAAATTGGATCCTCCAAACAATTCTGGCCGAATCGTTGACGTGCTTCTACCGGAAGCTACGTCATGCTCCACGGTTATTAATTTTTCTCATTTTTCTTCCTATTTAACTGTCGACCGATATGAAGTTGGACGATAGTTGGACAAAGATTAACTCGTGTTCATTCTATAATTGATTGTATCGTGAATTTGATCAAGCGAAGAGTTTGGTTAAACGAGGATGAGAACCGAATTTTGTAGATGCTGAGAATTGGTTCAATGAACATTGTTATATTTATTATCGTTTGTATACTTGTACCGTTGTTTCTTATTGGAGAAATTATCAGTAAAAAGATTAATCGCCTAATTTATCAACACCTTTGCTACTGGGGTTCACAAAGAGATCCAAATACCATAATTCATACGTGAATTTTCATAATTGTACACGATGTTGAGCTCACTATTTTGGTTACCAAGTTGCTTAATTTCAAGGTACTTCGTTTTAATTTTATCCTGCATTTCTATCTATCTCGCAAAATGTAGAATTCAAGTTAGAATAAAGAAGATCAAATCATCTAACTTGAAACTAATATCCACACAGTTGCCATCACCCATAACCAAACGATATCAGTCAAAGATTAAAAAACTTTGCTTTCTTCAATTTCTCACCGAATACGCGCAACAAACCATAATAAACCATTTCATACGATTCAATCGTTCTTCTAGAAAGAAAACTAACATTCACGTACGCGAAACAAATTCAAATATTACTCAGCACGGAAGCCTTGATGAATCTTGCGGAAGACCTTTGAGAAACCGCACTGGTTTCGTCGTTCAACTAGTTTCGCCGATGGTAAATCTACAAAATCCAATAGATGTCTGGTCGGAGGTATCTCGCGTGAACTTATCGTCCAGCCATCCGTTCGTCGAGACATCTCAACTTTCTAATGGAAAATCGCGTCGAATTTCAGCAAGTTCGAGACACCTTTGACCAACACAGTTTCCATTCGTTGATTCCCTTCTGGTTGTCTGGGAAACCGGGAATGTGCCGCTGTAACTGTTTAGATATCCGCTGGTCCCGTCAGTAACTGCAAAACATAGTGTTTGGTATTGTCAAAATTCACAGAAACAGAAATTACGCCGCGGAGCCAAAGTTTTACGAACATACTCTACCATACAACCTCCGTTTATTTGAATTTCGTTCGTTTTAGTTTTACCTGCGCGTGTATTTCAATTTCGACTCCCGTCAATTAAATTCATTATTATCCGAATGTGAGTTCTTATTGTTAAATCGTTTGATATATTCGTGGTATTTATTTTCCGTTCGTGGTATATCGCTTGCAATGCGATTTTGGAATATTCGATGTTGCAAATACTCCTCGGATTAGTAAACATTTTATTTCGTCTAATAGATTACAATGATTTTGTACAGGTATAGGATGATAAAATATCTTCAATTTATCGTTCGATCGTTGTTATATTTTCCTTGCAAAACGTATACAATGCGAGATGTTAGAACGTGCGTTTCGTTCGTAATTCAAGATATTAGAAAGGAAATAAGGATAAGTACATTTTTCTGATTTTCATGTCACTTTACAGATAGAAAGCAGTGTTTTAACATGGCACGAAATTGAAATTGAAGATGAAAACAGATCGTTATCCCGAAAGTATAAGCCTCTTGAAAGTACACGTTGTAAATCGATTATTCAACGATCTAGCACACGAATGAGAAATCATAAATCGTAGGGAGAACCAATGTCCTCTTATTGTATGAACTGTGATCGTCCCGCGAAGAGTTCAGATAAATGGAGTGTTGCGTTGGTATTGTCTTTCTTCGAGCGGAAGAATAATCACGAGAATGCACAGGAAACACGTTGAACCGTGCCAAATAATATTACGAAGGGCGATCGGGTCTGTTCGTTCGATCAGTTTTAATCATCGTGATCGAAACGATGAGAACATTTTCGACGTGAAATCACAACACACAATGCTTTCGTCGAGGAAACCGGAACTTGATTTCCGCTTGATGACACTCGTTACCATACTTCATTCCACGTTCTTCCTCGTCGTCGTTCTTCGACAGACTTTGAAACCCTCCGAATTGATGAATATTTATATATTTTCGAGGCCTCCTTGCACGATTGGGCAAATTCGAAACAGTTTAAAAAATCACGAGCTACGAGTTATGAATGCTTAATAAATTCTTCTGCATAAAAATGAAGTGAATCAAATTTTACAAGTGAATTTTAGAAGGATAAATTTCGAACGGTTACATCGATTGTCCTATTCGACGAAAAATTGTGAAGATCGTTCGTGCAATAGAAATTTATAATCTACGATTTGTCATTCGTCGATTCGCTAATATCGTTGATTTGTGAATAATTGTGCAAGAGAGAACTAGTGGTCGCGTGAATGTTACGTGGGTGTTCGATTCCTGGCCTCTATTGTACAGTTAAACTAATTAGTTTGTAACATACGAAGTGTCCCATTTTTAGTTCTATCAGTTTTCTAAATCCTTCCGTCAATCAGTCTTTTTATCCTTGTAGACGTTTTATATCCGTGCCATTTTAAAAGTTGCAATCTTCTTTTTTTTCGTCGCTTTAATTCGTTGTTTACTTTTACTCTTTCGTTTACGTATACAAAAATGCTCTTTCCAGAGCTTATATCGTAAAGTATAAATCGTTAAAACATTGGACACTTCGTACGTTACGTAGGAGGATTATCGAACACCGTGAACTTGCACGTTGAAACTTATATTTCATTTCATAACGGAACCGTAATTTTTCATTCTCCAGTGTGGAACAAAAATTTGTATGCGTGTGTGTGTATGTGTGTAAAGTTCGAACGAAAGTTGAGTTCTCGACCAAGAAGAACCTATATTCGTCAGGATGGTCGATTTAGGATGAGAATATACGAGCTACCGTAAAAGAACGCTAGCTAGTCAAAGATAACGCGATATCGCGAACGTAGCTCGCGTGTTCGACAAGAACATTGTAATAAAACAAGCAAAACCAAAGAAAAAAGAAAAAGAGAAAAATAGAAGAGAGAGAGAGAGAGAGAGGAAATAAGAAAAAGTAATTAAAAAGTAATCTTTTCCACGTGTTTTTACATTCAAAGAGTCGCCCTGTGTGAACTGTTGCTCGGTGAATTGAATAGTTTGTAATACATAATGTATACAGTACGTTAACACGTTAAATATCAATTGTACCGGATTACGGTCCCAAAACGTTACATAGTAATTATTAAACAATAAATTGTATACAATACGAGTAATCGTTAGACTATGTGTATAGATATAAATATAAATATAAATGCAAATATAAATATAAATATAAATATAAATATAAATATAAAAACGAGACACTTTAATATTAATCCGTACGAAATAAAGAAATAAAGATAATTGTTCTTTCAACTTCGTAACGATAACGATCCGTCATTTGTAATATATTTTCGAGGACTCGTTTCAAATGAGAGACAGATGATTTTTCGAGGATTTCAAACCGGGACACGTGTGTGTGCGTCTGATTCTCGGGAGACATGGATCTAAAAAGAAAAACGAAAGAAAAGAAAATGACGTTGCCTATAATGTAAGGTATCCGCGTCACGGTGTGGTAAAGTACCGACATTGCGTGCCTGATTCGTTTGGTATTCGTTATACCGTGCTCTTGCGTGCAATGAAACAGGTGAAACCGATACTTACAGCGGATAGTATATTTTCTTGTAAAACATTAGTTAGAGACTTAATGGCGAACCGTTGAGTCGGTTAGTTATGTAAATAATCGAGAGAGAATCAAACGAAACGCGAGATTGTAAAGCTGTTAATGGATTATGTGAAAGAAGGTGCATCATTCGTGGTTCTATGTTTACAGTAAATAACAAATTGAAGAAGATTTTGATTTCGGTTTGATTGGACAAAATTAAATTGAACTCGCATTATTGCAAAGATGAGAGTGAAAGATCTTTATTTGAAATATTATAGATATTAGAATGGCGTAAAATTATTAGAAGCCTGATAAAAATAGAAATACTTGTTTTACTTTGTTTTGTTAAGATTTCCTTTGTAAAGATTGTTTAATAAGATAGGAAATTTATATCGTTATAATTTCTTTGATTTATTATTTACGAGACTCAACGCCGTAACAATTTCCAGCGTTTAATCATTTTTAATAATCGTTGACAATTATTCGAATATTTTCTCAAACGAGACACTTGTTTGGCAATAAATCGCCTATAGAAGATTCACCTAATTGCAGGACGAAATTTTGGTACTGTACCATACTCGATTGTCACATATTTTTACAAATGGAAGAAAATTACCGGGTGCACCACTCAGTCAGTCATAGTTTTTCCGACGTTTTTTAATGTTACCATTGATGTTAATGCATTTAAGAGTGTCACGGAGTTTATGAAGAGAATTGTGTCGGAGATGTTTAATTTTGTAATAAATTATGAACTTATGTAACTCAGAGAGCCTCAGATTTGCATTATCTTTATTGTTAAAATGTAATATCTAATAAACTTCTGTTATATTCATTAAACGATATTTCTTCACTTATGTTACGATCGAACATTAAAATATCCTATGTTCTGCAACGGAAATTGAATTAAAAAATACTTTGAATTAGACGAAACGGTATATAATTAGCATTTTGTTGTTATTTATTATACTTCTGAATGAGTTACCTCAAGGTTTGAAGATAATGATGAAACACAAAACAAAAGCCTAAATTAGATATCGACGATAGCTATGAGTAAGTTAGATAACGCGTATCAGATATTCTATATATAATACCAATTAGAAATTTGGATACAATTAATAGAGAAACGTAACGAGATTAATTTTCAAACTTTTAATTTAGATAAAAGAATATAACTCTTAAGTTCTATATCTTATAATAGAAATTATAATAAGATTCTATATCTATTTAGTTAATATGAATACAACTGTTTAATTTAAATTCCAAACGCCGCTAAGTTTTTTCAGTTTCGAAAAAAAACTACGAATAAAACAAACTAAAAAAGAAAGGAACAGAGAAAAGAAATTCAGCGATCTCTCTCTTACCAAAGCTATATTTACCAAATGTATATCTTATGATTGGTCAGAATTGATTCTTCTTTCGTTAAGTATTCGAAGATTTATTTCAAAGGAACCTTTAGACGAAAGAAATATACCTATGAGCGTAATATCCTTAGGAATTATTGGAAAAGGAGACGTCGAATCGATTCATAGAGACGCCCTATTGCCATTTGGCGTCGTAGCAGGAAGACTATAGTCGCTTATACTTGTAAATTGCAACATTGACTAAACCCTAAAGACTACAGAACGGCGCCAGAGGTTTTCTCCTCACAAACATCTCGCCGTCCAACACGAATACCGAGATTACTATGCATTCTATCAACTGTTTACTTTCGAAATCATGCGCCTGATAGAAGTCATAAAAGTATCTTAATTCTTTGTCGTGTACCTTGTGAAACCTGGCTGCGGTTACAGCTTCCAAAGATTTACGAAGAATCTGCTTTTTCATCGATAGTGAAGATTACAACAAACGTTACTTGACAGAGATAGGAAAGAAAAAGAATTAACAATGATCGATAATCGATCGATAAGAGATCGAGATTAGATCAAGATGGAAAAACACTAACGAAAGGAAGGATCAATTAGATTCGACGGTGGCCTAAGACCTAACAAACGCGATAAAAATCACGATAACAGCGAATACGGAAGGTGGCTTGGTGGCAAATACGATTGTTTAATCGTGAGTCGAGATAAGACGTCAAGCAATGGCATTGTTTAGACGGAATTCGTCCGTGATCGCGATGGAGACGATCACGCGGGATACATGATCGTTTTGAGTTCAGAGAATTCCTTCAGTATAGAGAATTCGTCTGTCAAGTGTCGAGGAGAGGGAGAGTTGGCGCGAACAGAAACCTAACTAACTTTCTAACTAAATTCCTAACTTCGTTTGAGAAAGAAGAATCGGCCAGGGAGGATCGTCGAACGTAAACAGAGAGTGCACGTTCCTCGCTAATGGCAAGGAGAAAATCGAAGTTCCATAGGTTTCGCAACTGACGAAGATAGAAGGTATTGGTCGTGAAGCGAATTTGCAGGAGAAAAATTTGCGGAAGACGAATATGGAACAATTTTAACGGATAGAGTCAACCTTGTCAAAGTATTTGGAATTTTGTTGTTGAAGATTTTGTTCAGGTGTCGTTTCGTCGCATAAGCTGTTGTTTCGATTAAATTGGGAAGAAAATTGGAATATTGTCGAAGGAATAGTATGAGGATGACAGAGGAAAAGGATCTGAACGAAGTATTGTGCGTGAATAATTTGGTGAAGGTAGTAAATGGCAATGAAAAGAACAACGGTAATCCACTGGAAACGAAAGTGTACAAGAGACGATGGCTGATGTTGGGTTTGTTTATCCTGTACACGGGAATGAGCAACTTTCAATGGATTCAATATTCTATAATCAGCAACATAGTTAGCAGGTATTTGAACTTGTGTTATTCAGGAATCGAATTATGACAATTTGTACGTGACTCGTTATTTTATACTGTAAATTGTCTCATTACTGTTAATCTTTGTCTGGTAAACTAATGTTCGATATATCGAATAATACTTGTATGAATATAAATAGATTCACTTAGAAATATATATTTACTCGTTGAAATATCGTATTGGCATTTATTGAAATATTTATTGGCAAATGCTGCTAATTTTTCGAGCAACACGTACGTTCAAAAACAGTGATAATCAATTTTGCAAATTCCTCGAATCTTGTTTACTTGAAAACCTCAAAAAATGCAAACAGGCCACATACGAAAAATATAAATACAAACACGGTGGAATGACTTCTCGTTTTCCAAATCCGAACACAAAGATAACATTAATTCCAACAATTGCGTTAATTATTTCCAAGACATGTGAAAAATATCTGTGAATCATCGTTGAATTTACATTCTGAAATCGTCGGTATAATAATAATCTTAAATTACATTTAAGTTGAATTTTTAAAAAACTCATTGAATTATAAGTAATATATAATAAGAGAAAAATTGAAAATTTTTTAAAATTCAATGAACTATAATTACAAGTTAAATCGCAAAACAAAACTCATTGAATTATAAATAATATATAACAAGAGAAAAATTTAAAATTTTTTAAAATTCAATGAACTATAATTACAAGTAATACTCGTGAGAAGGAATATTAGAGATTTGAATAAACACGTTTCTCAGGTACTATGGCGTTTCTTCATTGACTGTCGATTGGACAGCAATGACGTTCATGGGCTATTACGTGATTTTCATTTTTCCTGCTACATATATGGTGGATCGAGTCGGATTTAGATGGACTAACATTATAGGCTGTGGTGCTACCTGTCTTGGTTCGTGGATCAAAGTTTTGTCCGTCAGTCCTGACAGATTTTACGTCACCTTCATTGGACAGTCTCTAGTTGCTTCTACACAGGTTAGAAATCAATTCCTCGTTTCTTATTTGTCTCCATTAATGGTAATTTAATTCTCGATTGACATGCCAACGAACAAAAATAGGCTCATAAAAATGTGGATTAAAATACTTAATTTTAAAATATTGTCGGTGTTATTTAGTATTCTATACTTTATAGGAGATAAATAATTGTGTAAAATATAGAACACTAAACAAAATTAGATACTTCAAAAATATTCCAATTTATTGATGCCACAATTCAGAATTTAAATGTTTGCTACTATGAAACTGAATTGAATTTTTCAAGGTAAAGTAAATAAAAATCAATAAATATCGATAAAAACAATGAGGATTTTATTAATATTGAATTTGTTTGCAAAAATATGTTTTCAAACCGTCCTCAAATTCGAAAGGTTCAAAAGCTAAAAACTTTGCTCGCGCGTCGCTGTAAGTAGTATGGTACGGTTCGTGTCAGACTGATCCAGTTAAAAATTGTATAAAACAAAATAAGCGATGCAATAAATCAATCCTAGTTAATGGGCATAATATACGACTTGGAACACGATCGATTATACTTACGGCAATTATTATTATTTCGCACACGCTATAATCTGCCTGCACCTGTAATTTTCGATCAAAATAATTAAAAACCAGTTTCCACATTGTCGGAAGATTATATTTACAAATTTGACGACGTTGCGTTTGTGATAATCGCGTGAGTTATAAACTCAGGTACGTGAAGCAAATTCTGAAAACGTGTCATAAATTTTTGCTAATGCAGGGCATTACAAGTCTAGTCGAACTTTATGTACCAGGCCTTAACCCCGAAACACTATCTCGTAGAAAGATTTATGCTCGTTCAGTGACTGCATTTCAAGCTTAATGAAACCTTTGTAATTTGTAACTTCTGCTTCGGAATACATTGTAATTTCAATGTCTACAGAAAAAAACAAAAAGGAAAAGGAAAATCCGGTTCGAGTTTCGAAATTCTACGGAAGAATACAACTTACAATTTTACCATTTTGAATAGAACAATACTTGTTTATGAAAGTATCGCGAGAATTTTTGTCTGTGTTTCTATGCTGTAATTATGATTTTTAAAACTTTGCTGGTCCGTATTATGTTACTGAAATAACAGTTTTTCAAATGAAACTTAAATAACTATTAAAATTACTTTTAATAATTTAAAATGTTTTCTGGGAGATGATTCTTTTCAAAAAATATAATAAATAAATAATAGTAATTCACAATAATCCATATAAAATATAGAATACAACGTAACAATTACATCTGACAATCGAATATTTTTCAACTACAACTTGAAAATTTGTATATTCAAATAAGGGGCAGCACGAAATATAAAATATTTAGATAAACATTTAAATTAACATTTAATAATATATAATATAATTTTATATCGCATTTTTTTCGTATCAGACGATAATTCTAACATTACCTGGACGTCTGGCAGCGCAATGGTTTGCCGCCAATGAACTTTCCACAGCTACGTCATTAAGCATTTTTGGCACCCAGATGGGGATAGCCTTAAGTTTCTTAATTACACCGATAATCGTGAAGAATCATGAAAATCTTGACGATATTGGCACGGGCTTGTCGCACCTTTTCTGGACCGTGGCTATCATCATGACGATTGCGTTCATATTAGTTATAACATGTAAGCAATTTCTTTTCACTTTTCAATGAACATTAATAAAATTTAGTAACAATTCGTAAGTATATCGTTAATTAAAGAATTTTTTTTAAATCAGAAAAAATTGTTGAAGGTAATATACACAAAGGAAAATTGCAAAAAGATCGAAAATTATATTTAACAATTTAATTATTAAATATTATATTCTTCAGTCTCGAGCATCTGATATCTAAAAAAAAAAATATTATTTCATACAGTATTCGAGGACGATCCAAAATTACCGCCGAGCAAAACGCGGGCTCTACAAAAATTAAATCGAATGGAACTTGAAGAAAATATTATGCAACCGATTAAGAGATTGTTCAGAAACAAAAGTTATTTGATTCTGTGCAATTCGTACGGTTTGAGCATCGGTGTGTTGAACGTCGTAGGAACGTTACTAAATCAAATATATCTGGCACACTTCGAGGTGAGCTGATCAACAAAGAAATTGTTTCCCATAGATATTTCTAATTTGTCGATTTCAGGAAATTCGAATTCTAGGGAGAACCTGAATATGCTCACGTTACGCACGTCGATTATACAGATCTAATTATGAAACGTTGAACATTTTGCAGCACGGTGAGGAAGACGCGGGTAAAATCGGTTTGGCCATGATCATTACAGGAATGATAGGTGCTGTCACTTTTGGAGTGATTCTCGATAAGACACATAAATACAAGTAAGAAAATTTTATTCAAATTTCTTCGTCTATCATTGGAAGATTATCACGTAGATTCTCCCTCTATCTTTGCAGCTCCAATTTTCTTTTGCATGAATTTTATTCTATTATTTCTATCTTTGACGCTTATTAGCAAACAGAAATACCGTGTTAGATGATCCATCTTTTTCATTTAACTCTGATCTACTATAATTCAGTTTTTGGTAATTCAACGGTTCAAGCTCTAACACTTTCGTGACTGAGTACTTTTTGATTGTTGGCGAAAATTTCCTTGTCGATTATTAAGAACGAGAAATAGCAATTTTCTTTCGGAAAAAATAGTATGCACAGGAGCGCGTAAGAGTGGAAAAAAATTAATATGCCAGTAAGTTAAATTTCAGATAATAAACTGAAAGATCATTGAAAGACAGAATGATAAAGGCAAAGATAATTCTTCGAGATCGTTTAATTTTTTAACCTAATGGCATTTTCAATAATTTATCGCCAATTGAAATTCCATCGCCAAGATACAATATCGGATTATAAATGATTTTTTTCGAGATATAAAAAATATTCTGCGTATCATATAGAAGAGTATAAGTGTGCTTGAAATGCGTGTGTATGTGCGTGTGTATCCAACAGAATTCGCTATTTCTAAATCCAACATAGTACTCTAAATGTATTCATTTTATGAAAAATGGATCAAACTGGACAGTGTTAAATCAAATTCCTGATATATCGTACGTTTCTGTCGGTGTTCATATTTTTTAACATGTACCACGCCAACGTGTGTCTCTCTTTTTTTAATATTTTATAACAAAACTGGACATATGTACTTTCAGGGAAACAACCGTAATCGTGTATTTTCTCGCACTGTGTGGACAGCTATTCTTTTCTACGTTCATGTGGCTCGAAATGAAATGGATGGTATACCTATCGGCTATTTTTCTCGGGTACTGTATACACGTGCACACACCACGTTTTATTAACATCAGATCATTTCAATTAACAACTTCATGTTCAAATACCTATAGAAAAGTACGTCGTTAATCGCGTTGTTAATTATCTTGTTAATTACTTTACGCAGGAACAGCAAGTTCCTTCTATCTTTCAGTTATCTCGTAGTCGATGAAACGAAGCATAGTTCAACCTCATTCGATTTATTTAACTACAAGAGGATATTGTCGGTTTCGCGCTTATCTTATTGAAGCTTCTCAACTTGCAAAATAAATAAATTCGAATTAAAATATAATATCGATGTCATAAAATGTTATCCGTCTAATTATCAAAAAAATTATCTCGCGTCTGTGAGAAATGAAAAATTTTGTCATACTTTGCCGCAGCTCTTGAATTTTGTAACACCGACCATCATTCAAATTTTCTTTCACCTTTCTCTATTTCTTTTTTTTTTTTATTATTATTAAAAATCGACTATAACGACAGAATTGAATAAAAAATCAGAATACGTCGGTCATCTGTCTGATCATCATCGAAATATACGACAGGAATATCAAATTCTTTTTCAAACCTTCCACCGTCTCTTTACTTGAACTATGGCTTTTACGGCAGTACCATAAATTGCGACAGTGATCATCGTCGAAATTTTCTTCAACGATTCACCGTGCAACTCATTCACTCGAAATTGATTCTAGTGCAACTCTAAAGTGCAATTACCTACTTTCTGTAGGTACTTCCTAGTCGGTTACGTAGCCTTAGGATACGAAATGTGCGCGGAATACACGTACCCAGAGTCCGAGGAGATAACGGCGGGAATTTTGAACGTGGCTAATAACGTTTACGGAATTGTTCTCATTCTGATAATGGGACGATTGCTGGAAGTATACGGGGATATTCCGGTGCACGTGGGACTCTGTATGGCGCTGCTCTTCGGTTTCATCATGACCGTGTTGACGAAGGACGTGCAAAGGCGTCAGGATGCCAGAAAGGGCGTGCATTACGTAGGAGTTAAACAAAGTGAGAAAAACAACGAGTGCAATGGACACGAGAAAAAATAATCGGATCGTAATGATTTTTAATATCGACATAGATTTACATTTAATCCATTTTCATGGATTATTCTCGTGTAATATGTATAGTTCTGTTTTCGTACGTTTCTATATACAGACAACACCGAGACGTAGACGTGTCAAGAGATGCTCGAGTGAGATACGTTTTGTGAATTAATGCGTGATTGTACAGAAATTTGAAGAGAAGATAAGATAATGAACTATAATTAGCAATTATAAGTGACTGTATGGAAAGAAAGCAGCAGTGAGTAAGAAGATAAAAATTCAAATAAATAACGATAAACACGAACGAATGTACTATAGTAGTAGATGTTCTTAATCTAATTTAATTCGTGTATCGAAATAAACTTCCGATAATAAACAAAATTTAGGGTGTACAGAATATTAATTTAATATAATTTGTACTATAAAGTAATTTATTATTGATCCTGATAATAAAAAGCAACGGAGCGGTCTGATAACACAAATATTTGTTCGATTTATATTCCGAATTCAATTTTAATTCCATACTCCATATTCATCAGAGGAAACACAAACACGATAAACCTACGATTAAAAAAAAAAATACTACGAGAATCCGTTCTAATTGATCCGTGAATCGTCGCAAAAAGACGCTCGGCGCTAGAAATGAAATTGTTTAATCTTCTGCAGGCAACGTTTGCAGTGGACCGAAATTTAATAAACGTCTGCTGGTCTGCTGAAGAACGCTAAACATTTTTCAATTTAAATTTACATCGCCGCGGATTTATATTGCCGCGCGAATGTCTTTAAGATTAGTATGCTTCCTTGTTTTGACAAACTTTAATTGTATAATAGAAATTGTTTAAATCGTACAACTTTATTCCTACGTGCATTTAAAAACATACGTTCAATATCGAGCGACTTCATTAAAGTAGAATGTTTAGAATAAAAATAAAAATACAAAAGAATGAATCCAGGTCGTTCGACATTAATATGTACTATTGAAAAACATCTAGAATAAACTGGACGAAAAAATAGGAAAAGTATCCAATAATCTCAGCTATACCTACTTCCTATTTAGAATTTTCATCGAATGTATTAATTGGATTTGCGTGTGTTACTGTTTGTCGTTTATTTATCAACCCAACTGTTCGAACAAAAGAATAACCGCGAACGTTGCCAGAAAATCACAGAATAAAATATTGTCTGGCAATCATTCTTCTATGAAAATAATAAACTAAAATACATGGAATAAAGCATTCTCACAGGGGAAACATATATCATACGCTGATAAAGTGTGCATCGTTCACAGAACACTTTCCGAAGTAAATAACAAGTAATAGAATAAATAATAAACAACCAACGGATTAGAAAAAAGTGGAAATTTAAAAAAGAAATTTCTCGATACGGAGGAAGAAAATGAATGGATCGGCGAAGAGACAGGTACGAAGAGGGTGGACTTTTATCGACAAGGAATATTCATTCTTGTTTTCAGGTAAAAGGCACCAGGGACCAGGCCTGAGTGTGTAGTGTGCACTGCGTCTGACAAGTGACATGACGCGTGCACCACTTGTTACTCGACCAGAATACTTGATATACTCGATCAGAGAACAAAAGTACCCAATGCGGAGTATTATATTTTGCGCTTTCGATCAAACTGGCACTTCTATCTGTCGGGCGCAGAACGTTACGTAGATTTCATCTTGACGCTCGGGCTAGACATTATTCATTCTTCGTTTATTTTTACTATGGCCGCGCGAAGAATTATCGAGATCCAGCGAGAAAAGAAGGACATCTTCTATCGCGAATCAATATTATCGTTTCGAAAGTATTTTTACGACCGATACCATGCCATTTACCTTCGAGTAAATGTATCAGATTTTTCACGAATATTTACTTACTTATTACTGAATAAATAAATATTTAACTTGCAAAATATTATATATTCCTTCTTTTTTAATTTATTTACTTGGAGTTGCATCCACCTCTGAGGATCGTTAGCGACTATAATCGTACGCAATTGTGTTTCATAGGCTTCTACGAAGATATATTGAAATATTCTAGTCTTTGAAATATTCAAAACAGTAACGAAAACGTATATTTAATCCGAAAACCAAATGAAAAGACAATTTAATAACGCAAGACTGATTAACAGCATATTGAACTACCCTCCGATAGAAACTGAGAAACGCTTGAATTTCACTTGAAGAATTTATCGAGACATATTTGGTACGTGACTATGGTTTATTTATTTAAGCGATGAACAACGATTTCGAAATTAGTTTCTATAAACGGATCGTCGTTCTGTATAAACTCTAATTACGATGGTGAAACAACATTCTGTTGGAATCGAGTTTCGGTGTTCGTTAAAATGACGAAAGGTGAATATTGCAAAATTCCATACAGGGAAACTGAGATCATCGTTGCAACATTCAAACAGGAAACATTCCCATTTAATTCAACGTAGATAAAATATCGTCGTTAGTATAATGAAGTAGAACCTGCATACACTTTTTCTGCGAATTTATTATTAGAGAAGACTAACCTAACGTAACGAACATTGTGATAAATAATACAAGTGATACCTTAAATATCTTTTTACTGTTCCACATTAACGTAACATATGGTTCCCTTTTAATTAAACTGCTGATGAAAGTAATTAATTATAGCACTGAATTTCACGTACTTTTCGATACACCGCCCGTGAATTAACGTTAATAAATCTAGAGAAATTCACGAAAAGATTCATTTAAATACGCATTGAAATTAATAGAATTTCCATTTTTACAGAACTGACGGAACAAAATAAAAATAATTCCACGGTTGGAATGAAAGCTTACATAAATTAATACAGACTTGTATATTTTGCCATTTGAACGTGTCAGGATACTTTGCCTTGCATATTTTGTATGTTACGTTCATTCTCTACGTTTTCATACATTGAAGTTTCCCGTAAACGAATAAAAGTACGCAGTCCAGTTAAGTTTAAGGTTGTTGGTTGAGTTGAGTAATATGCCAATATCCACGGTATTGAAACCGACGCTATTACATTAAATAATTATCAAAGGTAACCTGTTAACGGTTTAAAAAAGTTGTTTACCGTTCATTATAAAAGTTTGATCCTCGATGTTGATTTTTTTATGTCTCGACAATTAGACACAATTTTCCGGAATGGTCGGATATTGTAGTAAGAGGTTGTAAAATCTTTCGCTCTCTTCTAAGCAGACGGCAGCCGATGTCAAACACATCCGCTGAAAAAGATATTGATCTATTGACAGCACAAACGCGTTCAAATAGGAGAGTCGGGCCTCCGTATCCGTCGAGATTGCGATTATCACAAAGGGACTTATGGATTATCGATAACGGGCGAGAATGAAAAGCGGAAACGACAGGTCACCACAAATGGACTCGAGTGGACGCGAT
The DNA here is from genome assembly GCA_014737535.1 of Bombus cullumanus. Lineage (NCBI taxonomy): Eukaryota > Metazoa > Arthropoda > Insecta > Hymenoptera > Apidae > Bombus > Bombus cullumanus. The sequence continues at coordinate 3,496,356 of JACXIX010000011.1, forward strand.
TGGAAGGTAGATCGATAGATTCCATTTAATTCATTTGAGCACGGCGCTTCGTCAACGAAGATAAATGGAAAATTTCGTATAAATATTCTATCCTAGTCTACGAAGCAGCTCGTGAATATTGGCTCGTTCATCTGCTTACACGTAACATGGCTAATAACCACCGTCGTATATCTAAATATATCTCTTCGAGGTGTACGAAAAAAATTTTGTTTTCTACTAGAACGTGATTTTTACTTTTCATTTGTCGATAGTTAATTCTTCCACTGGCGAGCAGTTTATCGAAATGTACTTGGTCGCGAAATGAAATGAAGATGAGGAACTCGACAGAAAATCTTATCGAAAATTCCCCGATCGACCTAACAAAAATATTCCAAAATCCTTTGGTAAAACGCACGAAAAATACGAAATATACGAAAAATATAAAGCCAGAGAGAGAGAGAGTAGAAAATAAATCCGTCAGTTCTGCAAGCGACTCGCTATCCTCGAGACTAGTTAACTGGAAAGAATTACCGGAACGCTAGCGAAAACCCTGCTGTCTGGCTACTATAGAAAAGTCGAACTTATTCTCTGGATGTTGCACACAGGATTCTTCGCAGGCATCGGGCAGCCGGCAGGTTCTAAGCGATCCGCAGCCGGAATCCAGATCGGAATCGGGTGAGCTTCACTGTCAATCCGATAATTAACTTGCATGCCACGTTTTTCGAGCGGCGAGTCCGATCGAATTCGTACGCGTAAGAGCACCGGGACGACGTCCGACCTGATCTTGCGAATTCATAATGAATCCCGCATTCCGAGCACGTGTACCGCTCACGTAAGCCGTGACAAAATTATGTACTACAACGGCTGCTTTCGCCGGTGCGTTTTAAATCGATCCCGGCTGGACCAAGGAGGAAATTACCTATCGCTGAGATACCTCACGCTTCGTACCGAAACTTCGTACAGAATAGCGATAACCGTTTTACAAATAACAGTGTGTTCTATGAATATAATAGTTCTATGATGGGAGAGGAACGTTGGTTTCCAAAGATTTACACAGTGTCCCGTGAGAATATTTGAACGCTTACCACAAAATGTTTTTGAATATGACTAAAAGAAGTATTTGCATACTATTATTTATCATGACGCTTGCATACTAATTAGATAGGTTCAAGTGTATTAAATTTCATATCATTTAGTAGTACTTTCATATTACTTCATTATATTGTAATAGATTTGAAACTCCGCTCTATAAGTATGCTTACAACGTTAACATTAAAATTATGCATACGAGGATTAATTTTAATCTATTTGATTTACTTTACATTTTTTTTTATTAACTCTACATCTTGAGTTTAAACGCGTGGAGATAGTAAAATTCCTTCTTTTTTCTTTCAGTTTGTGTACAGAGTAAAAATAAAATAAAAGGCAATATAAAGGAATAATAAAATTTAGGGGAATTCTAAGTAGAATCAAAGAGATTCTAATCTATTTTCCAAGAATATTCCAAAATCGCAACTTTCTGATAAAAATAGCGCGATCACGTTAGAGGCATAACGTGTTGATATCGTCATTATTTAAAACACATATCTATCACCCATCGTCGACTAAGTAAATTCGTTGAAATCTACAAAAAAAATTGGCAAGAAGCATCGCAAGAAAGTCATGTGGCCACCGTGATGCTTCTTACGAATGAATGACCATTCATGACACGTAATATAGGTCTGGCTTATAGTTACGAAACGGTGAGCAATAACCAATGAAATCGTTTCGTATTCACGGTGCTTGGACGCCATCTCATAAACGTGTGGTCGCATATAAAGACGGATGAAAGACACGGGCAAAAGCCAGTCAAAATTTTCCAAGTGGAGTTAACAGTGTTTTCGGCCAGCAATAATGTGGAGAACGGTAACGAGACAATGGATTTATTATGCACGCGAGGAACGATTAACCATTAATCGTGCTTTGATCTCATTGAACGTTCGAGCCGATCGTGTATTTACACTTCGCGTCATTAATCCTTTATAACAACGCGGTGACTTGACATTTGCATATCGATTAACCATATACGTATTTTTGAACTTCTCTTTTCTAATTTATAGCTTTGTCATTGTGCCATCTATTCGTCAACAGTGATTAATGATTTCTGAATTATTACTTTTTTTATTGCGATGGAAATGTATAATCTGTTGTTACGTGAATACGGAAAAAATCAAGTTGTAAGGGAAATTAATGGAATGAAACGATTTTTATGAGGTGGTAAAGTAACACTTTTGTAATATTTTTTATAATTCAGCTAAATATTTCTCTTTTTTTTAAAAAAAAAAAAAAAAAAGAATAAAATCAATATAACAGTAGATTTATTTCGATCTAAAGAAATAGAAGAGTACGATCGTTTAAGTTTTCCCTGACGAATTTTCTAATTCGATGGTGTTGATCGAAATGGAGTATAAAGTTTGAAAAGCTTAAGTTGAATGTCAAAGTTTTCAAAAAAGTTGAAGTAGGAAATAAATTTTATGCTTTCGACAGAACGTACGTAATTCTGATAAGAGGAGCAATCTTCTGAATATTTTTATAATTCTCAGAATACACCGGTTTTTACGCTGTAACATTAAATCTCTGCCTTAACAGCAATACAAAAGTTTTTACGGACAAGATGATCTTTATTTATGAGCAAACTGAAATATGCTGTTTTATATACGCATACATAAATCAACGGTACTCTTCGATTCGAAAACTGAATGTATGAATATATAAATTTATAAAACCTATAAATTGAAATATAAAATATGAACTCGATGGAACTCGATAAAAATGTCTTATTAAGATCATTGAGAAAAGAGACCCGATTAATTTACATTACACTGTTCGTTAAAAGAATAATAGTTTAAAACTTTAACGAGTCGTAACGATTATTGAAAACAACGAATATCTATTATACTAATATAAAAAAATATCACATTAAATCACACACTTCCATTCTCGCTTTTATAGTTACGAACAAACTAATCGAAACCGTTGAATCGAATAATAAATTCGTGTCACATTTTATATTTGCTAAACAAATCCAGATACAAGTAGCTTAACATTCCACAAAAAAAGCTCTAACATTCTGCAAAATGTTACGAAAATACATACATCAGCGAAAGAAGGACAAACTTATTGCTCGATGCGATATTTTCGCAAACATTAAAACACCCGCGCAAGCCAGGAGAAACTATCTACCGACTCTGCAACCTTTTATTTCTCCTAATCATGGAACACTGGAGGCCCCAATCAATTTAGACAATCACGATCGAACGAAACCATCGTTCCAAACTCGTTTGGTGATAACAATGGCCGTCTGCCAGTAACGTTTCCTTCGTTCCGTATTTCAGAACGCGGCCACCGAAAGGACAGCAGGAAAAGCACGCGACAGCTAAGCCATTAATTGCTTTTCCATTTTCCAGCTGACCCTCGTGCTTCTCTGTATCGGACTAGCAACGTCAGATTTATCGCCATATAAACCAAGGGGATGGCGTCCTAATGGTCAACGCTTTAATCCCACCAACAATCGATTGCATGCGTATTACGGGCCCCCTGGATTACCAGCCTATGAACCTCCGTACTCGACAAGCCACCCCCCAATTTTCACCACCACCACCACCACCACTACCACCACCGTACCGCCGACAACAACCACGACGACGATGAAAACCACAACGACCCCGCGAACCAGAGAGCCAACGACGCCCTCTACCATTCCGGAGGAAGATTTCGATACGAATCCAGCTCTGGCCATCGCTAATTCCTTCGCCTTTAATCGACCTGTTTACATCTACAATACATTCCCCTTCTTACCTGGCCACGTATTGGTCAAATGAACGATTACGTAGCATCGTTTGTAACTCATCAGTGAATTGTTCTATGATAATGAGAATAACGAATGTACGAATTGTTGGTTCGCTATATGGTACAATAGAGTAACGCTATTGAGAAGGGTACATTTGTCCGGGAATAGATTTGAAATGGAAAATTATTGTTAATAATTAGTTACTCGATCATTCAACGACGAAAGTATTCGTTTTTGGCCATTTAAAGAGACAACGAACAATTTTTCAGAACTCTGACGTTGTTATTAAAAATAGCGTGACTTTGTAGTTGTTTATTGAACGATTATGACGCTACTATCCTAGTAAGTGGTCCACTTTGAAAGTCGATTTCTGCGGATATCTCAATTTGCAATTTGACTCCTCTAACGAACCGATCGCAAGATCGCAACAACAACACGTTCGAGGAATTATTATCCTATATGTATACATTACTATTCCGCTTGCTTTTTTTCATATCAAATTATTAGATATTTGTCAAACATCGTAGGTAATAATAAAATTAAAAGAAGGTGTAGATCGTAGATTGTGGGAAGTGTTGTTCCTAATGGTTAGAGATAAGAATATTGTTTCGGGCGATCGTAGTAGTAAACGTAGGTTGGTGCATATAAACTATTATTCCTTTTTTATACTGGATTTTAAGTTAGATGGGATGTAAGCTTTTTTTTATTCGGTAAAGTAAACCGTGTTTTTAATTAATGTGATTTATTATATTTTGTTTTAATCAACCGACAATTACATCGTTCCCTTATCCTTCATCGTAGACTCTGTTCATTTCGGAACAGTTTGCGTAAGATAACAAAAAAAAAAAAAATACCAAAATGTTAACTACACAAGATACGGACGACTGGAATATTAAATTTTGATTTTCATAATTCTTCTGACATCTATAATGTCTATCGCAATGCAACAAGATTAATTTCTACTTATTTACTATGCGAGTTGTTCAGTCTGACGCAAACGTCTACTAGAGAGAATTAATCAGAATATAGTTCTACTTTCGCTAATCAATTCTATATACACATCCTTGAATGATTATAAAACTAGGCACGCATTAAAAATAGAACAAGGACAAAAAAATGTTACAAAAAATGAATCTCTCTTTCCTGAAACTACTACGCTCATAGTAAAAAAATCTTGGTTCTAATGGAACTTCCAGACTATCACTAACGTGTATTATCCTTTTCTTGCAAAGATAGAAAAGAAAACAGAGTGAAATAAAAGGAAATAAAAAGAATTGTAGAATATCAAAGGGAATAAATAGCAACGAGAGGAACGACAGAGATTAATATGAATAAATTATGAGAATCTTTGATCCCTACTTAGCAGATGCGTGATTAAGGCTATCTATAATACAGATTTTACGTTAAACACGGCATTGGTATACGAGATCTACGTATTGAGATCGATGGCAAAATGAGGATTTGAGGAATAGAATCGTGAGAAGCCCTTTAACGATGAATGTGAATGTCGTAACGACGATATAATTTATTTTTCTCGCTGATACATTTCGTGATATTACTTTAGTTTCGAACTTTAATTTTTAATTCAGAGAAGGAACACAAGATGCGTCTTTCATCTATTAATATCGTTAAAATATTGGATTTGTTTTTTTCATCCTATTATCGTAATTATTGAATGATACAAAAATAATAATAGTAGTAAAATAATAAATAAATAACAAGTTGCCGGTATATTTACATCTAAAAAATGTTGTTTTATTCGTTCGTCATATCTCTAACGATTAGGTATTAGTTCCTAAATTTCAGATTAAATTACAAAATTCTAATCAATTACAATATAAATTACATTACAAATTGACGAAGTTCTGGCTATGGAGGATCAAGTGAACTTTTGGAAACTCGATCGTTTCTTTTTTCATACCATCTTTCTTATCTTTTTTTATATGCACCAACTTAAAGTTCCCTTCTCCCGAGTTTTGTATAGTCATCAACCATAAACAATAGACACATAGCGTATATGCGCATGTACGATACGTTGAAATCACAATGAATTCAAAGAAGATTGTGGAATTGAATATTCTTAATTCTCTAAACTCTCCGATGTCCATATAACTGAAGAAACAAAAAAAATGATAAGCTCTGAATGATCGTCGATTTAAATAAAACCATTAATATGTCACCACAATGTACATCACTTTCTGATTCAGGTCGAAATTGTATCTAGCGTACAATGCGAGCGGATTTAGAGCGTGCTGATTTATCGTTGTTCCAAATATACCACGGAAGCGCCAGTGTTCTGAATTGTGGTTTATCCGAAGAAATAGTCGCGTGTGTAATTTCGAATTTAATGTATCTGGCTGGCGGCGTATCTGAAAAACATCGATACAAATAGAAATTAGCTAGGAAGAAAGGGGAATAAACTGTATGTCGATATCCTATGCAGAAAACCCTGTCCCTTTCGCGCTTGTTCCATACAAAGTGAAATTGAAAGGTATGAACGCGAGGTAAAAGGATCAACAGCGATTAAGCTGTAGTCGCAGTAAACTTTCACTTCGCCTAATGCGTCACGCTCCCTGTAAATTTAGGCAATTAAATTGGGAATTTAGACGACTCGAATCCGTGGCACGAATAACGATTCGTTTCACGTTGCATCGTCGATAACAGCAACGCCAAATAAAAACGGCAACGATGCGTTGAAAACAGAGAGAATCGACGTCGTGTCGTTTAAACAGAACGTAGGAAGCTTTGAATGCAAATTAAATGGCATCGCGGTACAGATTTTAATTTCAATACTAATACCCCCGGAAATTTTCATTGGGAAAATGTTCCTCTTTTGTTTTGTGCCATCCAGCATTACAAAGAGTAGGTAAAGTCAATTGATTATATCTGATTAATATATAATTAAAGTGTTTTTACCTTCAATATCTTTGATATCGTATTATTATATATTTTTTTTTTTTTTTGCCTAATACCATGGACAATATTTATCGATTATTTTGAAATTGGAAGCAACGAAAATTGTTTTCCCTATTGGGGAAATTCTCGAGTATGCATAATAGGCAATAATAAGGAAAAATAACGAAGGGAGCTTTGAAAGGATCAGAAACATCGAGAGAGAGGCCGGGATGAATAAAAAGAAAGTGAATGGAAATGAGAGGCCGTGAAATCTGGGAAAGATTAAGAAAAGATGAGAAAATGAAGGAAGGTAAGGGAATCAAGGTAAAAATAGACCAAAAGACACGAAAGTGTATCTGTAAAAGGTAAAAAGAATTAAAGAAAATTAAGAAACGTATATAGAAAATTGCGGAATATTAAAAGAAACTGAGGGAACTTAAATACAAGCAAAAAAATACTACGGAGGATTTGAAACGGCTGAAGGAAAGAAGATAGCAGGAGACTAAATAAGATTGTAAAAACCTGATAAAACTGTACGAAGCTAAAAGAGGAATTGGAAAGAACAACAAATACCGAAGAGAAATAAAACATGGGAAAATGTGATACTCTTTATATGGCAGAAATAAAATTTGTTTTATTGCAACGGAAATCTTTGCCAATAATTTTAGACAGATTTTTTGTTCAAATTCGAACAAATATATTATTGCTATATACTAGATATTACTGGAATAGTATACTATTGTTATCCGAAACTATCGTCGATGATTTAATTGAGATACAAGTAATTTAACTCGAAGTTAAAAGGATTAAAAAAAGTCAACACGAAATTGAAAAATGTTAACGAAGACTTTACTTTGACGTTCATTTTAAGAGCTAGTCTGTAAAAATGAAACGCCCAATCGATAATTCGTGGAACGTTTCAATTCGTCATCCTTAATTAATAAATTAAATATCACTTATTAAAAAATATATCAATATCTTTTATTGCAAATCTTCTACAAAATGTTTCATAAATGAATTTTCCTTGGAATTCTTTCAAAAAGTACGACAGAGCTAAAAACCAGAAAGATCGTATAAAAGCATTCAAAAAAAATTAAATAAGTATGAATTGATTTACAAAAATGAAGCAATAAGAACGAATAAAGTCTTTGATATATCTTTCACTCGTTTTTCGTTAAATCTTTATGAGTCTGACATAGAACCACGTCACACCTAAAAATCGAGAATGCATCCTGAAGGAGTAACCACCTAATACATTTCCAGGAAAACAGACCGGCATACGGCAGTTACATTTATTCTTACGCGAAAGAATACAATGATCTGACAGTTTTCTGAAAAGACGGAAATAGCACATCGTATATCCTCCTAGCAAGGAGTATATATAAAATGTAGCAGAATCGACGTACTGTACACTATTCTCTTCCTACACGCTATAACATTTTGCTGTATATTTGAAGAAACAACATTCTTCGTGAAAACGAAATCTCTTCATGGTAAGAAAAGAAAAAGAATTGTAAATGAACGTATACGATATAGCAAATTAATCGTGAAGGACGAGTGTTAACGCTTCAGATTGTCCATTTCTTTAAATATTAATCTCTTAATCATTTCTTTATTTAGACATTTGCCACTTTTTTTACCTAACAATCTGTGTTTATTAAAAATAAATTACGTCATATTGAAATTTACGATTCTCTGATGGTTATTGATCTCAACGATTATGGAATTTTCCTATCGTTAAAAACAATTACAATTAAGTAAATCAATTGTTGGAAATTAAGCAATAATCCGCTTAACAAATTAAATGATATTTCACAGAGGTTCGGTTATTCCAAACTAGTATCTTTGTAACATTCTTATTTTTTTATTTCTGTCATTTATTCTTGCGTAATTTCACAATACTCCAACTATTTTATGTACAACATTTCGAGAAAAATAACATTCTTGCTCTGTCAACGCTAGGAAAATAGAGTATTCTGTATCGTTAATTATGTTATGGCCGGCGAACTACTACGTATCAAATGGAAATCTACGAACTAAATGGAACCTTACAGATTACATTTAGTTGTAATTGTTGAACAGAGAGAGAATGAGCCTATTTTTCAAGTATACGCCAAGAATAACTATTAGATTACAAAACATGTAAGATTCTCTAATATTGACCGATTCATTAATTGCCTAAGTCATTAACATGTTTCATAAGGAAAAATTTACTACGCGCAGTATTAAAATCGTTTCTCGGATACGATACAAAGAAATGGCTAAATTTTCAATTGATATAAAATCGTAATCGTGGTAACATTTAGAAACACCTTTGCTTAGAGACTATTAAAACTGTCGTCTTTTCGTGTAACAATGATATTTCTATACTTTTGATTAACAACATCTGTCGCGACACTTATTAACGACAAATAAAACGAAATTTCTTTTCAAGGAAATCTGTTCGTCTTACGACGAAAAAGGAAAACATTAAAAAGAGCAGATGAATCATGCGAAAAAACATCATGACACATCGTGGTTTTATCGATCGTTAATAAAGTCAAATTTTAAAATAAACAAAAATTGCCATTGTGACAAAAATTGCATTTGGTAAAATGCGTTCAAAATTGCGTTGAACGTTTTGATTCTTTCTAGATCAATCGATCCTAAAAACATTTCTATCGATAGACCAGCTTAAACTTCTGTCTCTGTGTCTTTTGTGTAGGTCTGTTTGCATAAGCTACGTAACATAGAAATAGAAAAAGAAACAGAGTCTAATAAATTTACGCAGCAAACGCGATCTAATTTCGAATACGTGGTAGAGTACGTTGATCTAAAAATACCGAGGCAACTATCTTATTTCGTTCGATACGATTCAAAAACGCGATTCTTATTTCTTCTTACTCTGTCGTCCGAAAAATATTGACTTGATCGGTATTGCTTATTGAACAGAGATTACAAACTCCACTGAGAACGAGTTAAAAAAAAAAAATAAACCTCGTCTCTAGTTGAATTTTCTGTCCTATTCGATGTGAATATGCTAAAAATTCTAACTCCTACGATTCTTCGATCGCTACAAAAACTAGAAACGTTCGTTGCTCGTATCCGCCGAGAAACATCGATGATATGACATTTATACGTGAACAAAGCGTCGAAGATTATTATTCACAATGATTTTCGGATCTATCGGTCGTCGCTGCTTCGCGAATACACTCAACCCCTTCTTTTCTTTATTGTCTGTATTATAAAGTGCAAATTTTATATTCCAAATAATGTTGATCAAGAAGAAACGTAAACATCAAGCTTAGCTGTATCTTAGAAAATTTAAGATTATTTGAAGCAAATTATGCACATGAAATCTCGCAATATATTTTTTCATCTCAATATTAAAACCACGAATCGTTAATTATTAAAAGAACTATGAAAATACAATATTTATCGAAAGATAATGATAAAAGAATCGTAATGCGAGAATATCACGATGAAATCGACGTGGAGAATCTCGAAACAGCGATGTTTATCTGCAAGCTAGCACGTTATAAGAATCGACGATTGCAGCATCCCTTGGAAGCGACTGGAAGCTGGCCGATTCTCACGGTGGAGCAATGGCATGCTCTCTGAGCGTTCGTAACGACCGAGATATCCGATCTCGTGATCCTGGCACACTGTGTCCTCGTGAAATCCGTAACAATCCGACGAACGATGGCTGTGGACGCCTGAACGCGTCATCTTCCAGTTTGACTGCTCGTGTTTGAGAGTTGTCACGAGATACGGGGATAGAAAGTGGATGCCCGAGCTGCCTGTGGATCGTAAGTGAGAAATTGTTGCAAACATAAAAGAAACTAACGGTTGAATTTGATCGACAATTCGGAGCAAGTTTGCGGAAATATTTACAAAAGAAAGAATGCTAATTGAAGTATGGCGAAGTGAGGAGTAGCGGATGTGCAAGATGTTAATTGATAATGGAGGTAGGTACGTTCACTTTGATGCTAATTAAACAATGCGAATGATTTTTTAACGAAGACTTAAGGGACATTCATAGAAGGCATGGCGGAACACATGGTACAAACAATGGAAGGAAGTTCGGTTCCTTTCATTTGGAACCTCATTTTCAAACAAATGATACTTCTCGAATCGATGTACTCCGCAAAGCGGCAGCTTTTAAACGAAAAAATTGTATTTTGTATTTTTTCACTTATTTTTAGTCGTAGAATGTGTACTGTGTGCTCGTACCACGTATCCTGCCATATTTTTATAGAGTAATAACGGAAAACAGAAGTAAGCGGAGAAATGCTTGTTTGAAGAATCGATTCTATTCGTCGGAACAATGAAAATGGATCGGCGCGTAAAAAAATTTCGTTTTTTCATTGCCAATAGCTCTTCCTTTTTAAATTTATGAAATGTACAAAATATAGAAGGGAAGATGAGAATATCTGGTGAGATTGAAAAGGTAGAATATAGAAAATAAAACCAAAAGACAAAGATTCTATTTCCGATGTTTAAATCATCATTTAAGGATAATACTTATTTGTTAATTATATGAGATACAACGAAAAAAATATAATAAATTCTATAGAGGCCAGAAATTTGTTAGCAACTAACGATAAATAAATATGAAGTAAAAATGATTGAACTGAGAGAAGCAAGAACTATGATGTAAAAACTTAAATCCGTAAATAGAAGCAAATATGAAACCTTTTTCATGGTTTTGATGTATAGTATCGATTGTAAAAAAAAAGAGAATATCACTGCTTTTTATTAACACGTTCCATATAGAAAGCAGAACGTTCGGGTCAGTGGAACCAGTGTCTGACCCAAACTGGTTATTACTACTGCAGACGTTCTACTCATCTGTGTCAGTGTTTCTCAAACGGAGGATGTTCTCGTAATATACAATTTATATAATTATCATTTTTCAATCATTATACGATAATAATATATATAATATAGCGTACTTGTCATATAAACGAAAATTAAATTTTAAATGGAACTTATATTCTCAGCTTAATACCCGAACAAAAGTTTCTTACACATAGAAGTGTGGTTTTCTTACGATAAAATTAACTCTACACTTCCCAAGACGTGTAATTGACTCCAATTTCGCTTTTAATACGTGGAGATAAGATATTCGCGGAAAAGTAGAGGGATTACCTCTATGAGAAAGTAAACACTGACTATGAATAGCGCATAATGGATGACAGAGTTGTTGTCATATCGCAACGAGCCGACACGTAATTAAACTGTCAACGCAGGGTGCAATAAGTAATTAATTGTTGCAAGGCTGCATTACCATGATTAATTCGAATTACCGCATTAGCCCTCGTTACATATACGTAGATAAATAAACAAAAAGCAAGAACATGTGTTGCATAAAATGCATTCATTATCGATGTTAAAATACCAAAAGATTCCATCCACAAAAAGGAGATTAGAAATGCAGAAAAATGTTGAAGAATATTATTTGCTTTTCATACGCGTCTCGCAAAGAAGATTCTGTTGAAAAAGAATAGTTCAATAACAGCTTCTCTTCGTTCGTAGGATTTGTCAGAAACTCTTAAATTTTAGCAACAATTTCAAGCATCGTCCATTGATCACTGTGACGTTTCAAATTTTGTAAAATCCATTGATGCAGAAATATGACATGCAAAAAGGATCAGTGCGATTTTATGATTTATGTATTATGATGTTACACAAGCGTGCAATGAATTTTCGCAAAGGATGCAGTATCAGAAAATAGAGATCAAAGTAAAGAAAATGGCATGAAGTAAATAGAGAGCAACAAAGTCTGAGCAAAATGTGCAGACATAATTTCTCGAAATATTGAATTTATTTTACCAAGTGCTTTGTCCCCCTCGACAGCAGACGTGATTCGTATTTTATATTATCCGAAAAGCTTTCCGTGGAAAGTTTCAATCGTCTTGATGAAAACAGTTACATACCGACACGCACGTGTTTCGATACCACATGGAGAAACAAACTCTGTTAGTTAGATGTGAATAATGCACAAATACCTGTTTACCGACCATTTTGACAGGTGGTTTTATCCCCTGTGTTTCCGTTAATGGTGGTCTGCTCTTCGTCTTTCACGAATTTTATCAGGAACATCGTGAGTGCCCCTACTATTGGTGGAATACCCGCTAAGAAAAAGGGTATGTCATAGCTACCTGTGTAAATCAAAAAATAAAAAGCAAATTAGATATATTTTTCAGTAAGTAGATAAAAGAATTTTTTAAACATTTATATCACAAAATTTAACATCTCGATAATTATTTTGTGAAATATTTATCCTATCGTCAAGCCTTCCTTTTATTTTTAAAGTCGACTTAAATTATTTTCTATACAAAAATCTCAAAGACAAATATCAAATCGATTTCTGATTGAAATATTAATTTGAAATTTTGTTAACAAAACGAACTCTAGATCACTAATTCGAAATTCCGTATAAAGTAACAGATTGTATGAGATCTTAATTAATTATGTGACGTAATTAATTACCGGTATGATCATACAGAAGACCAGCAATGGGCGGTCCCACAGTCAAAGGTATAGAACACATGCCTAATAGGAATCCAATGGCTTGTGTCGCTTCTTCTCGACCGCATATATCAAATGCAATAGGACCCAAAAGGGATATGAAACAGCCATCGAATAATCCCATGGCCAAAGAGATAATTAGTAACACCATATACGACTTCGTAACGGGGAGAAGCATTGTAAGAACACCGATACTAAGGAACGATATCTAAAATCATTCGAAACAAATGAAAAACTTTAAAGTAAATAAAACGAATGAAGCTTTTTAATTGCCGAATCGATAAAAACTTCAAGTAAAATTCCTTCACATGAAAAGATACTCGATAGTTTCATATTTTGGAAAACATCAGATATATACATATATATATATCTGTACTTGTACACATGAAAAAGTGACACTACTTGAACAAATCTTTTCAGGAAGAAGGAAAAATATCTGGTACCTTACAAAGACATTATTTAGATTCTTTAGAATTACATGAAACATCATTTAGACAGGTACTAAATAATTTCCCATTTTTAGTCCTTTAAATCCCTCTTTGATGGTTTTCATGTTTTTTTTTTAACTGAATTGTTTCAATTCCACACACCTTTATGTTTAAATATATGTGCGATACATTATACGTATATGTAATAATTCATTTATTTTTTTTTTCATTTGTAAAAATTTTTCTCCAGAAACGATTTGTTCAAGCAGTTGAAAAGGAGTGAACGATTTACCTGTTGCAACAATATTCTGTTCACCTTCGGCAAGTCAGCGATATATCCGAAGACAAGTCGACCTATACCGGAAGTAATACCGATGCACATAATCGGCAGCTTTTTATCTGAGCCCTTAAACACCGTCTCGACAAATTTGCCGATGTGAACATACGGGACGAAATATCTGAAAGGAACGTTCCCATTGATCAGTCCACTCGTGTCACTTAATACTCGTCACTTTATACGCTTTCGCCGTGGTCGTTTCTTTCGACGATGGCTTGAATTACAAGCCACATGTAACTTGACTGTCGTTAGGAAACAAGTTTCCTTTCGCAAACGCGTTCGTTAACCAACTTGTCGTCGGTTTTCCGCGCCGACTGCAATTTAACTGACAACCTCGATCGTCTCAATGTTAACGAGTGGTCGCGTATCAATAATCAAACTTAATGGTTTAACAACGACGAAAAGAACGAAGTCGCCGACAAAAGACACGCGAGCTAAGCCGATCAAGGATCGCTGCTTGCGTTACGGCGAAAGTGTTCGTACATATTCAAATAATTCCTCGTTGATCTAATATACTAACCCGAACAAAGCGAGAGGGATGGAACTAGCCCATACCACGTATCGTTTTCTCTTCCAAATCGAGACGTTCACAACTTGCTTCAGACAGTTTTTGAATCCCGATTTAGATTTTAGTTGATCCCGCGGCACCGAGGTTACTGGAAGAATCGTGATAAAGAAGAGTTACGATGATCTTCGATTTTCGATTAATTTTAGCTACGCCACTTTTGAAATCAAGGGAAACTGAAATTTTGTTATCATTCTCCTTGCGCCATCGTTGTTCTCCTTCGATTTAGTATATCTGCTCGCTATTTCGTAATAGCCTCTATGATAAAACATTGCTTGAGAGATTGAAAGAACGCGTGGAAGAATTTCAAACATTTCAACGTATCTCGAAGAATAAAAAAAATTTTAGATAGGACATCTTAACTAAGAAGGACAGAATCGATAAGAAAATTTCCATTCCAAAGACATTAAAAGTATAACGCAAGTGTAATACAAGTATGAAATTCGAAGAGGAATATATAAAGAATAGCAGGAATTAAGACTTACGTGGAATCGGTTTGAAGAGAATAGCGCAAGCCATGACGATCGCAGTGAGCATAGCTAAAAATCTTAACGTCCCTTCCAAACCGAAAAGGAGAAGTATGACTTCGATTAAGTATGGCATAAGGGTGGTAAATACAGAGCTTCCAGCCGTGACGATACCATTGACCACGCCCAAGTACCTCTTAAAATAATGGCCCAAGATCGCTAGACTCGGTGTATAGGCAAGACTAGCACCAAGTCCGTACATCACTCCATAAGTCAAATATAGCAATGTCACCTGAAGCACAGCGATTCTAAAAATAACTCGAGTCGATTATGACAACGAGAAGAACAGGATGTAACATGATGGATAACGTATCTTCGTGCAAATTGTTTTACGGTGTTCTCTTTTTGTTCTTATCGTGATCAGCTTTTTCAATTAAATACAGTTAATGGCTCGTTTCGTCTAAATGACTCATTTGGATGAATTTTGTATATGCGTTGATGGGATACAAATTTCGATCATTCGGTATGGTGCAAGAAAAATCGATTAGCTGTTTGGAACGTGAAGTTTGGTATAAATCATTCAAATGATACGCGTGATAATTTTATAAATATAACGAAAATGATGAACGTGAGCGTAATTTATAATTAACAAATAGATAATTTAGGATTGAATGATAATGACAACAAAGGAGAGGAGCAAAATGTAAGAATCAATTGTAAACACCTGTCAAACTGGTATTATACACTATGCGTTCTATATTGATATTGATTCTCGAAATAAAAATGAAATTAACGCGATCGATGTAGGCAAGTTATTTCGTTAGATGATTACACGGAAATAAATGAAAAAAAAGAAAGAAATAATTTACCTTGCTAGAAAATACTGAGGATAGAAGCATACCGCTGGACGCAATAGCACCGCCCAAAAATGTGGTCATCTGAATCCCAATTTTATCGGTGAGAATGCCAGAAATTGGCGATAAAAAGAACGTGGTACCAATGGTTAACGACCCTACCAAAGCTGGAACAAAGGCACGACCGCTTTCCACAATTTCTGACAATTTTTGACAATTTCGACAATTTATCTGCGACAATATGTCTAATCTAGTGCCGACATATGCGTAAAAATGTTTGAACGTCCGATGAAACTTCCATTACTCAAACTATGTGATAGAAATTCCATTTCAACGCAATTTTTTGGGGATAACGAATTTTTCTATTTATTTTTTATATGTATATTTTTTAAAAGCAACACAGAAGCTTAGATCTCGTATACTCCTTATCTTTTAAATTAATACTTGTTCGAAGTTATTTTTTCTGAATGGAATAGTGTACATATGTATTGCGCTATGTATTGTAATTCTGTTTGTAGAGAACAGTATGAAAAGGAAACAGAATACAAAACGTTACCAAAAAGGCGTTGTATGTATAATAGAATATTCAGATAGCAGAATGTCCCGATATTCGTAGAGTATTGGAGCGATGGAAATTCTGATAACAGAAGTTCTATCACGCTATCAATATACAACGAAACGTTTACTTTGATCTTGATATCGGTTAGTAACTTTAAGCTCCAGTAACTCGCCGCTAAATTCTATGAAGTACAACAGAACGTATTAAACGTTAATGAAACATTACAATTGCTAAAAGAAAATGTTTTCCTCAAATTGGGCAAATCATTTCCCAAAAATGACCAAACTTAATTCATAGCTGCCAGCGAGTCGCATATAACATAGTCATAAGTAAATACGATGTAAACCAGCCGGCAATCATCCTAAGCCGAAAGCTCAAGATTACAATAAATAAAAAATAACATAACCGATCGTAATAACAAAATTTAAATTCGTTTAAAAAGAAAATATCAAAGGTATATAAAGTTTGTCGAAATTTTAGCATATGTTAAAGTGCATATGCTTAATTAGATCGAAACGAAAATATATATATTCACAAGAATGTCGACTAAATGAACGCAAATGAGTATGATATTAATAATAATAAACAGGAACGACCATTCATCCACGATCTTAGATGTCGTTTAAAGCTCGTATTGTTTAGTAAAGACCTAGTTCTACTTTAAAGAGTAACTACCCCCAGATTAATATTATTTGACCCTCGTTACTATTAATACCCATGTAATTGTCGATTAATTCAGATCCAGGTTGTCCAGTGCATTGACTCCGCGGATGATTAGCCTGATCGATCGGTTTAATTGATACGCTACCCGAATTAATTATTCCATGCTTCACTTAACGACGATTAAATCTTAGGAAGCATCAGTGTACTTTTGAAATGTCGGATTTAGGCCACGAACCAATTAACGGTTCAATTACGCCGTGTATCGTTCGTATTCTTATTAGAATGTTCATTGATTGTTGCATGACTTCAATTATTTATAAATTCATGCTATAAATGCACAGCAGGTCCATAAAGTAAACGAGAGGGATGCAGCTGTGTTTCTTTCGTTTTATAACCAAGGTAATTTGAGTAAACCGACAGAGATCGACGAAAGATCCAGCACATTTTCGCACGTACTGTAAATACTCAACTAATATTTGTAGTAATTAGCATTTACATTAAATATGAAATTTTTGGACGCGAAACCTACACCTTTCTTTTTCTACCAATAAACAGAATTTCAATATTGTAGCTGTCTTTTTATTGCTGCAAATCCTTCCATTTGTGGAAAAAGAAATAAAAAGAACAGTAAAAAGTTAACGACCTGTGAAAGTTGACGAGAAAAATTCAAAATTTATTAATTCCATAAACAGTTATTGAGATAAACTGAATACACTGCAGTACAGTGTAGTATAGTATAGTATGTTTATTTGTGTTTCAGGCTCGCAGCCTATTACAAAGGAGATTATTGAAATCTACTGCATATATCGTACCTGTATATGTATAAACATTTGCATACATCAACACACATTCATATATATACCAAAGATACGTATTAGGTCGTCCGAAAAGTTTCTTTCGTTTTATAAGGAAATAATGGATGCGCAACGTTTTACGTTTTATATTATTTTATCGAATTACGTATGATCCATTTTCTTCTATCAAAATAAAGATCACAACGTTCGACAGATTAGGTTTCATGTTTGTATAAAGATGCATCGTTGTAAAAGACGTATCTGTAGAAGAAAAACGCTTTCTCGACAACCTAATACATACGTACTGCGATATATTAGCTTAATTTTCATTATGATTCAACTAGCATTAATTTTCCTATTTTTATGATCTCTTGCACAAAGTTGATAATAATATTCTAATAATAGATTAACCCTCGTAAAGGGTTATAACCTAATAACTGAATCAGACGCGACGCGAGTAAGATAGTTACTGAAAAATATTATTGGAAAAATATATTATCAACTTATAGTATTATGATAATCGCTTGCAGTTCACTGATCCGCGAATGAAACTATTAGAAATGGTGGTATCAATATAAAAATTGGTAAATAATAAAAATGGTAAGATAACGCGCAGTTCATTGACTGCACCGAGCGAGTGATTGGGACAATGATTGACCGCAGTGGATATAAAAGAACACGATTTTCTGTTTCTTTTTTTTTCTTACAACTCTAATCTTAGCTTCTTTCCCTTTTATCGAATAATATAAAGTAAAAAAGAAAACGATTCACGATACAACAACATTTGCAAATGTTACAGTCTATGCGATGTACTTAATTTCATTTGAATCAGTGTCTTTACACTTTATGATACTCCTTAATAAAAATAATAGTTTTTAATACGAATCAATTTACATCTTTTAATTAGTAGACTGAACATAGTCTAGTTTGTCAATAAAACACGATGTAATCGTCATTTAACTAATCATTGAAGAAGTCAAAACCTGGAATATTGATCTCTGAAGGATTTCACGTTATTTATATTATATTATAAGTGCTCAAAAACGTTATTTTATGTTACTGTTCGTTGCTTTGTGACTAATGCACCGAAACGAAGGAAAAATGTATTTACACAAGCATATGCAGTGCACTTATTGATAAAAATATCCCATTATTAGAAATCATCAATCACAAGTAGAATGGAGATAATTTTATCGAGAATATCTTGTACTATACTCAAGGTAAGAAGATAAAGAGATAAAAGCTTATTATCCTAACATTTTTTAAAAATTGTCTACGTTAATGATAGCTTAAACAACTTCTCATGCATATTCGTAATATATATATGTATATAGAAAATGTTTACTATTTATCTATTTTTATTTATTATGAACATCCTTACTTGCAATGTCATGCTTCCAGTGATAACCATAAAGTAAAAGCGCTATCGATACTAAACTGTCAATACAAAACTAAGTTTTTATTTGTGACTAATAAACGACATACGACAGCGATAGACGCCAACTAAGATCACTGTAAAACTAATTTTTTCTTCGAACTAATGAACGATATTGTCAGTGTTCAATGGCGTATATCAAAAAGATAAAGGATGACACGAACCAGAAGATACTGAATATATGAATGTCCTTATTTATGCAGCCGCGTATACTCACATATTCCTATTTATCTTCTCCTCGACCACAGCCGACATATGTATGTTATACGTACACGGTATATTCTTCCCTACAAATTATGTATTCTGCTGCCTTCCACACAAATTTCGATATTCTACGTAATCTGAATCTTTAACGATAAATAGGTTGCGAATTTTTATTTATCGGAAATTTAAAGATGTAAAAACAGGATAGTGTACTCGTCGTAATACAGTGCATGATCAGCGAGTGAAATAAATCGCTGTTTAAGTTCTATTTCTTTAACGATATTCATAAAAATATGAATTTGCATAAATGCTCGCGGTCTAATGATAAATAATATATTAGAACTAGCACAAGTTACATCGTCCCGATCATCTACACTCTACTCAACTAAATTCTCCTATCACTTACCATATCTATCATATTCTCGCTAGCGATAATGAACAATCAGAGAACTTACCTGCCTTCGAAGATGCCCCTGTTTCTCCAGACTCTAACAGTCTCCTCTGTAACTCGAGGTAGATCGACGAGTACGTGTTTATGACGCTGAATAGAACACCGTTGATGATGAAACTGCCTATCATGACCATCCACGCTCGCAGGCCACCATCCGGTGGAACGATCACGTTACGGTCATCAGCATCCTTCCTCGAGGCGTTCATCGACGCTCGATCATCCTCGTCCTTATCCGTCCTGTTCGATTTCACGATCGACACGTCGATTTTCACCGACGAGTTCTTACCGTCGGTTTCTAAAAGAGGGTTGCCTTCGGTGCTCGAATTCGAGGCCTCCTCCGGTCGTTGCGAATCTTCGTTCAGAGAACTTCGTTCGAGGACCTCGTTATTGATATTAGAAACGTTCGTCGAATCCGTCCTCTTCGATTCTGTATTCTCCGCGATCGTCATTGTTCAGCTTCTTGTACGCTTCTTCCGATGGATATCGATGATTTCTGGGAAAATAAAGAAAAATAAAGGTTAAAGCTACTTCATGAAGAAGAACGAACGAACGGAGGGATTAATTCGTGACGTTCTTAGTTAGTAGGGCGATTGTAAAGATGAATAAGAATAAGATGATGGAAAAATAATTTGACATAGATTAGAAAAAATCCCTGTTGGTCGTGGAGATCTGGAGGAATTTTTGTTATGGCATACAAATTGTTAAAAACATAGAAGTATTTCTGGGAAAATGAATTTTCACTTCTATTAAGATAGAAGCACGGTTGTATTCATTATTGACTTATTTTTATTATGCCAAATTAATTATAATCATCTACGTATTATACTATAGATTGATAGTTTTGCTATTAAACATATTTCGTGTTACATAAATAAAATATATATTAAAATCCAAATATTTGTCATTATAAGAATAATATATACACTTTTGTCTCGCAGGTTACCATAAATACAGATATCTGGATAAGTTTCGGTAAGAGTTCGGTAGATTTCTCCACGTGCAAAGAAAAAAAGACATCTAGATAAGTAAGGTAGAGTTGTACCTAAGAAATACTTAAACAATTTGCAAATTTTCTTTACGATGCCTCTGTGACACGAACTTTTGTAGATAATTTCAGAAAAACCGTTGACAAAGGAATTCAGATAAATGCCATTCGCAAAAACATACGAGAAAATACATCTTTTTCTTCCGAACAACGATAGATCAATTTATGTACGAAAGTAACAAGTATAAAATATTACTTTTTGCACAAATTCTTGTATACCTTGATATTTCTGTAATTCATTACAAACGTACTCTTGTTGCCGTTGAATTATCATCTCCGCTACGAAATGTTACGTCAAAACTACGTGTCGGTATAAGCGAAACGTGAAGTTTAATTTTAAATGTTATATCGAGATCTCGCATAATTAAAAAATGTCGTTGTAACATGGTTACATAGTTCATTACATTAGTTGCTTACATAGTTCAAACACCTTTCAATTCATATTTCATAAAAACCTACATCTTTTCAGTTTGAGAATGAATTCAATTTTATCGTTCATTAGAATTAACTTGAAAATTTAGTCTATTTAGTAGCAAATACTGGAAGACGTAATAATCTTTTGTCTGATTGGTGAGAGTGTTTATGCAAAATCAGGAAATAACGTGTATTATACGTACATAAATATTGCTTTGCCTGATAAAATACATAATAACATTCGTCTGATAAGAATTATTACACACGTACGGCGGTAATGCATTAGGCAATGTACATTAGGCAAAATAGAACGGATATTTTAAATTGAAGAGAATTCAGAAATCTTAAAAGAAGGTTAACGTAACTAGATTTTCTGACGATATATTTGACTTTAGTTTTCAGTAAAAATGATTTTCAAAGATTATTCAAGCTAAATTCGTTATAAATTCGTCTGCAAGTAACACTAATTATTGATGGATTTACTTAAACTAAGTCATCAAAATCGAAGAAAAGAATGATATGGAAAGCAAAGAGGAAATTAAAATAATTATATCTTAAAACAGTGTACACATAGTATTAAACAATTCGCACGCTTTATCACGTGTTGATAAATGTGCATCAAGCTTGAACGTATGCATACGTGTATTTAATACGACGATAACAGTCTATATATCAAAACCATTGGCGTAAGTAGCGATGGACTAAATCGCGAAATATACATATATTTTACGTTATTGAAACATTAAAAAATAATAAAGAATATTCTGACGAAAGAATTCAATGTAATAACTAAACATTTAAAATAAGAATCCATAGAAATTTCATAATTGTTTTACATGAATCATTATGTTATACATAAAAGATTTTTATCCTACGGGCTCCTCTGTTCTCAAATACTGTGCAACATGATATCAAGAGCCTCATAAATGTATCTAACACCCATATAGAATTTCATCTACCGACAAAGTTTAAATATTACTAGTTTGATCTTGATTTAATCCTATCGTTATCAATAGTGTGATACACGTGTTAAATTATTATAAATTATAGTTCTTAACAAAGTATTCCTCTTCATCGAGTCTATAATCCACGCAAATATATAAAAAAAAGTTTATAACAAGGGAGAAAGAAACGCGATAAAAAAGATATAAAAGTGAGTTGTCCAGAAGAGGCGATCTACAATGTGAAGGTAGAAAGCCGCAGTTTCGTTTCCATTCCGCGTTACGCCAAGGTTTAATAAAACATGATCACTCCAATCCGTGTGAATACGATTTATCTTGATGTGCGTCTTTCTTATACAATAAAAACTACCGCCAAGTACAAGGGACACCATGTTGAAAACGTTACAAATTTCGAACGACGCACACCATACCAGGACGAGACACATGTAATCGTAGTAACAAAGTGTTAAACTACTTTCTAAGAACATTAAACGGTCGGGAGTTGCTTGGTATTTGTATTCTAATTTATAATGATCAAAAGTGACGCGTATATATGTGCCTGTTTAATTCTAAACGTAGAAGGCGTACACCATTATGGCCGTGTTTAAAGAGAGACGAAAATTTATTTTGCTAAGAAAATGTTAACTTGTTAATGAAAAGGGAAATATCGTCTGTTGCTACAATTGGAGCCACTTTTCACCGGAGACTTTTTCTTTCACGGCTAAGAACGTTCGCTGAAACTGCGGTCCAAAGGCTAGATAAAAGATAATCCTATAATTACTATTCCGTGAACGTTAATTAATCATCGAATTTACACTGACAAAGGATAACATTAAAATCACTTGCGATAACAAAGAGAGAGGAAAGGGTCAAACAGCACGAACCAATTAAAATTAAACGGTCGATTCTAGTTGAAGAGAAGCTTCGAAGCAACGATAATACAATAGAGTTGTTGGTCGGAAGGGAAAAGTAACGATTGCACACAAAGAAACGGGTGAACCTTCTGCCAAGTTCTTCGAAGAAGATGGCGAGTTCAGTTTGCTTAGTGTATAAATCATAATTACGAATTTCCGACACGGCATAATGCGACCTGAAGAACGAACCACGTCCTCGTTTATGCTACCAGTGCACTTTGTTACTCAAAATTAGTAAATTCGAGAAGATTACTCTACGCGTTCACTCGAACTTGCAAAGTAAATCTATATAGCGGAGAAACTTCTGTGTACATTTTAGCGCGTGTACAAGCGCGTCGCAAGCAGCGTTTCATAAACAACAAAACATCAAATTCTTTTCGTTGTTTGTTACCGAAGCGGAAACTTTCCTCCAACGTTCAACTCAAACATTATTTTTTAAACTATTTAAATGCAAAAAGAAACTTACTTTATCGATTCTGTAAAATTTAATGAAAACTTTAATATATAGTTTGTATGTTTATAACAGAACAATTTTTAATATAATAAATAGAACTTGAAGAAGAAGTGAAATTCTTTTCATATTAAAAAATATTCGTTGTATTTTGCTCCGGTGATTCTAATATGACTAAAATATAAATAAAAAAATATTCCCACGGCTGCTTTAAATAATCAAAATAATTTTCTTCATAATTAAAATCATAAATTAAATTGCGCTATTCATCGTGTATATAAAAAGGATGAAATTAAAATGTCATCTTATCGAAGTTGTAAAAATTTTAATTAAAAATTTTTTTTATTCTTTACCACAGGTATTATTCGCAAAAATTATAACATTAAACGTTTCGTATCATTTGTACAAATTTACATATGACAACCGCTATTTCTTAAAATGTCCAACTGTTTTATCAATAATGTACGTACATGAACTCCTTGCTGAAAACCATCAAATCTGCTTCTTTTGACCTTGACGCTAATCTATATTCGAATTGAGTGGATCAAGCATGTAAAGTATGTAGTATATCATACTTCGACTCCCATGTCAATTATTCGCCGATTAACCTACTCACACATTCCACACAGAACATAATTGGTAACAAATACTATCTTTATAAAAAAAATAGACCTAAACCATTGATTTTTACTAATCTGAATAGTATATATATACATATATACAGTATATATATATACACGAAAAAGGAGTCTAGAAATCGCAATAGAAAGATAACGTAAAAACAAAGAATTTTTGTTAAAATAGCATTAAAATAGAATTTAGAATAAGATTGGAGAAAAAATAATAGTTATAATTAAAAATTAGGAACTTTTTCTAAATTTGTTGGAGTTCACTTTTAGAGCTGACATCTACGAAACCAATTACTATAAATTGTAATAAACGAAATGAATGAAATTATCTCAATGAAATTAAAAAAGAAAACTAAGTAAAGTTGACTACTAAATGAAAATTAATTACATTTTACACCACGTAGTTAGGACAGTCAATTGAGGAAAGCTGGGCGACTTGAAGCCTCCGTTAATCGACTCCATAATGAGCTCCATTTAACTATCCAAAAAATTCATCCTAACTGAACATGTTACAAGTACCAAATTATAGATAATCACATTAATGCGCGAAGACAATCAGATATGCAAGTTATCTAATTCGATACTCAATCGAAAAAGGAAAATTCTCTCTTAAATAACTAATTACAACAAACACAAAGTAACAGCAATAAAAATTTACTGACGAATAAACTAACCTCCCTGTCGTCCGCTAATCTTTCTGCAATATTGAATTTCGAAAAACGAGCAACTAAAACGCAAATTGTAACATCCATCGATTAAGACGGCCGTAAGGAAGTTATTTTGCACAACATCGAAACGATGGAAAATCATTAGAATGAGAAAACGTTATTAGTATACGTGGAAAACTACTATACTATCATTTTGCTAATACTATACTAGTATTTTAACGTTATCAATATGACATGTACATGCGTGGCATTCTCGATAAGCAAAAATGTGCATACACGGAAACGAAGAAAGGAAATACGAGAAAAGAAAAAGAAAGAAGAGCGACGAGTCTTCAAATTCTGGATCAACAAAACACGACGCACGACACCGAATGTTGCACAGGGTCACACACGTTGCTTCTAGTCGCCTTCCTAATCTCTTCGCTTCTAATTTCTGTCAACACTTACGATTCTGATAGGTCGCATGGACAGAGACCACAACACGACGCAACCGCGATGCAATGAATCATCGCCGAAAACTGTCTCCTTCGCCGAGCTTGAATTCACGATTAACGGACGTGTGTCTGTCCCTATTTTGCTCCTCGTAAATCGGAACGTAGCACGATTGGAAAGTAACACAGAGCGAACGACTGAGAATAGAAAAGGCCAGTGGAGGCTAGATGGTAGCCGGAAAGAACGACAAGAGAGACAAGAGAACAAACGGGCGAAAGAGCATAGGAAAGAAAAATACACGGGCCAGTTAACTAGATAGAAAACGGAGGGAATTCGAAAGTAGCGTCGATTGAGTTTACCAAATTTTTCGTTTGCTCAGTGGGCTTCCGGCGAAGATAACGCGTGAGCGCGCGTCTCGTCGCGTCGATCGTCTTCTTTGTCGGCGACCACTCTCTCTCCACGATCCAACCAACGACAGAGTCGAGCATAAACTGAAGTAACCAGCGTTATTCGTTGACCGTACGAGTGGTCGAAAGTTCCGTGTTAAGAAGAGAGGACTAACGCGCTAGTAACTAGCGAGCGAACGCGAAAACGATGAACGAAGACATGTATCTCAATTGCGCGTAGACTTGATAATTTCACATGCCGATATAACGTGTATCACCAAATGATTCTATATAGTTCCCTAAACGCGTCCACCTCGATACTTCTTCCGGTCTAAACGGGATACCAGGGGAATATGTATGACTGATCGAGATCCACGGCCTCGTTCGATGCCTAGTCAATGGAATTGAATAGCTACGCGATATGGTGATAGTTTTAGGCACTGCTGACTGTTTAAGAAACAATGAATCGAGAAATTCTACAAATATATAATTTAATAAAATATATGAAATTGTGCTTCTGTAGGAAAGAACTGTATCTGGTTTCAATCGATCGAATAGTTCAATCGTTAAATATTTTTAAGACACGAAAAATCTTGTAGAAAGAAAATTAAAAGATCGAAACATTGTAGTTAATACTGGATATTAAGGAATCCGTAGGGCGGGAAACAAGGAAAGATATTTCTAACTTGTGCTTTGTGAAAATTGTGACTCACAAAGTAAGTAACGATTATTGCGAGTACTACTTTAAAGATAACTATAAAATATTGCTTATATATGATGATAACATAAAATATATTGCGCTGAATAAATCAGGGACTATTTTCTAGAAAACTAAAAAAAGATAAACTGGATTTATGAGCAGAAGATTCATCCTTCTAAAAGTACAAACACTAAACTGTAAAGACTAATTATATAATAAGGAGACACTTAAATTTTTCTTTATGCGTGCCCAAAGTTTCACATGTTTTACAATCTTTTATTTTACTTGTAACCAAATGTAAAGAAATTTTGTTACAACATTCTAAAGTAGTGAACTACCTCATACAGCAACAACGAGACTGCGAATAGATAACTATGTATGTATACATAAAGTCATAGCTCAACATGATTCGATATTGCATCATAAAACTAGAACGTCTCTGTCTCTCCAATTTTGAATCAAGCAATCTGACTAGACATTTTGTACAATTATTTTCATAGAAATAATTGAATAAAAAAATTATTTATTTCTATTACTGTATCGTAAATATTTTTATCTTCGAAATAATTGCATTTTTTGCTTAGTAACTAAAAAGAAATGATATATGATTTAAATCTCTGTAAATTCTTAAATTGTCCAAAGTTATAAATATTTGGAAACCACCGGAAGACCTTTTCTGCAAATATAAAAATACTGTTATACATCAGCAGGAATTGGGGATTATTCACTTTA
This sequence comes from Bombus cullumanus, assembly GCA_014737535.1. Classification (NCBI taxonomy): domain Eukaryota; kingdom Metazoa; phylum Arthropoda; class Insecta; order Hymenoptera; family Apidae; genus Bombus; species Bombus cullumanus. The sequence continues at coordinate 3,523,641 of JACXIX010000011.1, forward strand.
TATCATATCATGAAGAAATATATACCAATATAAAAAGATCGTATGTCCAATCTTGCCACAACCATGGAATTTTCTGAAAGTGTTCTTTCACGTATTACGCGATTATCTCAGGTAATATTAAACTATGGTTTACAATACAAGAAACGACTAACAATAATTCACATTTTGTAACAGACACCGTAAAAACAAAATATTTACATAAAATTCAATAATTATCCAGTTTGAAACAAAGTTTAGCTTACAGCTTTTTTTAACTTCCGCTATAATTCGATAAATATTCCAAATTACAAGAAGCTAAACGAAAAGCAGCTGACATAAATATGCAAGAAGCGAAATTTAAAAGCTGATTAGAAGTACGGTTAGTATCTTTGGATTTTCAAAGCAAACATAAGTAGTGATGCATCTCGTAAAATTTTTAAACACAATGAGGCAAAGTTTGAAAATATGAATGAACTATGTACTTCACTTTACACCTTTAATTAATAATATATTTATTATTAAGAAGCTGTGAAACATCTTACTTTTACCTGTACCTTATTTTTATTTCTACTCTGTAGCATTTTAGCGTTTAAATTTTATTCCGGTAATTTTCGAGTCATGAAAAAATTCAATCCTATATTTTGCAAATAAAGTTCATGCATCATTTTGATCTAATCATGCAATTTATTTCTTAAACGCATAAATAGTAATTTATCTAAAAGTAAGAAAACTGTACTATAATTTTATGCATCATTTTTTTAATTTAACGCTTAGTAAAATATTCCTGTAGTACTGATGTAGCTTTTTTCTTTAAAAATGCAGAATATATCTTCAAAAGTGCAAAACTAATATATTTAAAAATTATTGTATACCTGATTTTCATTCATCTCATTTTCATCAGCTTCAAAACACTTTGCATTGAATTTTTATGCCCCATAATTATAACACAAAATTCACTGCAAATTTATAATACAATAATCTAATTAATAATTCTAAACAGATAATATAACATTATTATACATATATACATTTTAGATTCCTGTAAATAACTATAACAAAAAAAACTTCAGTGGCCTCAATAAGTAAGTAAAAAGGAATTCACAATGAATGCTAATGTATGATTCATAAAGGGTAAGACAATTATCAATGAAAGAAAAACCCAAGTTTAATTCATAACATGAGTTTACTGAATAGTGAAAAGTTATAATCCTACTTAGTGTATAATATCTTAAATATGAAATTTGTAATTTCATAATTTCATTAAATATTTTTACTTAATGATAATAACAACCTTATATGTGATAATATACAATAATATAAATCTATAAAAAGACACTATACTAATATCAACATGATTTAAATATGATTTTATTGTTACTTATAACTAGGATAACAAAATAAGTCTTATAAAGGTATTTATATTATTTCTACACTAATGCTTATAGAAGTCTTATGTATAACTATAAAATAACTATAATCTAACGTTAATTACTTTCACTTATATACTATTATATCAATTTATTTAGTAGATAAAATATATGTGTATATAAAAATTTGTGACTCATTTTGTGACATTGTTGCATTATAAAAAATATTGCAATAATACAATAATTGTTAACGCTGAGAGCTCAAGAACATTAACTTTCAAAAATCTATCGGCTCTAACTCATTTAATTACAGTTGTTTATTGAATTCTTCTATGATGTACAATAATAAATTATTATCAAAAAGAGCTCAAAGTGTTAATGTTTTCTTATCAATATTAAAATAAAAATAAGTAGTTGTGAACATATTATATGTGATTAATGACCTAAACCTTCTGTGATTTTATATTAAGGTTACTTATATTAACTTTAATTATGAAATATAATAAAATATAACATCACAAAAAGATCAATATAAAGATGATAGTTAAATTAAAGGCATAATTGATTTACTATTTTTGTTACATGTAACAAGTAATAACAAAAAAAAACACTTTTATTGAGGCCACACTGTTCAGTCATACATGTGATTACTTTTTAATACAATTTATCGTTTTATAATTTCACTATAACGTTATAGAACAAATTACTGATAAATAAAGTTTCAAACAATTATATGAACAATTTATTCACTAACCACACACCTTCAAGAATTTTGTAATAGAAAGTTATTAATACTGTCAATTAATTTCAATGATTGCACATTATTAATCACACAATATGTTTGAGACAAGTGATATTACATGAACAAAACAGAATAGGAAATCTAATCAATAAAATGAAATGCACCGTCTAACCTTATATTTTGTCACAGTTTCGTATTGCTATCTCATAGTATGGTCTCTAACAAAATAATCTTCAGAATAAATTATTTGTTGTAAAAAATTTCATTCTATTTAACTTAAATATTTTTGAACCTGATCCGGAAGTAGCAATATATTCAAACACACGTGCATATCCAAAACTTAAAAATTGTCCTAATGACATCCTCCACCAAAAATCTCTGATATTGTCTAGACATAAAGAGATTCTACTCTATATTTTTATTAAACAGCACTGAATGTCAAATTATTTCTTATAAATATATTAATAAATTTTCTTTACCTTATACAAAATTTGCATTACAGAAAATACACAGGAATTTTTATTGAATATGCTAATACACTAGTTTTACTTTCTATATTTACATATGATATTTAATACTTTCAAATTTTTTGAATCGATTCTTCAAACACATTTTTTTTCTATTCATGATAGTAGATAGTAACAATAATTTATAACAAAAATTTCAAATTTTTGAAATTAATTTAACTTACGCTGTACTTCTCTCAATTTACACTAGATGTCACAATAAAATATGAAATTGACATACATTAGTACTTCTATCAATTGTGTGATTAATGTTAAAGGGTGTCAAGTGTTTAATTGTACAACCTGGCAATTTAGTTACAAGTATTTAAAATGAGTACTGTAGACTGGGATGAAGTTAAAAGACTAGCAGCTGATTTTCAGAAAGCTCAACTAAGTTCTACGCTACAAAAGTATGATTTATTTTTATGGAACATGGATATCTCTATTTTTTCACTACTCGTACATTATTAGCGATATTTACTACAGAATAATTTTAAACAGCTGTAGGATGCAATTGAATTGAATTTCTGATATAACTCAGAAATATAGTAAACTTTCACACATCTAATTCTATCTAACCTATTTCAAGAAATTGATTAAAATTAATATATTTATTTTATTTTATTTTTTATTTTGTATATATCTCTCTATAATACTTTTAATATTCTACATAGATTATCAGAACGTAATTGTGTGGAAATTGTAACGAAGCTAATAGAGAGTAAATTATTAGAAGTAATATTCACCAATGATGGTAAAGAATATGTTACACCTCAACATCTTGGCAAGGAAATTAAAGATGAATTATACATTCATGGTGGAAGAATCAACATGGTTGATTTATCACAAATCCTCAATGTTAATTTGTCTCAAGTATCCAAAGTAGCGAATGATTTAGAAAAACATAACAAAGGATTAAAGATAATACTTGGACAGCTTATTGATAAAACTTATATAAACAAGATTGCAGAAGAAATCAATGACAGATTAATCCAATATGGGATTATCAATGTGTCAGAATTAACAATACATTATGACTTACCAGCTGATTTCTTACAATCAGTAATTGAAAAAGAATTAGGAAGAAACATATATGGTAAGCAAGACCCTCAAGATCCTAAAGTCTTTTATACAGAAAGTTTTATAGCTAGAAATAAAGCAAAAATAAGAGGAGCCTTATGTGCAATTACAAAGCCTACACCGCTATCGGCAATATTAGGACAATGTTCTGTTTCAGAAAGAATATTCTTTTGTGAGTACATGTAATATAAGTATATATACTGAAATATACTAATGTATGATATAATTTAATATCTCTATATTTCTAATTTATAGCAATCCTAGATAACTTACAAGAAATGAAACAAATTCCTGGTGTAGTAGCAGGAAAACAAGGAACAAATAGTCTATATATACCAACTATATATTCTAAAAGTCAAAATGAATGGTTAAATAATTTTTATAAACAAAATGGTTATTTAGGTTTGTATTATATTTTGTTATGAAATAATGTTAATGATAGAATAATAACGAGTATAAAATATAATGTTTTATACAAATATGATTTTTCAGAATATGATGCACTTACTCGTCTTGGGATATCAGATCCACCAAATTTTGTAAAGCGTCATTTTCCAAATGAAGGTTTAGTTTTCTTAGATTCTGTTGCAGTAGGTGCAAATATTAGAGATCAAATAGATTCAAATATTGAAGAAGCTATTGCAACTGGGTCTTTTGTTGATATAAGTCCTCTTTTACCATCTGTATTTTCTGATAAAGATATGGAAATGCTTCTTAAAATCGCGAAGAATAAAATAAATATGTCTAATACGTACGTATTTGCGAAAACTGTAGTAATGTCTGATGCATTCTTACAATCTCTAAGTAAGTCTTTTGAGCCAATGGCAGATGCAAAGGCTAGAGAAGCAGTAGCTACTGGGCAATGGTTCCAAACGATAGCAGAGAATAGGATTAAATCTAAATCAGCAGACTTAATATTTGAAAATAAAGGAAATAAAAAAGAAGAACGTCGGAAGAAAGCTACAACCGGCAAAGCGGGTGGTGGTATGCAAGGGCGAGAAATAAAAACAAAATCTACTAAAAAGAAGTATCTACAAGGAAAAAATCGCGATCCTGAATCCGACGATGAAAATATAAAAGTCCCATCGACTAAAATTGAACTTAAAATAATATCTTTGGAAGATATTCAAAATGAAATTGCCAAAGATGATAATTTAGCAATAATTGATGACCTGGTAGATGAATTAGCATCATACTTAGAACAAAAAGTAAACAATTATGCTATATCTATTGCAGAACAGTTAGCACAAAACAATAAAACTACAAATTTAAGTGAAATTGAAGAACGTTTAAATGTTCTAGTAACAAACATTAAAATATTTGATAAAGGTATTAAGCATATAGATAAAGCAGATCAAGCTGCTTTAACAAAGTACTTACTAAAATCTCTTGGTACTGATTTTGTCAACGAGATATTTAAATTAGCTGCACAGCAAAATATACTTCAATTCCCTGACAATATTACCACTGAAACAAGGCAAAAAATGCTACTTGATTTGCCAGAGGATGTGAAAGAACCCTTAACTAATATACACAAATCTATTGCTGGAAATTCCATAGATGATTTCTTGAATTTTATAGATGCAGCGATGGCGATTTGTTGTTTAGTGTTAAAAAAATATGATAAAAAGAAAGAAAGACCATTTATCTTGGGCCACAAAGAAGCCTTATTAGAAGAGCTTAATGCAACACAAGATCCTGCATTAGCACTACATTTAGTCACAAGTATATTATTTACTGCAGCAACACAAAGTGTATTACATATGTCTGGAAGACATGTAGCAACAGTTCTTTCATTTCTTCAAAAAGAATTGCAACTTTCAACGATGGAAATATTATTTAAATACCATGGTATGAAATATTTAGTGACTTTCATCAATTTACCTTTAACAGTTACACCATTAATGTATATTTATTTGTGCAATACTTATATTTATGTTACAGATATGGTGCTGAAAAGTTTAACTTCTTCAGATGAAGAAGTAAAACTTAATACTCAGAAGGAATTAGAAGCTGGGTTGGCAGAAATTAAAAATATTGCAAATAATTATAAACAACATTTAAAAAGTGATAAACTACAAGAATAGAGAATAAATACACATAATTGTATGTAAATATAAATATTATTAATTTGTATAAAAATGTATTCAAGAGTTTTATACTATGTTTTGCACTGAATTGTAACAAAGTGTAAAAAAAATATAAAATAATTGGAATTGTATTAAAAAGATTGTTCATTTTTATATAAGTAATAAATAATATTCTTTAATATTTTACTTTGAAAATCTTATAATTATTTTAAACCTAGTTTTTAATACATCTGTACAATATTATACAATTATATATGTACAAAGTTTATTACTCTATTATCTATTGCTAATACTATATAATTACTATTACTAATACCAATAGAATACTATTCATTTGTTTTCAAATCTTAAAACTCCTTGTTATATCCAACATTCCTGAATAACAATGTCTTGTGCACCATTCATTTACAAACTTTGATTCACATTATAAAGTTGCTAATATCCTTGTGAATCCAACACATCCTGCTACAACAGTCTGACCAATACCCCAAAATAATGCATATAACGGTGGCAGTGGATATCGAGACGCTCTGTATACAAAAGCAACGGCAGCAGAACTAAGAACTCCTGATGTTAATGGCAATAATATACCCATTATTATAATCAGCAATGGGAAGAATCTTTAAATGAAAATTTACTAAGTTATTTTATATTCTAAATGCATTATACATATAAAAAAATTTAACATTTTTTTATATTTAGTACTTAGTATCTGATTTGTTAACTAATATAGTTTCTGATATAAATATCAGTATAATATATTGTCCACTACATTATAAATTTCTTTATATTACTAGAACATAATTAATAAATGTATACCTACTTTCCATATTTATGTTGCCTTAATGTAGCAAAACAAATAGCACCAGCTATAGTGTGAACAAAAACGGAAGAAAATAGAGCCCATAAGAATATTTGATACCACATTTCTGTAAAAGTTATAGAGACCAAAAACAATATTTGAATTTAGAAGAAATTTAAAATATTTAGAAAAACTAATTATTTTTATGAATATTTACATACCAGCAAATGAAGTTAAAGGTGTATAAAAAACATTGCCAGTGTTAATATTTCTTAAATTAACTGGTGGTCGCAAAACAGAACTATCTGTTTGTGCTTCCATTGTAACTGTTTTAGAAATATTTTAAGATATACTTTTTATATCAGCATTAAGAAAAGTTATAACTTCAGTAATATGCATTTGTAACTATAATTGAACACATTTTTATGAAAGAACATTTTATACATAATGACAATCAAATCAACATTTAAAAAAAATATTCTTAAACACCGCAATGGTGTAAAATACTCTGTATGATATAAGTAAATTTTTTAAATTTTATTTTATACTTTTAAATACATGAAAATTCCAGATTCCTTCTTAAAAAAATTGTATTATTTACTATGAAATAAAAACAAAATATTGAGAAATCTATTTTAACTTACATCTTCATCATAAATTGTTTTTGTGCATTATACGTCACATTAATACATACATTTCCATGTTGATAAGTTACTTTTGCATCTAATAGCAAATGTTATACACGTTTAATGTCATTTCTCGCGTAATCTACTTTAACATTTTTTTAATAATTGTCAGCATAATAACAGTTTGAACTTATTATATCTTACAAAGAAAGGCAAACACAAAGTATATAGAGCTATCAGCGCACTCTTTTGAATTTATGTGAAACCAATATCATAAAATCAATATCATAGATCAACAAAAATTAAGTAAGAAATTCTAGAGATGGAACTACTTTTTATATAATATGCAAATTATGACGATTTTAAATATAACAATTAATTCGTTTCCTTGTAGAATCCTTCCCACCATGGAATCTGAGATGTTTAAGATGCGTTTACACAATACATTAAACTACCATGGACATGGGAACATTCCTATTCTTACTGTCATTCCTATTCCACGTTCCTATGTCCATGCAAACTACAAATGACAAATACTCCTCAGTAGGATCGCTAGGGAATTTAAAATTAATATATGTAAACAAAATTTGGCAGCGTTAGTTAAATTAAAAAAGAAGCAAAAGTAACAAAAGTTTCAAGTAATAATAGGATAATATACTGAACATGACTAGTAGATCAGTATCTTCAGCATCTTTTTATGAACCTCCCTTTCAATATAAAGAAGAAGATGTTACGTTACTTTATCAAAACATAAGAATGGTTAGAGGTTATATTTATGAATAAAAATAAAATTTTGTATACAGAAATTGTTTTATCGCATTTCTTATCATACCTTTCTTAGAATAAGATAAATGTTTACTATTTAGTCTCATAGAAAATATAATTAGGAATATTTTTCTTTAAACAAACCACAATGTGTTACAATATGTTATATAGTAATTCTTTCTTCTTAATTTGCAGGTTTTGCAAGATGTATTGAAAGGAATAAATGAAGTTGATACAAATTTGAAAAATATAGAAGAAGATATCGTTAGTACGGCTAAATTACTAAACGCAATTGAAATAGAATCAACGTCAAATGAAAAGTAATTTGTTATTCCAATGTTAAATAATGTAAAAGTAAATAAATCAACATAATTACAATTTCTATGCATCTATAATACATATATAAAATATCAAAACCTATTTTTTTCTCCTAAAAATTTAATTGCAGTAATTTTTTTATGAATATTTAGATATCTTATATATATGACTAATTAAAATTATTTCTCTTAAAATAGCATAACGCAATAGTTCGATGATACTATCACTTCTTTTTGGTCATCCTTGACGATAAAATGTCCACTGATTGTAATTCGCGATTTCAGATTATCGCAGTAGGTAATCAAATTGATCAAACGTGAACTAATGAAAATAATGGCCGGAAATCGAAATATATATGATCAATTGAGAAAGATATGATACATATTGTATTAAAATAAATCTTTTCCAATATAAATTATAATCTTATTTTATTTTCTAATTTTCTGCGATTAAATTAACTATACTTTCTTGAGTAAAAGAAATTATATTTTTTTACCGTTCCTTATCTTCTATTCTTCTATTTATTTTAAGTTAAAGTAGTGCTATGCGTTTCTTTTCTTATTATAAGAGGATGATATTTTCATACACAATATTCTTACTTAAGTTTAAATTAATACATGCAATATATAATAGATGGAGATAACATATTAAGAAGCAAACGAAATCCTACTAAATGTACACTTATGTAAATAAAGATTGTATACATATTTGTACATATACATATTTGTGTACATATTTCAATTTCTCGTAATGGCTTAGTCCCGAAAATTTCCAATTCTAATCTTCTTTTAAATTGTTTAAATTACGTACTAAATTATATGTGTATATAAACACGATATAACACCACGCCATAAGAAATGTTTTAACTAAGCCCCCTCCTATTCATGAGATGCCGACATGCTATCTGTTCGAGGAATTCGGTTTACGAAGAACCGAAGGGTACAAAGTGATACATTTTTACCATTAGGTTTCATATAGGTAAAGATATACAACATATAAAAATAAAATCACTGGTTACATACCGAAATCATATCATATAATCTTGTAAATGTAAATTTACAAACTTATAAATGAGAAGATAAAAAAGATGTTCAAAGCTAATTATCAGCAATGTTACAATCACATTAAATAAGAACTAACTTAATCTTTTATGTAAACTAGTAGTAAACCCATTAGTGAAAGTTCAAAAGTCGCTTAACAACTTGGAAAATAAGCAGATGACTTACAGCTTACAATCCATCGGCAATAAGTCATTGGCGTCGGCAATTCAATAAGATCAATTCGTTTTACGATATTCTATCAATTAATCAGAGACCCATACAATTATTCGTCATAGCTCATTCACAGTAGTTCACGTGTTTTAACATTAACTCTACATCCCGACAAATTGAAGGGTACCCGTACAAAAGTTTCGATAGTCTTTCGTACCGTTTGGATCCGACCGAGAAGAAGCTAGTTGGGGGTAATTATGAACGCCTCGTTCTTGGTACGATCAGTTTCAATAAAAGTAATTATCGCAGTGGCTGTTTCGAAGTAAAAATCGATGATGAGTATAGATGAGGGTGGAAGTAAATTGTACGACTATTACCTACGCGTGCACAAACGAGACGCGCGGGTAATGAATTCAATTGTTTGACATGTTGGTACCCTCCCTACTCTTCGCTGTCTCGTCCAATCAGGTATAAGCGAGGGCGTCCATTGCCATATTCGAAATATATAAATGTGTCAATATCTGTTCCACTACGCTCAGTCAGTATTTTTATTCGTCGCTGCCAAACTGTCGATTAAATAGTAAACCTTGGATCGTTTTCGAACTTCAAGAGAAAGTTAACGAAGTAATGGTAAGTTCGACTTTTCTAACGTGGATCGTCGATTGGTCAGTTTTATAGCCACCTTTTTACCCTCTTTTACGCTGTTTCGCGCCGTTACACGAGTGATAGACTACTGTAAAAGTAGAAATTATCGACTAGTTTCTCGGACTGTTAGTGAACCGTGGTTAATGCTAACACATTTTGTCAGATTATAATAATTTATCTCCACCAGTTTCTTTGTACGTTGCTTATTCTTTTGATGAGGAAAGAGAAATTCTTTGGTGAAATTTGATAATCATTTAGGCTTCTTATTCTTTCATTTCATTTTTTGTATAAGAACATGACTTGAATGAACACAATTTCTAATCAACACAATATACCTTGAAGAGAGGAAAAAAGAATGCAACAGAGTGAAAGAGAATTCTCTTTGCCTTCTGTTTCTTCTTCTTTTACTTTTCGGACAAGAATATAATATATTTTTATAAACAAAAAAGAAAAACGAAATAAACTGGAAGAAAAGAATTTCTTCCTTTTCCATTTGATTTTATTTTATTTTCTTCTTTTCTAAGTATGTAACATATTCTTGTGCATATAATTAAAAAAAAAAAAGAAACAGACAAGAACAAAATAGGAGAAAAGGATGAAAGTTTTTATTCATTTCGTGATTGGTGTTTCGCACTGCATATTTCCTTATCGCAGTTTACGGGCTAGCTAATATCATATCTAGATTACGATACGTTAAAGGGCTCCGCAGAAAGAGGGCGCGAGATAGGGAAGATGCGAAGATTGTATAAGAAGTTGCATCATTCGGTTCGAAACCTCCTCCCGTGATGTGCGCTCCTAGAAAGCATCTCCGGCGCGAGTATCTTTATCAAAAGTTCTATCTCATAGCAGTACCAGATTCGATATTCTTACGGACTTTATCTACCTGTGACAATTATCCGTCGTGATTTACAAGTTCCAAGGTGAGAAAAAGGAAAGAAATTTTTTAAACAGAATACACATACATGTCGATTTGAAAATTTCCGAGCTTAGACCACGTGTAAATAGATTCTATGTGAAAAGGTGAGAAGTACGAGATATATGTAGATAAACTTTATATAAATATGACAGATAACTGTAAGGCAAATTCTTATAGAAAGGAAGATTTCTGATTAAAATATAGATTTTACAGTTTATATTTCTCAGTCCCTTGAAAGTAGATAACACATAGAGAACTGAATTCTATTTTTAGTCACATATACTTTAATAAGCAAATTTTCGAACAACTTTCCCGATTTTTAATAGAACAGTCTATTTTATCCTTTTTCCCGCGTCAAATTATTTGAAACTTCCCGATTAATTTCATCATGACGTTTTCAAGGAAATTTAAAGATGTCTAAATACTGGCTGATGATAACATCTTCTACCTGTGGTCATATCAGTTTTTGATTACACTCCAACAACGTTACCTATATATATATATATATATATATATATCATAATTTTCGACCGCAGAATTACACTAACGCAAAGTAACTAATCGTTTTCATCATACAATCGAGTCTGAACTAAATATGAATTTAACTGAATATCGCACGAAGTAAAGTTAGAATTTTCAAAAAGCATTCATAACATTAAATCCTATTTTTAAAAACGTAAAACATTGAAATGTTATTATTCATATTTTAAGATATATTCTTTTCTTTGCTCTAAAATAATCACGTTTAATTAATGTGTATTCATTAAATATTTCGAATAACATTGTTTATATAATATTCGTAACATTTTCTGCCCAAGTAACTAATTATTGTCCAGATAAGTTAAATAGTCCTTACCATAACCGGTTAAATATAATGTATATGGATCTGTTGACCATTAAAACATCGAAGAAATTAAGTACCGATCCTCATTACGAAACTATAAAACCGTCGTAAACCTCGGAAGTTTTAGCCACTTTTAACTCTTCTCGGGACACGCTGCATGCAAGTGTTTCCAGTAAAAGAAGAAGGAGAAAAAATAAAATAAAAAAGAGAGAGACACACACGCTCACGCACACACCACGTCGCACCGTATCGTCTCCAGATTCTCCCTTATTTTTTTGCACCGCATGTGTGTTCATTAACGCTCGCGCGAATTCATTTCCAAACATCTTGTCTTGTTAACAGCCGAGTTACTTAATCTTCTTTAAACGGTACGCGTGACCTTCCTTCTTCCTCTCACAAAGACTCTCTAACTGAGTGACTGAGAGGAAGAAAAAGGGGAGGAACGCGGGACGAGAACACCAAAGATAAAATGATGCGGTAGCATCTAAATTTTGTTCGTGAACTTCGTGAGAACAACGTTCCGGCGAGGGAACGCCTCAAAGTCACGGTAAACGACGCGGCCAGCACGTACACGCCTCTAAAATCCTAACCGAACGTGTCGAAGTGGAGGAACCGTGAGAGATACAGATTTAAGTCGAAGCGAGAGATGTCATTCGGAAACCGTGCATTCCTCGTGCGACACGTTGTCAGTCTATCGTCAGAAGGATACGCGGCCAAGGTATCGAGCGTCTTGTCTTGTCTATATCACGATAATAAAATACGGTAGATAAGGAAATCTCTTTAATTTGGTGATTTCGATGCTCACATTAACAAGCAGGCCATGCGACCGATCCGAGCGAACGGTTCCTCCGGCTCTTTCATAAATTCCATATTAGTTTCAACACGAGATTATTTCAAAATTGTCGCCACGTGATTCATCATTTTCTGTACATCGTAATTTCGTCCATCGTTTGAGATATCTATTCGTACGACTACAATAGTAAGGACATCGAACGAGTTGAGAAAGAGAACGTTATGGAAGGAGAAAGTGTGTTAAAACGATGAAGGATTAGTCATAACTCGTTATCAGCGAAATTATTAAACGAAACTAGCTAGTATTAATACGGTGCTATAAAGAGGAAAGCAGGAAAAAAGAAAGGAATGGAATGTGTATTCTGGTTGTTATCGGAGATATTTAATTATCGTCGCGTCCTCAAGAGTTTAATTTCATTGTTGCCAATTGTGTTTATTCGTATCCTCGAAGGAAGGTCGAATGAATCGATATTATAAATCGCGCACCTAACCCGGCAATTAAATCCGCATTGTTATATTCAATCGATTCAATTTCTGCGAAAGGAGCATGACGTTAGTGTTCTTTGGCTTCATTCTGATTCAATCATTGCACAATGTCCTTTCACATTCATCAAATTAGTTTCTTTCATGTAACATCGTTAGCCGATAACATTGCCGATCATAATTGTCAATGATATATCGACTTTGCCTTTCACGGCCTTATTTTATGCTTTCAGATGCGATCTTGTTCAATACTGATTAATCTCGTTTGCGTTATCACCGTATCGTATACGGTTTCGGGACACCCTTTTTCATTTCTGCCACGGCATGCCGTTGAACGAGCTGCCGAACGTAAAAGCATAAACAGGCAAATGGTGGAGCAAAATTCCAATTTCCTAACACCATTGTCGGAATATGGGGCACGAACTGAATCGAAGGTAACGTAAATATAATTCATTAATTTCCCTAGTATCTCGAGAAAAATAAATAAACTTTCACGAATTTAGGAAATGGGACAAATCTAGGCAAAAGAAATTTGTAATAAGTACGATCACTCGACGCTGAATGTAATGAATATAAGATGACATTTAAATTGTTGTTCTATAAAAATTTAACTTTGAAAATATATTTGCGAAAAATGGGACTTCGTGTCCTAGGGATTAGGAAAAGTAGGATCTCAGTACAAATAAATTCCAATAGATAACATTCGACGTTTCGATTTTCAGCCTGTAGAGCCATGGACTAAAATCACACAGAATCCAGTAAACGGCATCGAGACCATTGTGGGGTAAATATCACACATCGAAGAGAATAGATGCGTAAATCGATAATACTGTATTTCTTCTGTTATTACAGGAGCAAGGTGGAATTAGAATGCAAAGCTAGCGGTAGTCCTCCACCAGAAATTCTCTGGTTTACAGGAAGCGGTAGTAACGAACAAGTGAGTAGTTCGATCAAACACGATTCTTATATCATCGTACGATCAAGAGGAAAGAAGAGAATATTAATTTCCGATATTGTCTTTTGTGATAGCTGATGGAATATGTGAAAGCCAGTACGCATTCCTTATACGATCCATCCGAAGAGTGGAAAGGAGTGGCCAGAATTAATTCGAAACTCGTGATAGAATGCGTTACTCCGGATGATGCTGGATTGATCTACTGTGCGTCGGTTTCTGCGAGAGAGGTGAAGATCTCCACTCCTACGGTGCTGCTGGTTAACAGTAAGTGGAATACAATTAACAATTAACTGTCAATCATCTGGAACTACATTAACATGAAGCTTTGACCAACTGTCACGCAAGCCTCTTATCTTTCATAATACATTCGTATATATCACTAATGAGTGATTCATGAAACTCTTCGCTCTTTCTCTTCACTCTTTCCCATGCATTATTTCGCCAATTGAATTCGACATCAGATAGTTTTATTATTATAATCATATAAAAAATGACAAACGATTTGATTTTCGTCGAGTGCCAACATCGATTTAGTCGCATCAACTTTCCAACAACAATTTTCCAGATTTCTAATTATAAATTGTGATTCTTTCATAAGAAGACTCAGCTGTGACATTCCAACACTGACGAAATCTCGAACAGTTCGAGACATAAAAATTTCTCATTCAACGATTTCTTTACAGACGAAGGTGGTGCCAATAACTGCAGTTCTGAAAGCGACCCAGTAATTACTCTTTACTCGCCTACTCTGGTAGCCACTATTGGAGCAACAGTTGTGTTGCCTTGCAGAGCAAGTGGAAAACCAACACCACAAATCACTTGGGTGGATAACTACCACATACCTCTAAGTCTGTCAACTAACTTGCGACACAGAGTATTGGACAACGGTGACCTAATAATAGAAGAACTTTTATGGGAAGACATGGGTGGCTACACTTGCCAAGCCAAGTCTGAAAATCGTCAACAAGTTATCAGCACGTTCCTCTACCCTTTGCGTGTAAGTTTCTATAATTTTACCTAAATTTGATGATTTAGTATTTGGTTCGATTGATGACATAGAAAAAGTACTTTAAATTTATTTAAAGTAATTTAAATATATTTCGAATTTATTTTTCAGCCCGAAAAGGAAGCGGCTCGAACAGTCAACTAAACAATTATTGAAAAACGAACCCAATCAATCCGATCTCCGGCTATCATTGTATTGTATGACATGCCACAGTCTTCTTGCGCTAAATTTCGGTGTTCGTTAGCGTTCAAATGGTATTGTTTTTTCAGTATAAGCACTATATATAGGATTATACATATTACGGTACTGAAGACATGACAATGCGTTTAAGAATCAACAACGCTACATTTAGTTAATATTGATTAAAATGCAGTCACTATTTTACTTAAAGTTTTATAATAGATTTTAAGGTGCCGAAGAGTTTTTGTATTTGATTATGATAATGACACGTTAGCAATTTTAAAATAGCGATCTTTTTTAAGCTATTGCAATATTTAATTATTGTTTATACTGCGACGACGTTTCGTATTTAAACGAATTATTTATTTATTATATATGTACATTGGAAGTCGAGTCAATAGGCAAGCATAATGAAAGATACTTTGGTTAAAGCGAAGATTAATTGCTAAATTCTAGAAAACTCGATGGAAAGGAAACGATGGCCGATCATTTGACATCGATTCTTATTTCGCTTACTGCATACTTATTAGTATTAATTAGTAATTTTTACTTGTTTTTAATATTTTAGTCACTTATTCGTATGAAATTATCATAATCTATTGTCTATTGTGAACTGCTATATTTTTATGTATAAATAAGTGTATTTCATTTCGTACAATGTTTATAAATTTGTGTTATATTTATTTTTCCCCACCTAACTTTCCTCGATTGAGTTAGATTTTTAAATGTATGTTCAATTCGTTACATTTTTTAACTAATACAACGAATCTAAGAAGAAAAAAATAATCTTGTATGGAAGGTCATTAGTCCAGTTGATAATACTATATTGTTATAACTGAAGACACGTGTCATTTATTCGTAGCAATCTAATTAAAAAATGGCAAAAAAATTGACTGCAAAGATTGGACCTTCGATTCTAAACGCTGATTTGGCACAACTTTCAGAGGAATCACAAAAATTAATTAATAGTGGTGCTGATTATTTACATTTAGATGTTATGGATGGACACTTTGTACCTAACCTTAGTTTTGGTCACCCATTAGTAAAGTGTCTTAGAAATAAAGTAACAGATGTCTTTTTTGAAACGCATATGATGGTTTCTAATCCCAATCTGGTATATTTTACCTTGCTTTTTCTTTAATTTAAATTTTCAGTTGTATATCATTTCTATTTACACTTTATTTGAAGAAATGTTATCTACAAATTGAACACTTTTCCTTCACCTTAGTGGGTAGAGCCAATGGCTGATGCTGGTGTCAACCAATATACGTTTCATGTTGAAGCAGTAGAGAATGTTCCACAACTTTGCAGAAAAATAAGAGAAATAGGAATGAAAGTATGTACCTCATATTTTCAATGAAATTAAACCTGCTTGGTTAAAAATTATACTAAATACATTGTTTCTTTAAATGAAAGGTTGGAGTAGCACTTAAACCACAGACTCCAGTAAATGTAGTTGAGGATTATGTTGAATTAGCAGATATGGTATTAATTATGACTGTAGAACCAGGTTTTGGTGGCCAAAAATTTATGGAACCAATGATGGAAAAGGTATCATGGCTTAGGAAAAATTATCCTACATTGGACATAGAAGTTGATGGGGGTGTTGGACCAGAAACTATTGATGCATGTGCAAAGGTATGTATTTAAATTTAGTACATATATATTTTAACATATACTATAACAAAAAGAACATTATATATATTCTTTTTTAGGCTGGTGCAAACATGATTGTTTCTGGAACAGCTATCATAGGTTCTTCCGATCAAGCCAAAGTTATCAAAACTCTAAGAGACTCAGTAAATTGTGCATTGCAAAATAATTGAAAATAAGAAGGGAAGAAAAATATCTCTTCTACATATAAGATTGATATGTTGTACTTATATGTTACAAATTTTGCAAATATAAAATTTTGAATACAATTTCTTACAAAAATAAGAAGGTAACTAATTATTTTCTATTTTTGTATCATTACAGTCACTTATATTCACTGACAGTTTATATATTTGTAAAACTGTTAAACTAGGGATTTGGCAATAAAGAGACTTTAGGAAATAATTTTGCTCTTAATTCTGCTAAAGTGATTAGAATAGCTTCTTCTGTCCTAATAGTTCTTGATCCTTGTTGAGGACAAGTATTTAAATATTGATCAAACACCAAAGAAGCATCATCCACATTCAAATTAGGGTCACTGTCTACTGCTGCTTCCAATCCACATAATCCTCCAAATACTATTAAGGCATGATGGTATTTAATACTTTTTGATTCCAAATCATCAATAGAATTTCCTTTATCTGAAGTACCGATGGTCAAGTCATATCCATTCTTATAAGGACATTGAGTTAACACCTCCGTAAGATTATTAGCTAATCTCACAGTATATCCCCAATATATTCCAGTATCTGATCTGGGAACATCAGGTGGAACAATGAAGCCTTTTATTTTTTTTGGATTAGGTTGGTCTTTGGGTATCTTCACTGTAACTCTTAATCCATCCATTAATACTTTATCCACAGAAACATCATTTAATAATCCTACATTCACATGAGAACCTTTGCCAGGTTTAACTGGCTTATTTGTAACTATTCCTTCTCTATACAAAGATATATCTTGCTGACGTAAGTGGTGTGGAGCATCCAAAGGATTTAATACTCCAGCATACTGCAAATCTTTATGAATCGGAAAGAAATACTTCCTTAAATATTGTGGACATTCAAGATACTGCAATATTTTCGCTAATTGCAAACATTCAACTCGTCTTTCACCTAAGAATTCGTCATTTTTTATTTTCTTCTTTTCACTTTCAGTTATCTCCCCTTTATCGTCAAAAACGACGATTTCGTTTATTTTATAAATACATGCGGCACGTGCTATTTGTCCTGCCAAATATGCTCGTAATTCTGGTGACTGAGCATTGTCTAAAATTGAACCAGGAACTGCGATACTCAAAGTCGAAATGTCTTTTTTTTCGAAATGCCTTTCAACAGGTTTAGCCACTTCGTTCTGTAATTCTTTTTTAGTTTCTTCTTTCTTAAGCCTTTTTGCTAACCTCTCTTCCTTCCATTTCTTTCGCTGTTCTTTATGTAAACGATTGGTTTCCTTCCAAGTTTTCGGTGTAGGCTTAATTACTGGTGGCATAATTTTTTAATTTTTTCAAACTCTTCCTTTAAACTTTAAGATATTTATCATTTACCACAATTATCTTCCAGAAAATTTCACAGATTAATAAAATCATTGAACGCTACATTTGGTGTGAACGTGACAGGCAGTGTTTTTGTTTGTACATATCTTTGAGTAAGAGAATTCTCGAACTTTTGCTAAATTCGTACAATTACAACAAATTATGGCCACGGAAGAAGGTTTCGAACAGGTTCTTATGAAATTTGATTTTATAAAATTTTGTCTTATGATAGTTAATTTAATAAAGCAAGATATTTAATATTACTTCTAAGGCGAAATGTCTAACCTTAATTATGTTTATCTCAGACATGTTTAAAATTAGTTTAATAAGTATGTGTCTTTGAAATTAATAAACAAGTTTATTCATGAAAATTATATGAAAAAAAAATTGTGTTTTTACAGTTCGAAGATGAAGAGGCAGAAATTCCGATTGGCGGGACTTTACCCGGTGGTAGGAAACGATTATTTTCGAAAGAATTAAGGTGTATGATGTATGGTTTTGGCGATGATCAAAATCCTTATACAGAAAGTGTAGATTTGTTAGAAGATCTTGTTATTGAATTTATTACCGAAATGACACATAGAGCTATGGAAATTGGTCGTACCGGTCGTGTGCAAGTAGAGGATATTGTATTTTTAGGTAGTAATAAAATATGTATATTGATTTCTGCATAATGCCTTATAAATTATTATCTTTCCATAAATTTGAAATTGGCTTGTTAAATTGAAAATTTTATTTTACAGTTAGGAAAGACCCAAGGAAATATGCAAGAGTTAAAGATCTCCTAACAATGAATGAAGAATTAAAGAAAGCTAGAAAAGCATTCGATGAAGTTAAATATGCAGGTACTGTTAGTCAGTAAATTTAATTTGTCAATATCAAAGCATATAACAAAATACTTTTATTCTGCCTGATTATTATTTTATTAGAGAATCATATATATATTTTTTTTTTTTTTCATATATATATTTTTTTATAAAAAGCTTTTTTGTATAAAAAGAACAATTATTTTCATGATTTTGAGAAAGCTCAGATAGAGTTTGAACATAAATGATCAAAGTATAAATGCATTATAGTAGTTGCACAGTTTTTACAAGAATGGAATGCTACATGCTTGTGTGCTGCATTTTTATGATACTTCATGCTTGCTTATCTACATAATTGGAAGAATATATACTTAAGATTGCTTAAATATTTTTGTTACATAAAAAGAAATATGCATAAACATATATATTTGGGGGTTTCTGTAAGTATTAGGTTGTCCAAAAAGTTTCTTTTGCTTTATAAGGAAATAATGGATGCACAACATTTTCCATTTTATATTATTGTATCGAATTACGTATAATCCATTTTGTTCTATCAAAATAAAGATCACAACTTGGACAGATTAGGTTTCATGTTTGTATAAAGATGGATTGGTGTCTGTAAAAGAAAGACACTTTCCAGACAACCTAATAGTAATACATAGATCTATTATAAAATATGATAATTACCATATGAGTGCTATTTCTTTCTTTTATGTAGTGTTAGTAGTATTGTATATGTAAAATAGAGTATAAAACAAAAATCTATATCTATACTAAATGTTCTATATTTTATTTCATGCACAATATATATATATTTTACACTTTTATAATAAAAAATATTTTATACATATGTTTTATTTTAATAGCTACAAAATCTTTTCACAGCTCTAGTGTAATAAAATGCTGGTTTGGAATAATTATTTTATGTCCTATTTACTTTTTATACTTTCATTCATTCTTCAATTTTTATATTATAATATATCTCTTAATTTTTGTATTATTTGTATTTTATTGTGTAAATTGCTCTGTTTATTTTCATTAAGCAGCATGAACAATGCATGTTTTTAATTCAAGTTAAATTACAGTTCATTTTTTAAAAAATTATTTTGGCTTAATTTCTTGCATGTATATATATTGTTTCATTTTTAAATCAAAGAAAATTGATTGATTAAATTTCATAAAGCTATATCATACACTGATTGATACTAGAAACAGCTTCTTTTGCTGACAGAATAACATGAGAGACTCCTACACCGTGATATGAAGAGCCACACAACGCTAAAGGTATTTTATGCGCGGAGATGTAATCATGGATGCGAGTTAAGCGTTGTGCGTGACCTATTATATATTGCGGAATACAATCTTTCAGAATGGAAACATTACATGCCTTGGGATCTTCATTAATGCATAAAAGTTTGTTTGCATATTTAACTGCTACCGTTTGTAAATGTTCTTCAGATGAGCATCTACCAAAGTATTTTTCAAACCATGCCCCACCCATCATTACTGTCAGTACCTGGATTTGAAAACAAAAATTGTATATATTGAATAAGAAATGTTTCTAGTCCATTATATATTTGTGAAAGATTATTTAAAAGTCAAAAATCATTTTATGTCACTGCAAAGTTACTTTATAAAAATTTATTATAAAGGACATTAAACTGGTGTAATAAATATTTATATTTATACATACTGTCATTTTGGAATTTTGAGGAAGGGCACATGAATCAAATATTATACCCAAAATTGGAATTTCTTCTTTTGGTGGAATGAGAACCCCAAAGGCATTTATTGGTAAAACATTTTCAGAAAACTGGAGATTAACTACAGCTATCGTTACTGTAGGTATACTATATAATTCTTTAGACAGTTCTGGGTGTTGCTTTTGAATTAAATTAGCTAAACTTTTAGCAGGTAAACTTGATATGATATGAGAATATTTTTCAACTTTTCCATTTACAATTAATTCTACATAATCTTCATTAAATATTATTTGTTCACAGTTATGTTTCATTTTTATATTTACTCCACGTTTAGTAATATTTTCAGCCAGTGTTTGAGGCAATTGTTCAAAACCTCCTTCTAGTCCCCATGTACTCCATAATTCTCTTTTAGCTTTCTGTACTAAAAGCGAAGATATATTATTTGATTTTATTACTTTTTGAGTCTCATTTGTGTTTTCCAATGTAACTTCTTTTTTTTCTTTTTTATTTAATATATCTGAAAATTTTTTCTGTACAAGACCCATAAATACAGAACCATATTTTTGTTCAGTTTCAAATATATTTGTCATA
Source organism: Bombus cullumanus (assembly GCA_014737535.1). NCBI lineage: Eukaryota > Metazoa > Arthropoda > Insecta > Hymenoptera > Apidae > Bombus > Bombus cullumanus. Next base: position 3,545,229 of record JACXIX010000011.1, read on the forward strand.
AAAGATTTTGCACTTAATTGATGTATGTCACCACCACAAATTCCACATAATATTGGTGCAACCATCTTTTCAGATACATCTTTGCCAAATCTCCTTTCTACGAAATTATATATGCTTTCGTCATCTTTAAGAACTTTTGCTGCTTTAAAATCATTCCACAGCAGCCTAGCTAAAGAATGATTTAACAGCGTATTTTTTGTTATAATGCCTTTTAGGGAATTAGGTAAACAATGCAATACATTGTCTGCATAAATATATCGATTTTTAGCAGCAGGATGTTCAGCTTTAATGGGAATGACTTTAGATGATAATTTCAATTCTTCTATTAATTTCAATAAATCATGTGAGTTAGCTCTAATAACTCGTGGACCTGTTTCAAAGATTGTTCCATCAGGTTGTTTTATAGAACGTATCCAACCACCTACACGATTTGAAACTTCTAATATAACTGATGGAGCCAGTTTTGGATTTTCAAGAGCATAATATGCAGCTGATAAACCTGATATACCACCACCTAGTATAGCTGTCATGTTCAATTACATAAATGTTCAAATGTATTAATGAATATTAAATTTATTTTGGATAAAATATGTACACAAATTAATATATTCGTATTATGTTGTTTAAAATAAATTAAATAATACTTATGTTTCTCCTTTTCTGCTATTGAAATGAATTATTCTTTGTTAAATTCTATAGTAATTTTATAGTATATGTACTACACTAATTCAGCCTTCTTTTCATTAAATCACTAATTTAAAAAGAAACTTTTAAAAAAATCAAATAATTGAATAATTACAAATGCACTGTCAATGTTATGTAAATTTTATTGTTTCACAAGCTAATTATATTAGTGCATTTCATGCTTAAGAAAGGTTATAGGTATTGTTTGAATCATTGTAAGTTATGTATGCACATAAAATAAAAATTCAATGTGTACGAGTGACACTTTCTATTTGGAAATAAACATCAATGTAAACAAATTTCTTAATTTTTTATTTTTATTGAATTGTATATTATTGTTTTATATCTACTTCTTTAATTGCTCGAATGATTATAAGCAATAAGATAACCAAATATTTTAGAAATATCGATTTAACATTAGGTAAAAATTTAATCAAATAATATGATGACAAATTTATCTATCATCATATAATAATCGTCATATAATAATTTTTATTAAACACGTTTAATTATATCTTTAACTATCTTATTTTGATGAGGCTATACTGAATTGATTAGGATAAAAATGGAAATTTTCGCTTGCGTCATTGAAATTATAATGCATGAATGACTATTTTAATATTCAGATATTCTGAGCTTGAATTGCAAACGCATTTATATTACTTGTTACGTTTTCATGCTACATCTGCTGTATCAGTAATCTGCGATTATATAATAGAATTTGCACGGGTTCCCGCCAAACAATTCTTTAACAGATTCGGTGTAAGAAAACGTATGTATTTCATGTTTTGAAAAATATTGTCTACAAACTTTTAATACTTAGTGCTTATTTAAAAATTCAACTTTTTAACAAGTCATTAATTTTATAGTTATTAAAATTTGGAATATCATTAACTGTTACAATGAAAGACGGAAGCAGATTGTTGTCTATTCTTCTGAAAGCTTCAGAGAAAGCAGCAAATATTGCAAGAGCTTGCAGGCATAATGATGCTCTATTTAAATTACTTGTACAAGAAAAATCAGAGGAAGAAAAGAATCCACGATTCTTCCAAGATTTCAAAACCTTAGCAGATGTTCTTATTCAAGAAACGATCAAACATGACATAGGATTAGAGGTAAATTACTAGAATATATTTAGTTCATTGTTCTGTTTAGAAACACCCACATATAAACGATGACTGAAAACATATGTATAATTAGTACAGAACAACTATATCAATATATTATATTAGATATATCTTCCCAAAAAGAAGAATATAAAACAAAGGTTATTTATAGAAAATTAGTTTCCAGAATTGGCTAAGGTAGTGCAAGGAGAGGAAACTAATACATTCAGCAATGCCATGGGTGAATCTATAGTGGTTGAAGTATGTCCGACTGTTGAAGAAACCATTGAACTATTAGCCAAAGTGATGGGTAGTGATATTGCAACTGCTGAATTATTAGCCACTGAAGTTCATAAGGATGTCCAATTCTTAGATATTCCAATGGTAGTAGAACTACCTTTTGATTTTGATATTGATATTTATGATCTTGGTATATGGATAGATCCAATTGGTAAGAAACATAACATTATAATTTAAATGCCCTAAAATAAAGATTTACTATATATGTAACAGATATAAAATAATATTAATACTGCTATTTTTATTAAAACGATGTCTGGGAAATTTATATGGTAAATATCTTCATTTTCATATAATTTATTCTTTATTGTTTTAAGTATTAGTATTATCCAAAGTAGCTTCAAATTTTGCTATTTTTCTGTATCTACTATATATTTCTCTTTTTATTCTATTTTTTGTTATGTATATTTTCATTCTACTTTATTATAATACATACTAGTGGTATTCTGTCATATTGTATGAGTATGTTAAATTCTCTATTTTTTTTTTTAGTTTAATAAAGCATGCCTGAGGGGCAATTCATGAAAATTTTGTAGATTCAACTGCTGATTATATAAATGGGAATGAAAAGGTGGATGAAGTCACTGGCGTACATATGAGTGGTTTACGATGTGTCACTGTCTTGATTGGAGTGTTCTTGAAAAGCACAGGCATACCAATTGTGGGAGTAATTAATCAGCCTTTTTATACAAATGTGGATTCACGGTAAATGGAACAAAATTTAATTTATACTTGTACAATGTCAATAGTCAATGAGTTTCACACTTCATTTCATAGATGGAAAGGCAATTGCTACTGGGGATTTATGGAAAAAGATGTTGGAACATGTTCTATAGTGAAAGAAACTACCAACAAAAAAATAATTGTTCTGAGTAGAGTTGAGGATGAAAATGTGAAATCTAAACTCTTAGATGCTGGTTTCACTTTAGTGGAAGCAGCTGGGGCTGGTTATAAAATATTAAGCGTTGCCCTTGGACAAGTCGATGCTTATATTTTATCTAAAGGATCTACATATAAGTGGGATACTTGTGGCCCACAAGCTCTTCTACGTTCTTTGGATGGTGGTATTATTGAATTCCAAAGTTTTATAAGTAATCCTAATTCTGACTATATGGATGTAAAATATTTACCGATGTCTACCAATTTGTCGAATAGCAATGGTTTGATAGCATACCGAAACTTTGAAACTTTGCAAATATTAAAGTCGATTTTATGCAAATAATGGTATTATGTTATGTACTTATTTTATTTATTGAGTGTTAATGGTACGTGTATATATATATATATATATATATATATATATATATATATATATATATATATTTGAAAGTACTTTAGAAAGGATTTAATCCATGCCGCATTTATTAAATGCAATTTTATTTATTTAATATGAATTTTATTTTTTTAACTTTTTAATTATTCGGTTACAAATGTTTATTGTATTCGATATATATTTTATTATTAATTTAATTTAATTTTTAATAGTACTTCTACAAATCAATCATGCCTCTATGGTGTGTATGTAGGCTAACTCTAATAGAAGTTATGTTTTTGCTTTTATGCAAATATATATTTTAGTTTAAATTTAATGAATACAATTTTAAGCAAAAATTTTAGAATTTGGAATTTGCATCGAGTATATGGAATATTTTTAAATTTATCTGATTTTTTTGTATATTAAGTATTTATCGTTTTTAAATATGACTAATGTTGTTATTTAAAATCGTAAATGTTAAATTATATAAAATGTTAAAGAATGTTATATAATATCACAATTAAATAATAAAAATGGTTTATGTTTCACTTACGATTTTTTATCCTGCATTCTATTACGTTGTAATATTCCAGCTTTCACATATTTCTTCAAATATAACACTAAGCACTCACGATTAAATATATGTATAACGCACTTAAAAAAATTAATTCATAGTACATATTTTATACAACGTATACAATATAAAAATATTCATTTACTCACTCGCGTTCATCGGAAATTTCAATATTTTAAACGTTTAAACGCATTTTACTTGCTTCGATAGTTTCAATATATATTTGTCCGTAACTAACTTCACACAAATCGTTCAAAATTTTTTATGAATTTTTATAATAGGCACTGTTACGTAGTTATTGATAAAAAAATTACGATTTATAGCTTGAATTTTTCAATTTCACGAGTTATTAAAGAAATACGTATTTTTTTTAATAACATTGTGTCTAATGAATTAAAATTTTTTTCAAATTTGCAATTCGCACTCGAAGGAGATTAGAAAGTTTTCACGCCCTCTGCAATTTGCTACGGCGGATGCAGGAATTATATGTATCCTGTGTTTATATGCATGACGGTCGTATACACAGGTCTGGAAACTCCTGTGGGGAGGGTAAGACTTTTAAATTGGCCCCTATCATAGCGCCACAATGTATTTGTTAGGAGTTTGCATTTAACACCATCCTACGCTGAAAACTACTTTTTATGAGTAACTCTTACTTTTCATAATTTCTCACAATTTATTTCGAAGTAAATAGATATATGAAGATTCCCATTTTTCATTACAATTATGATTATAATATATTCGTTTTAATTATAATTATGCTGTATTGTTGCGATATCAACGTACCACGTTGCGCTTTAAATTAAAACTTCTTTCTGTTAAAAAAAAAGCATCGTTCCAAGTCGACTTCTTTTGTTCTTTCGCGGGATTCTTCGGCAAGCCGCCGCAGCCACGCTGCAGTTTACTAACCGAGCGTATATGCATGCATTTACCGGCATAATCCAATAATATCGTAGGTTGCAGACACAAGATCGCGCTGCGTAACGAGTCTAGAAATTCTCGTGGTGCTCCGTATGAAAGCCCAGCGACTGTGGCCGTAATCTGCAACATCGCAGAATGCACAACTGCAGTGGAATAGCCTACAATTATAGAAAATCAACGAGTGATAAATATGGGTCGACAGAGGAAGAACAGGCCAAGCAGATCTTGACATTCAGCCTGTTCAGATTTGTTCTGATTCAGAATGCAGCTTGCAAGTCTTGCAACTGCGAGCACAACTATCAAGATCTGGATCATGTATTATGGCAATATTCCTAACACTCAAATTACTATACTCCATCAGCAAGCTGCTAAAGAGTTAAAGAATTGAAGATCATTGACAAATTAATAAACAAGCCATCTCTTAAGGAACAACATAAAGGAACAGAGGTACAAATGAAAGAATGATTAGAAGTTAAAAGACTGAAATTATATACGTAACTTTTGTTTCTTTTTTTCAAATATCTCTTTTCTTTATTTTTATATAGTTTATATATATATGTATATATCTTTTTTCTTATACTACCGGTTGTATATAAGCATATATAAAAATGTACATATAATTATACCTAGAATAAGAACTAATGTTTAAGCAATGTAACAATGTGCAATCTCTAGATAGTATACAGATTTCAAAGGCTTAACAAAAAAAATTCTAAGGAAGTAGAAAAGGAAAAACGAAGAAAATGTTTCACATATTTGTAATATGTTAGAAATCTCTTTTTGTTTAACAGTTTTTGTTTACAATATGGTACAACTCTGAATCTAAATTAATGAACCTCCATCAATGTTATATTGCTATTTACACGAATAGATAGACAAAATATGTTAAATTGTACTATTTTAGTTTTCGAGTTCTATTTAATATTTTATTCAATTTTTAATATATCATTATTTCATCAATCGAACAAACCTATTTTTGTTGCAAAAGGGATGAAATATTGTAACCAAATAAAACATAAATATATATATGTATAGAACTCTCATCTACCTATATTATTTTTCTTTTACATACTTTGTATAAAAAAGCTTAGAATTATAGGTGGCAACCATCGTGACTTTTTAAGAATTGGGGAGAAAGTATTCGCCAGGTATTGGCCTGGGCAGCTTAATTGGGAAAGCACCCGTCCGGCAAGTGTTCGATCGAATTCGGGTCTAGCAACATGATTGGCCGAATATTTTTTTGCCTACGAATATTAAGTACGAAAAGGATGAAACCTATGATAGTGTCTTAATTGAAAATATTCTCCTCTTAAATCCACCCAAACCCACGTTACGCTCATTTTATGATTTCTCACAAATCGTCATTATATTTATAGTCACAAATTTCTCTGCAGAACTTATTCAACTTTTTCGTTGAAATTCGTCCAATATTTTTCTTTTATCCAATTTCTTATACATATTATGTACTCCTTTCCTTATAAACATTTGCATCATTTAAGTATTCTTGTATTGTACTTTCTATTTCCATATTTATTCATTTAACACGGAATCACATGTAATTTAATTAAAAAGTCCTTTTACAGTTGTTCTTCTGTATGGGATTCGAGATAAACGAGTTGTCGTTGTAATGGTTGATTCACTGGTCGAAACGAGTCATTCCGGATGCTGGCACTTCTTGCTGGTGCGGTATGGTTTCCGTTTGTTTTGCGGCGGACACTGATATAGGTTGTGCATGTGTTCATACGTCGCAAAACGGAATGGCCCGAATCATTGATACCTGCAATTCAAAAAACCATATTTTTAGTAAAACATATGGTTCAATACATTGATCTCCCTGCATCAAAATTAAATGAAAATAGCAAACCGATTCAACAAACAGTTTCTAAAATAAAAATTCTTAGATGTAGCCCGCTTTTATGTAAAGTGGCAAAAATCGTAGAATTGGGAAGTTTCGTATTTCTTAAATAAACTCGAAATCAGTAAAATAATGATTTAAACTCTCCCTAATTTTACATCGAATTCACTATATTTCACATCGAAAGGAATCTCTGGTGTCAACATTAAAAAATTGTCAACTTGATATGGAATGAATCGTGAATATTAGAAGCCTAATATTGATTACTTACACATTATATACTAAAGAATATTTTATTCCTAACGTTTTACATTAATTAAGACAGCTAAGGTATTATTTAAAATTTTCATCGAAACTTTAAAGGATAAACTAACTAAATGCACTTATTAAAAATGTATCTTACTCAGACAAAGTTGTTAGTTGAATGTTACACTTCCATAAAATCTATACTATTCGAAATATTCTATCCGACCTTTTGTAAAGTTTGATATTACGATATGCACCTGTTAAGGGAATGCCCATTGTACTGGCATTATAGTTATCACGTTGTCTCTCTCTACGAAACATTCGATGTGCACCAGGCAAATGTCCGATCGCAGTTACGAAACCAGTCCGAAATCTCGCGTTCATCCAGCAATAAATTACTGGATTGTAACAGGAGTGTGACATGGCTAGCCAATGGAGAACCATCCATACGAACGGAAGTCCAGCCCAACTTTCCAGAGTCTCGTTATTATCCATTAGTAGCTAAAAATTTGATAATACCGCTTTACTTAAATATATTTTCTTAATAGAATTTAATTATCTCGCTTAAGTATGAATCTATAGTGTATATCACGTTACTACGGTAGAAACTCCGTTTATATGAACATGTCGGGGGACAAGTTGGTTCGTATAACCATGTCGTTCATATAACAGGAATCCACTTATTTCTCTCCGCTACCTATGATTTTTCGTTCAATTAAGAGGGGTTCACATTCATATAAGAGGATTCCACGGAACATTTTCTCTTAAGTATGTAATAATGTTGCAAATTTGTAGCCACTGCAGAGCGTGAGAGTATGTCACATAACGCGTGCCTCTACTATTTACATCTTACTGTTCAGATAGGCGTTCATATAAGTGGATCGACGCTCGGTGGTAGTTTAAATAATAATAGGAGCTGGGCTAAAGTTCAGTTAATCGTGTACTACCTCATATAAATGGAGTTCATATAAACGCAGTTCCAGTGTATACTGCCGTAGAAAAATATTTACCGGTTCAGTTATTAGGGTTTATTGGATATTTGTCACTTACGTTTAATATATTGAGTGGAAGCCAACAAATAGTGAACACTATTACTACCGTTACCATCATTTTAATCATCTAAAACAAATGTAAAATATACAATTATGATTATTTTCTCTTATAACAGAAAATAGAAAAGTTTCTGCTCAAATGAAGAGTATGAAACGAAATAGTACTTGAGTGATATAAAATTTATTGCTTTCTTCGATAGACGTTCATTTAAGAAAAATATTTTTTACAAAGATCTATCGTAAACGTATCGTTTAAAAATTTCATTAAACGATAGGAACTTAGGGAACGATTAAAATACAAGGTTTACAGAAATAGAAGTGTTAACGCACTTGTTACACAGTAGTCCTTTTTGTGAATTTTATGATATTTTTTCGTGTTAATAGACAGTGGATATATTAGTTAAATTATGAGAGAAACACGTAGCTAGCAAGAATTTAATCAGGACACACTCGTAAATCACGCGCGACAATTATTTTTTCTTAGGCTAGAGGTATCGTTAATTTTCATGGTCTGTCCAGTGCTAGTTTATTTCACTGTGCTGTAGCCAAAAAATACGAATGGCGTTATACATTATTACAAATAATATCGTTTTCTCTATCATGATCGTAATTGTAAATTACGATTCAATTTATTTTGATTTCTTTTACAGTCCAGTTATTTTGAAAATTGAAAATGGAACTTCCAGCTTTATAGATGATTAAGAAGCTTAATTAAATACGAAAAAATAAAAGAGAAAGGAAAAGACAAGAATTGAAGAGAATTTTGTATCAGTAAAATATTTATAGATTTACCATCTGACAGGAAATCAAATTATTTTATAGAAAGTTTTATTATTCTAGTATATCTATGTTGCAAATCGCAAAGTTATGAAAAATGAATTTTTTCGCATGTGTAGTCGTAAAATCTGAGAACTTTATGTTCTTCTTTTTTTTAGTATTATCGAGTATATATACGTATCATATAAAACTCAATGTCAACTGATATATGTATATAGTTTCTATTTTCCAGCGAATTCCAATAATGTGATTCTTTCCTACGTTATAGACATTCAAAATCGATGTTACTACTTTTCCACCTAGAAACGGAATTATGAAACGAGATATGTTCTTTTCTCTTATTCATATCTATAGATAAAATTCTTAAGAAGCACGCGTTTTCTTCATCTCACTGGTAAGTATGTACCTTGCACTCTTACTTAATTTTGCTCGTTGTGTTTTCACAACAAATATTTATGAATGTGGCAGGTGTATATTATGGCTTCTGGATTTTCTAAAGATCCGTTCTATATTTTTATCTTTGCCTCTTTTTTTTCGTTTTTTTTTCATTTTCATATCTGCTTATACCACCATTAATATGTCCATAGATATTTCTTTTTTCGGTATAGCTTTATAAATACGGAAGTAAGCATATAAGGTAAACTGATACGAATAACGGGTTCTTACTTCATGATTCAAATATAATATTTATTCACTATTTTTGTTCTGTTACGTAATAAATTACTGTTTAGACACGAGTTAAATTACTAAATTAGTCATCTCAGACCGTATATAATCTTCCCAATATAAAAGTATCATCATTTTTCGAACATCCCTGGTTACTACGTGGCTACTGCATTTCGTAGCAATAAAAACGCAAGTGTTAATCGTATTGCAAACGTACTTTTAACTAATATCAATCTTATCAATGATAATTTTATATTTTCCCCAAACTTATGAAATCTTATAGATTGTATTTAGTACAAATTCTATGAAAAAATATGATTCATTGAAAAATAACCCAAAACAGGATTGAAGAACATAATAATTTGTCAAAGAATTTAGCAACAATACACGCTAAAAATCTCAAATGTTTCAGTTGTCAAGCTGGGAATGTACTATTTTTTCTGATCTTTCCTCCCCTTCATTTCCTTCTTCGTTCTTTTTCTGTTTATCTCATTGACATTTCAATCTCCGCTGCCCGCTTTTCATATAAGATCTTTGCTTTCCTCGTTAGAACACACCTCGATAAATACGAGCGTTTCTGTTATCGCGTTTATTGCTGATATATCGCGCAATCCTACACGTCGCTTTTCACATCCTGACGTGACGATTTACAAAAAAAATCCGAGTAAAGGTTAATCTCGTAAAAAAATTAGTGACGTAAGCGCATTTAGATTTATCTAGCTCGTTTGCTTCTACAGATTTGTTATCGCAGTCTTCTGTTAAGTTGTATCGAAGATCTTCTTCCTGTTTCGCTTAATACAGGTAAAATTGTATTTTATTTCATCTAATTCAATATTGCAAGTCAGGGAATCGTATTCTCGATTCTATGTATTCGTTTTATTGAAACTTCTTGAAACGATGTGAATTTTGTTGATCCTGAGGACATTCTCAAGCAAGATAACTGAAACGTATGAAATATTCGTGTTATAAGGGTATGATACAAATCATTATGTACTCCATTTGTGAAATATCACACTTTTTACTGCACACGTGTTTCTACAACGGCGGTGATGATTTAAAAGTGAGTTATTTATAATTTGCAGTACTGTATTTTATTAAAGGTATCCGGTATTCTACGATGGTTTGTAAAGATCTCGATCTCTAAAGTTAGAAAAAAGTATGCTTGTACGGATGAATCGAATTCGATGGCGCAATGCTTAGATAGTTTTGACGCAAATTTCACAGGAAAATTTGACAATCGAAACAACGAGCACGATAACTAGTTGCATAAATGTTACCCTTGAAAGATATGACATCGTTTCAAGACAAAGATTTATGTATAGAGTATTTCATTGTAAATGCCGCAGCGTTTAACGAACTGGACTGTGTTACGTGAAAGCTAATGAGGTTTCTTTCAATGCGCTTTGTTATTCGATTTCATGAAGGAAACTTAGATGAATAGTTTCTTTTTCCTTTTGACGAAAAGATCTACTCAAGGAATAATTGTTCCATATCGATCTTCGTGCGCTTGTTTCCAAACGATACCTCGAGATCCGCTACGATTTCAATAAACCGAGTTTACCGAGGATCTAAAGAACATTGCTACCGTTTCCTCAGTGAAAAGCACGATTCATGAATTTTATAGGAAGAAGTATTACGACTCTCTATGTTTGAAACACACGAAGTGTATTCTCGCTATATGTTAGTCGATGCTTAAGAGGCGGCTGCCATCAAAGAAAAGCAACGAGAAAAAAGAAACAGAAACGGAAAGAAGATCTAAGCTGATTTAATTTTAACTTCAGGAAAGGAATTTACATTGCACGACAGAGAAAATGCTATAATTTAATTTATTTAAGTAGTTCTAGAAAGATGTGACTAATTTTGAATCTTTTGAACCTCTTATGGGAAGAATTATTACATTGTGCAATGTTAAGAAATTGAACTAACAAAGATATACACATAAGAATATACTTTATGTGTATTGTTTTTTCTAAAAAAATTATCGTTACATCCAATGCTTTCTAGAATATGTTACTAGTTTGTTTAAGGTGAAAAATTAGCATGCTCGGAATCTAAAAGCTTTTTAAAAAGGAAAGCTTTTTTAAAAGGAAATTTTAGGCATTCGAAGGAAAATTTGAATCGCAATTTCTCCAACTGTGTGACACTGTCACTGGTGAGATGTATAGGCTGTAACATAGCACAGCAAAATTTCCATAAATTCGTCCCCGTTCTTCGACTCTTTAACGGTCGACCTGTAAATCGTGTATCAACTAGGATTTTTTTCATTTTGCGACGAATTTATGGATTTCTCAAAGATGTACTAAAACCACTCGCTTGTTTATTCTGCAATTTTTGATATATAATAAAGATAGATTTCGTATTAGAAATTTTATAACGTTGTAACGCTATAAGCTTTACGTCGCTTGATATGCTATTCATTTTATGCGATTCCGTGTCATAAATTTTCAACTTACACTATCTGATAGCTTGATATTTATAAACAGACTGTGGATATTAGCGCAGTCATGCGCAATTTAAAGATGAAGAAGTTTTCAAAATACAAATTGTTTAATTTAAATGAAAAGTAATATGAAATATGGAATGTAGAGTACAGGTAAGACAAATTTCTGTTTCGATTTTCTATTTTTAATCATATTCATAAAAATATAAAACTGTAAATTTTCGTAGAATATTTATAAATTTAACAATAAATATACGGTCATTTTTCTTGCAATTTTGTCAAATATTATACTTATTTCATAAGCTATTTAAAGATACATAATATGTACGACAGTATATAATTCATCTATTTTCTGTTTTCTTTTTGAAATTTAAAATTTTAATTATATGCTCAACCATAATCATTGTTAATTATATGCGTAACAACAATTGTTGTTAATTATAGGTGTAATCGTAAGTATCATTAGTTATTGTTAAGAGCAACATTTTTCAACTATCAATTATGGAAATAAAACTAATGAATTTAGATAACGTGCGGGTATATAGAGAGGAAAATTGTTGAAATCGCCATAGTTTGGTTCTGAAGCGGAGGAATTATTGACGTTTCTGGTAAGCGAGGGGAACCATTCAAACTGTCTAACCATAATTCTGACTGATAGACATATCTTCTTGATTTTATCATAGATATGACAAAAAATATTAATAAAATCGATATATTTGATATCGGAAGAAATTAGCATCATCTTAATATCATATAAATTCTGTTATGTCTTAAGCCGCTCCCTAACTGCATTAAGGGTTTTCTTAACGCTCAAACTATCAATAGTATATAAAAACAAGATTAAAAAAAATTGTTACATTTCATTTTTTAATGTTTTGTACAAGTGATCATATAGAATATAACTCATGATCGTACATGATATGACTTACTAACAAAGTAATTTCAATATTTTCAAATTAATTTTCAACTTCAGAGGCGACCAAAAATATCCGAGGATTCGTTCTACACGATGATGAAACTTTCTTTTTATATTTTCTTCGTTTTGCTCAACATTTTGGTAGCAGGCAAGTATCCTAAGGATTTTAATTTAATTCAGAAATGGAGGCGCAACATTCAGAATAAGAAGGAGAGAATTTTTCGTTGTATTATTAACTTTAAGAATATTATCTTCAATCGTTGAAAACATTTTTCATCTTATTATTAGGAGAGCATATGTGAATATATTCACATTTTCTTTTTTTAAATAAGAACAGCTATAGAATAAATTATAAATTTGTTATTCATAAAAGTAGCGATACGTATTTGTGACTGTCTGTCGTTTGTTCACAGGCGCTGATGACAATGTTAGTACAATTTTCGTACGTTTATTCAAAAGGTAGTCATTTATGTGCATGCAAAATCAATTAATTCCGACTTGTGTATTTTATAATTACAATCTATTATTATTTAATGTATTTTTGCCCGTTCGTTTATTTCTTTTGACGTTCAGTTCAAAAGATTTTTTTATTTCAGGGATGGCTCTTATCTTGATGCAAATATATTAAATAGAACTGAATTGGAAACAATAGGAAAGCATTTACGAAGAAATAAGAACACGGCATTCTTCATACATGGCTTTACAGAGAGTATAAACAGCAACGATGTGCTTATTGTAACGAATGGTTTGTTAGGACTCGAAATTTCGCGATATCGTAGAAGATAAGTTTCAATGAAAAATTAATCTCCCTTCGTAAATTATTGCAGCGTATTTACAGGCCACGAGTGATAATGTCCTTGCAGTCGATTATCAAAAAATTGCCGGACTCCCGTACATAGTTGGTGTGTCAATGATCGATACAGTCGCAAAAGTTGTTGGCGGAGCTTTGAATATTTTAGCGAGTTCTGGTATGAATTCGAAAAAGTTACATGTAATTGGACATTCACTGGGTGCTCAGGTAGCAGGAATTCTTCCAGAAAACATAAACTTTAGACTTACCAGGATAACAGGTGACGTTTAGGAAGCTAAGGAGATTAACTTTTGAGATTAATAGGACAGTGTAAGAAATTTGTATTTTGTTTACAGGCTTAGATCCTGCCGGTCCCTTATTCTACATTTTAAATCATCGATTGACTGCTGAGGATGCTGACTTCGTAGATATCATCCACACTGACGCGGGCTTCTACGGAATAACTTTGCGTAGTGGTCACGTGGATTTCTATCCGAACGGTGGTCACAGGCCACAACCAGGTTGCAGTTTAATCAACATACCTCTATCGGGACCAGGTTTGGATTTTATTCTGAGATATTTTATTTAAGAAATGATAATTTTGGTAACAAATATAATACGCGAATACCCGCATACGTCCTGAGGCAAAGATACACGAAAGAGTGTGGTCTATAGTTTAATTATTAGACTCTACGCGTTTATCATCGATTGTTCGCACATCAGAATTAAAAAAAGATAAGATTTACGAAGATAACAAGATTTCAGTTCGAAGTTGTTTGCAGATTAAAGGAAAAAATACATTTGGAAGGATCTATGTTCAACGAATTTAAACTCAAAGTGATACAAGTTAAGAAAAAACATTATCATCAGAAAACTATGTATTGTATCACGTGCTTTTTAATACTATACATTCGAAACATCAAGCGATTAATATTCGAGGAATATATTTTTATACAAAATTTCTGGTTCATTCTTTCATAAATGTGGGTTATACAACAATAGCCAAACATACGATATAATAGTTTTGTTAATATCTTTCGAGTAATTAACGATAGTTATCGGAATTTCTGTTTCAGCAAATATTATTACCGCAGGTATTCTCGAAAAACCCATGAAGATTATACACAATATCTCTCGGCTACATTAAGAATGCTCTCGGTCGTTTATTTACCGAGAGAAAGTAGAAAATGATATTTTATATACAGATAGAAGGAAACGAAAGGCTTCTTTTTCTTCTTTCCGTAGCCAATATTCAATTCTTCCCATTCATTGCATTACAGATTTCTGCAGTCACCAGAGGTCCTACATATTCTATTCAGAATCAGTTAGAAATCATAAGGCTTTCATTGGGAAGTGTCAAGAGAACTGTAGCAGCGATCTCGTGCCAATGGGTTACATTACGCCAAGTGATACGTTAGTATCATTTTATGCAATTTATTTTCAATCCGTTACTTGATTATTTTTTCTACAGTTTTTAATCTATTAAGTTAGTAGTGAAGGTTAATCCAATATTTCACTTCTAAATCTTCAAACTTCCGATATTTTAAGTTTTCTTTCATTTTGATGTAAACATTCAATCAAACGTTCAAACGTTTCTATGCTTTTTTAAAGCCTCACATTTTCAAAATATCAGATTTTCAGACTTTTTAACGTGCAAATTTTCAAGTTATCATTTCATCATGGAGAAGAGAAGCAAGTCTCTTTGGCTGTTCCTTCTTACATTGGTATTATTTGTTATATTCTCTAATTAATTATTCTTCCTCTTTTAGGAGGGGTGTATATACTCTGACAACGAATGCGGAGAGTCCTTTCGGTCAAGGTATCGAAGGAGTGTAGGTAAAAAGTTGCCATATATAATATGTGAAATAAAAGTATACGTTTTGTTCGTGCGTTATGAAACCAATTAGCAGTCAATTAATATGGAAAATATATTTGTAAATATATAAATATATAATATATATGATATCAACTTGAAAATAAGTTTTTCATTATAATATTTGTCTTGTATTAACTCCTACCTAATATGAGCGTTATTGTATGCATGTGTTCGTGACTTTTACTCGATGCGCTACGCTTGTCACCCGCCGAATTGATATTGGGTGGCTGATTCAAAGAAGCGGATTAGTCCCGAAACGACGATGGTCTGTCTACAAAGAAACGTACAAAATGTGCGAAACTATGAAATGAAAACTAGAAACTACGTCGCGAAGCTTCGAAAAACTCGTGGCTTGGCCGTTCGAGAAAAGAAGCAGAAGCCCGAAAAGCTCGTTTCTCGAGGTGTTTCTTGAATAAAATATAAGCGTTGGTGATCAACGAATATTCGATCTTCTCGGTATGAAATAAAGCGATTCTGATCTCTCTCCGGAACAATCAGAGATGCGTGTTGTTCGAAAGGGATTCTACATTCTCTCTGAAGCATTCATAGATATGTTTCGTTCGAAAGACAGAGCGATTCTGCCTTGTTGGACCCGATCGAGTGTTCGAGCAAAGTCCAGGCGGAAGATGGAAAATGTGCATGCTGATTAGCTGGTTACCAAATGCAAAAGAACTAAAAGTAACCTTCTACTAGAATTAATTATGTTCATGGCACATTTGGCTATTGATAAGACGGTAGGCATGAAAAATGAGAAGTTTTGTTACCATTGCTAAAAAAAATTCACCTAAATGCTAATATTTCCTTAAAAGTGGCCTCTTATCTTCGAAAATTTGCGTCATAGAATTATTTACAAAACTTGTTATATTTTCTTTCCTTCGGACGGGATATGTTATGAGCATAAAGTGAAAAGTTCTTTCCGAAAAATAGTTTTTAATACAATCATATTTTTCTTTTGATATATTTTTCCATTATCTAAAGAGCTCTTAAGATATTAATTCGTGAGTAACATCCTTAACGTTTAACGTCCCTACCCCAAAGCTTTATTCTTTCACAAACTGAACGCTACGTATTTGACTAATATTTTTGACTAACGTTGAAAATTTAAATAGGCTAACTATCAGCTTGCAAGTTTTGTCATTACGCAGTTGTTTGTAATTTATACTAAGCTCAACGATTAATTCTCTGATACGACAAAATCGATATGAAGTTCGTATCTTCGGCACATTGATAACAATACACACTTTGCAAAGGAAATCATTTGTCATTGCAGAAATACACTGTATTTTGTATTATGTTTAGTCATTCTTTCATGGTCGTACGATACATGTTCATATTAGAAACAGTTCAGAGTCCCAAGTGTGCAACATCGTTTGGTGCATATTCTGCTTTTAACTCTTTGCACTCGAGAGGCGACCCTTCGTCATCATGGCGTTCCGTGCTGCAACTCCAGTGGCGAGCGAGAGGCGACAGTCCCTGTTTATGCTAGATCTCGACATCTTCAATCGATGAGAGTGCAATATTGGTTCGTAAATTAGTTCCTTAGCTCTTTGTGTTCTTTGTTAGGAAGCTTAAAGTGTTGGACTTTAAAATAGAGATAAAATATTTAATCTCATATCCCTCCGAAACTATGGTTCTCCTGACAACGTCTCCAACGTTAGTTCGGATTTGACGATAATTGCAAAAGTATTATAGTTTAGAAACCCTGAAAATATGGTTTTCGGAAGTGAAGTTAGCTCAAATGTAGATGAACTTGATTTTGAACTGTTGAGATCAATTGTATTCAAGAATGCATCTTGATGAATGCTTTATAAATTAACATACAAAAGAAGTACAGAAATTAATATTACAAAATCGTATTTTCAAAGATGTAAATATAGATAAATTGTTAGAACATGATGTTTTTGTAAGTTAATTTCGATATAAAGTCATTTTACGCTAGCTGTAAGACACGCACCACGTATACGCTAAATTGTCCGGAGTAGCTGCTACGCCCGATCGAAAAAGTCCTCGAGTGTGTCACGTCGGAGACACAAGAAATGACGAGACGAAGTGATCTCCTCGCGTCGCAGTTCGAACGTTTCGCGAATAAGGTGAAGAAATTGAACTTTATATACGATAACTGAATTTATTATGCAAATCCAACAGAGTGACGGTTCAAAGTGTCACAACAGAATGATTCAAAGTGTTACAGGAGACTGGGTCAAAATGTTTTACCAGACTGGAGCGAGCGCTTATTTTGGAGGATTTTTATACTGAGGTTTTAGTCCCTCTGGAGGGATTGTCGTCTGGTGTATCTCAGAGGCGCCTATTCCGTTACTATTTGGTTATTGTTTCGATGGCTGTGGTATGCAGGATGTGTAGCCTATCCTATTACTGTTCCTGAGCGGGTGGTCTTCTTGAGCGTGTGACAAGTGCAAAAGGTTAATAGAATCTATGTGCTTCATTGGTAAGAATTAATGTCTCAAACTTGAATGTTAGTAAATGGTTGACGATAACAATATAGGTAGGTGTAATATTCAATTAAAAATGTTATTTAAAATATGGTTTTGGAAAGGTAGTCTCCTTTAAATTATTCATTTCTTATAACATTTCTTTTTAAATAGAATCGGAGCAAAGGTGTGATCCAATCATGGAATATTCATTCACAAGATGGGAAAAAAGGTAATAAACTAAAGATTTGTATTTGTATAAAAATATTAAATATTAAAGAAAAAAATATGTAGTATCGTGGACAGATTGCCTAAGAAATATTCGGGTGAACCGTAGACAATGTTGCGAGAAAGCCTAAGTGCCGACAGGCCCATCAACGTTTCGTCGGTCCTTCAGTCTATTAGTTACGCAGAAGAAAAGCCTACGTGACCATGGCCACGGACGGTTGCGGAACACGTACGTAGTGAGACTACGAGAAAAAGACAAGGGGATGTTTAAGGGAGAAAGACGAATTAACGGTGAGTAGTTAGTTGAGAAATTAGAGTATTGTCAGCGTCGTCAGAGAGTGTTGTCAGCGTTGTCGAGGAGGATGGTCCGCGTGAAAGAGAGCGTTGGAATCGTGGTGACGAGGGTTGTAAATTAACTATTTAGTTGTCTTAGTTATAGCACATTAATGCATTTAGTTCACGTTAAATAACCATCGTTTCCTGTTTGATCCATTCTAAATAAATAAAAAAATTCAACAAATATCATTTACGTATCATTGAAAGTTTAGAACAGTCTTTACTTTTGCAGAGTTTGTTCACTTGTGTCATGTTATTATAAATATTTTGGTCATTCGTTTGCTTTACGTTTAGTGGATCATGTAACGTTATGATAATTACTTCTATGGCATTAAACTCCGTTACTATGACATTATATGTGATAATTGCAGCAGCGTAAACATCTCTATCTCTAATATACATATTTTCAAATGAAATTGTATGCTTTCAAATTGGTTTGTTTTCCTCGTAATATCGTTTCACTTGAACAATTAAAGGAACTTATGCAATAGAACGGTTATAGTTCACATAATCAACAGTTATTACCCAAGCTATTGACAGACATAGATTATTTTAGCGATATATCGTTAATCGTCCAGTATTAATTGCAGAGACGCAGATTAATATACAAACGCACTTTACTACAAGTGGAGAGTTGAGCTGTTTGTAATAAAATTTTAGTCATCAGTTTCGTAATAATAGAGAATAATTTATAAATTAACCCTTTGGACTCCTTTGTCGAGTGTGAGTCGACATCAATTTCGTTTACAGCTACGACTACGTCGAATTACACTCGATATTTTTTAATTTACATACAAAAAATCGAAAATACACTGCTGTTCCACGCAGATCATACGACGCTGTTTAGATGTATTTTTTTTTGTTTGTTAGCAGTTGTTTGACACAGTCGTTTGATGCAGAGTGATTTTGCTAGCACTTCATTGCCTTTACGCAATCAATGTTAATTGAAACTGTCTCATCATATAGACGATAAATTGCACGTGTTGTACTTTGGCTGATTTTGTTAAAGCGAGCAACCTTCTCACGAATATAATTAGCAAATATAATTAGCCTAGCTTTGTTTCATGACTCGATTAAAATCGAGTTCGATAAAACTACTTTGTGCTATCGAAATTTTTCAAACGAATCTCGTTATACTTGGCCAATGTTTATTTGCTACCTCGACGAATGATTTTCATAATGAGAATATATATATAGTTTTCATACATCAAGTCATATCATACGTATAAGGAAAAATAAATTTGAATAAAAGAAAGAAGATTCTTTTGCAAAGCACGAGACACGATCGAAATATAGAAAATTCTTAGTATTCTTTAGATATAAAAGACTTTAAGACAAATGTCTACTCTTCAGACGTTTTAACCGAAGAGAACAGAAATATTTTTCATTTATAAAATCTAATAATAATTTATTTAATAAAAAATAATTTAACAAAAATAATCTACTCAATGGAAAAAGAAAGAAATCTTTTCTTTCATCTAGAACACGTGCTACCTAATATCTCTTGTTTGTTTTGGCAATTATTATTTATCTTGAAGCTTTGAAACATTTGCACAAGCCAAGTACGGAAGCACAATATCACGGAGGGGTCAGAGTACTTGGATTAGTCTACGTGTTTCCCCTGCGTGTTTCTTTTTATGTCTAAGTAGACAATCAAACATTCTGAGAGGAGATTCTAAAGGAAGAAAGAAAAAGGGAAGAAAAAAAAGGTATGTTAATTGAAAGCGTCGTAAGCAATAACCCCCCTGTCATCTCACAGAGAAATTTATCTAATGCGATGCGATGCTTTTTTAATACTTTACCTTCCTTTTTGATCGTGCCATTCTCTGGTCTCTGACATTTTCGGCTTCTCCTGGCGGTCTCTTTCCCCATACCATAACAGCGATGCTGGTGTACGTAAACACCAGAACTGTTATCGGTATCACGTACTGAAGAACCAATAACGCTATCGAGTAATAATACCTGTAGCACACAAACACGCGCTTGAATAAAAATCCGATTCAACAATGTTATTAGAAGCTATCATGCTTCCATAAATTCGACTGGTTAGACATTAATGGCTCTCTGAGAAGATTTTAAGAGCAACTGAAGCAGCTACTCTTGTTTCCGGCTCCCTTCTTTTCTCCGTGTTGTGAAACTTTCGACGAAAGTTTATCCGATTAAAGGGGAAAAATATGGATTTCTAAAGAAAAAATTAACACGAAGGGATGTATTTAAAAGAGAATCTAGGTATCTCATTTTTTTAAATTCAACACATTTCGTGCTACGTGAATTATCGATAGATTAAGAATATTTATTTAAATTTATATTAAATATTTGAAAAATATTATATCCAACCACGTAGAAAAATAAAGAAGGCAAAATGTATATGTTTCGGTCAGAAATACGAGGTACACGTATCTTTAAGTAACTGATATAATAGTCGAATTTACAAACAAAAAGTAGTTAAAAATGTCACCCACATCGATAAAGAATTGTTACAATGACGATCACAGTGAAACACATATATCTCGCTTCTTCTATCTTTTTAGTTTTCTTTTTTATTCTTTCGTCGAGTAAAACTTTCGCTTATTATTTGCCAATAGTTAAACGTTTCGAGATAATTTACTGCTTCAATTTTAAAGTTTTGGTGGATACTTTAACCTTGACTGTTATGTAAATATATTTTTCATAACTCGTAGTAAACCCGAGTTATTTACGTTCAAGCTAAATTTTGTCCTCGCAATAGTCAAACTACTCAACTTCATTTTTCTAACAAATATTTAGCTCTGTCATTGACATAGATACGTAATTAGTGTCTAACCTGACGTCTATTTTCAGGGTCCAAATGATTATTAACGTTGGAATTGATGAATTTGACTTCCATATAGTTCAAGTATATAGGTAAATAGATATGGATGAATATGGGGATAATTACTTGTTCTCCGTCGACGGCCAAACTTCCGCGCAAATGTATTGATTGCATCTTTCGTATTTCTTCGACGGTTGAGATAGCTTTGAAACAATAGCGATAGGAAGAGATATTATCATAGCAAGCATCCAAACAGTTAGAATCAGAAATTGAGCTTGACGTTTGCTCAATCTGGGTTTCAGGGGCCACATAATGGCAATATAGCGATCTATACTAATCGCAACAAGTGTGTATGCGCTCACCAATACCGATACCGCCTGAAAATAAATATTTCTGTATTAACGAATCATCTCTTTGCCATTGCTACTTCGAAATTTAAACTTTAGGTAAAGACATTCTTTAGGTAAAATATCGACATAATATCTACATAATTTCTAAAATGTACAAGAAGAAGACAGTTAACCCTCACTTGAGAATTTTCGCATTCTTTCTCGAGATTAATCGGAGATATCTTTTTTCTGTCGTTTTATTTGTACTTCACATCTTGGATCTATAGTTCAACGCTAGAACCACCGACGATTAAAGCGTAAAATTTATGTTGATAGAAGATAAAATTTATATTATTATTTATCTTTTAATAGAAGCTATAAGAAAGGTATGTAAATTTAAAAAAAAAAAAACGAGTGTTTGTCTATACTTCGTCAAACATTTTTCGAAGCTCCAAAGTTCAATCCTTCGTCAAAAGTTTGTAACATACATTTATAAAATTATTTACTTACTTAAAACCTAAGAATTTGTCATTTTGGCCACTTTGGTACCTTCAGTGTGAGAAGAAGGATTTCTGTCGAGGACCGTTCCACGTTCCACGTTACTTTCATAAGTTACCAGTTAATTAAACAATAAATAATGTTCTCCTTTCAGTAAGATCAATCTCAAATTTCAGTGTATCATATCATCTTTGCGAAACCATCCGAGAAAATGAATATTCCCATCGCGCGTAATTAATAAAAAGCAGCTTTTCTCACAGACACGGGAAAAAAACAAAATGAAATTCTATACGCGGATGGTGTGGCGATGCTACAGATCTCAGTACATCTGGAATTTGATTTTCGAAAGCGCGTGAAAGGACAGGTCTATCAGAAGGTAACAACCTGTTACTAACGAGCTATCCCTTTGTCATTTAGTAGCAGCTTTGTCTGCGAAGCGATGTTACGATCCGCTGATTCGCGAAATCAATGGTTATAGACGAGTTTCGAGACTCTATTTTCAGCAAAGGAAATTTCTGTCAGTGTTACCTGAATGTAGTTACACGAATATTCTCGAGTATGTTGAGTATAAGGTTACACACTGTCCACTAGTCGCCTATGACCACCGGATTCATTGGGTTATACGAGCCCATTCGCACTTGGGCGCCGAGTTTAGTCATGGTTTTTGGTCGCCGGGCGACATGATCCTAATGATCCTAATATTCGAAGGGAACTGAAATTACGGACGAGATTTTATGCGTATTATAGCTGAACACGAAATGATACGCGTAATCGAATACGATCGAGTTGATTGAAACCAACAAACGTGCGTTGTTCGATTACATATACATAGCTTTTCATGAAACTGGTTTAATCTTTAATTAAACTTTATTTATGGTTTATCGAGTCTCTTAATTTATGAATTTCTTGGGAATCCATTATTGGAATTATGGAAATAATTTTCACGGAGGCTTAGTATTGTTGTATAATGAGGTGAAATTTCATAAAAGTTTAAAGAGGGTAAGAATACAGATAGGAAATATTACATCGTTAGGATAATTTGTGATGAGAGTTGAGAAAAATTTAATGCCGATGTATTATGCATTCTTAATTTTGGCGGAGAAGCTCTTTTCGGGAAGTTTTCTTTAGTAATGTATCTTTTGAAAATTCTTTAGTAATAAATTCCTTTAAGGGATCTTTAGGGTTTCCTATAATACTCAATTTATTGTTCAAATTAAATTGTTTCAACAAGTTTTGTAAGGATTACGGTAAACAATCATGGAAACGCCAAGTGACTAAGGTAAATAAAATTTCATTTCAATCGAAGTGCGAAATTTTTGTCTAAAGGTTGTACCCGACTGATTGTAAAAACAATATTTGTACGAACTTAAGGCACAGAAATTTATAACAAAAATCCTACGAACATAGAGCAAAATTTATTCTCTCTCGTCGAATGTCTTCCTCCAGATTGACTTTCACGGTGTTATCGAGCTCCTAGAATATTTCAGTAAACTCTACTCAAACAAGTGATAGATAAGAGCAACAGACGATCGTTAGCCTTCGTAGATCAATATTTTCAAATGAACTTTTGACAAACAAAGTGAACTCTGAAGTTTGGTTCGAGTCAAATTCATGAAGTCATTTATGAGAAATGCATGGAACAAAAGAACAACGAAACGTTTATTCATCGATCCTGAAGAAAGAAGAATATTCATTGTATTATTTATAACTGATTCTAAATGGAATAATAACTCTAGAGTTTTGGATAAATTCCTAGCGATTGTTTCTCTTTTTTCCTCGGTTTCTATAAGTGTTTCACTACTTGTGCACGGAGCTGGTACATATTTGGCAATCTGTCTGAATAATAGAACGTTCGCGCAAGAGTATATTCGAACAGTAGAACGTTCCGAGAAGAAAAAGAATGAAAACGGGAAAAATATAGCAAATTGGTTAATAGTCTGCCAGTTCTCTTGATCGAAAGAATTTTTCCATACGAGCGGTTTATTAGAATCGGCGCGGAATTCGCGTGTGATTAATGAGAAATCGATATTAAACGGTTAGGTCGGCACTGATATGCGAACAGATCCGGTCATTTCTCCATAGTTACACGAAGCTTGTCGACTAATAAATTGTTCCTCTCGATGGTTGAACATCGCGTCTCCGAATGGCGAGTAACGACACTTGTTAATGTCGACATCGTAACTGGTACTGCATTTCCATGTTCACGCGTGTAGCTACTCTGACTTGGACAACCGAGTAATTGCTTTTGCCTAATTCGATAAAAATCAACGGATCGTTTCGCTATTCGTCGAGTTCGATTTTTCGATGCTTTTCTGTAAAAGCATCAGTTAATTTGATGTAACGGTGAAAATAACGTGGTTAATGTGATTATTAATTCGTGAGGATCGTAGAATACAGAAGGATCAGATTTAGGGATTGTACCATTATTAGGGATATTCATTTCGTTAACAGTCGACTGAAGGTTTATCGTTCGGTGATTGAACTGGAGAATATTGTTTCTCTATAATAAGCTTGAAATGTCTTTTAATATCATTGTAGTTTTAAATAATAATAATAATAAATGTAAATTATTATACAAAGTTTGTTGACCAGTGCTATTAGAGGACAATCGCACTGATTTGTATCTATCGATGGTTAGCTGAAAATTCGAGGAACCTTTCACAATGTGGATTACTTAGATTTACGTCAGCAAAGCGTTATTCCTTTAAAAATGTTATAAGAGATATCTCAATGTCTTACATTCGCTTTTTACTAAAGGTTTATTCTCTCGGTGTGAAGATTTATTTCGAACAGAACACGAAGTGGAAGGTTCATCGGCGAAGCTTTTGTACATCTCCCATAGTTTTCACGATGATATCGAAAAGCTAGAACTTCGAAGTGAAGTTTTTCTTAAGCTTCGGCAACCGAAAGGAATATGACACTCTTATTTTTGTTTTATTCTTGAAAATTCGTTCACGCTATACCATTAAAAATTCAAAGTTGCGAAGATACACGATTTTCGTACGAAGATAAACTTTCGTTCCGCTCTTAGATCTTTTTTTCTACTTTAATACCATCTTTCATACCTTAGGTATAAGAACAGAAAGGCTATCAGGCGCACCTGCAAATAAATTACGATGAAACAAACTTCTGGGCCGAATGGCCAATATTGTAGTATCAGAGTGCTGATGGAGCTGGTTGGTACACAGAAGAGTGCCATCAGGATATCCCCGAAAGCAAGGTTCACGATGAAGAAGTTCGTAACGGTTTTCATTCGGGGACTGCTGTGTACTACGTAGCAGACCAGACCGTTTCCAGTTAACGCGACCACAAAAACGGTGCTATACAGGAAGCAGATAATGCTGCGAAACCATTTTGTTGAAAATATGCTCTGCGATTCGGAGAAATAGTTGCAATCCTCCGGATTCGTTACGTTCCACGCCTCAAAGTCTTGTAGTCTCTCTAGCGAACGATTTACTTGCACGTCCGTATTCATCGTGACCCGTTTATGTGGAACATTCCGACCTGGAAAAAGATTATTCGACAAGTTAGGTAACGATTTCGGCACAGTGTAGATTTAAATAAATAATTTCATTCGAACTAACGATCATTGTCCGTTCGTTGATGCGAATTGAGTTTTCGAATTACGTATCTACAATGTTGGAAATAAACAACGCTGATGTGTTTATCGTTAAAGAGTGAATAATAGACTATGAATATTTATGGAAAATCACGTTTTTATAAATATAATTGAGAAAAGGGGAAAAAAAGCACGGGTACTAGGAATATGTTATATATTTTGATACATTACGTGGCTATGCATTTTGTACCTTCAAATTTCCCATAAGTGCATAAACATCCGCAGTTTAGTTACGTATTGTTATCAAATATTATAGCCGATCGTTACAATCGTTCTTCAATCCTTTGCATCATTTTCGACCCAATTTAGATATTTGTCCGAGTTAAATATTCGAAAATTAAATTGAATTGTATCTAGTAAATTTGTACCTATATCGTATGACATCTGTTGCTCTCATACAAATTACAAATTCTCTCGATTACGATGCTTTTATTTCACGATGCGTTTGTTGTTTATAATCGTCTCTACATTTAATCATCCCAAAATATATAAATCGACCAAGAGTTGACAATTAATTCAAGAATAAACGCTTGAAAATTATTCAGACATTATGAACGAATTAACTGACTACTTGTCCAACAATTTACTCGATAAAACCAATATCAATAGGGAGGAAACTGTGCAACCAGTTAGAACTTGCCACACGACATAAATTTCTAGCTGCGTCGCATTTCGAAATTTAAATGGCGTAACTCAAGGCATTGAGGTTGTTGCAGTCGATATACCACAAAACCAATGTGAATGTGGTTGATGGGATTTCTAGTTTACGAGGCATATTACAGAAACGCTAACTAATGGCACAGTTCCTGCCGAATATCTTTCGCGGAAAACTATTTGGTTAATTTGTCTAGTTTCTACTAGCCTATTCCACGAAATATCAGAAACTTCACCGTTGCAGATTAATTAAAGTTAACTTCCGAACAAGCCAGAGCAACGTGGAAATTATTTCGTTCGTTTGTTTGCTTCTATAGAAGCTAACACAGATCATTATTCTTGCTATTTGGTAGATAATGTAGTAAAAAATTTAAAGGATGTTTTCACGAGTCGAAGCAAAATGAAAATCTATCCATCATTCTCTGGAAAGAAGGAATATTCTTACTGTTTCTCGATTTAACCCTGTCATATATGGACAATCGATGGATTAAGAATATCGAATACTCTTCTGAATTTATCTATAATATTATACGAGAAAAAATTCGATATATCTGAAAAAATCGTCATTTTTACTGAAAAAATTACGTTCATTTATAAACTATTTTGTTTCCAAATATATATATATATATATATGTATATGTTACAGTTTGCATAATTATTATGTTAAATACAATATAAAAATATAAAGACTTATATTATGCATTCAGCAATTGCATTAACATCTGGCATTAACAATTTTATTAATACCACAACGAATGGTAACTAAAGTAGGAACGAAATGAGAAATGAACAAACAAAACTTCGCTAACACTACATGTTGTAGATACTTTCATAGCTTTGACATCAAAGGGTTTGACATATCAAAGGACAAAAGTTTAAATGTTAGTTAAATTGGGCCGCAGAGTACCTTTATTTCCTGTTTCTCCATGACGAACAGAACAACCTACACGCTCTTCCGTGATTGTAAAATGGAACACGACTACTTTCTATTATTTTACCATTTTCTAGTCAAAGCCAATCGGCTTTTCTTTTTAGGTATTTGTTGCGTGAACATCGCAAAGCTTATCTCTTTCACGCCTGCTTACCTTTTCATCGAAACGTGAAAAATTCAATGGGGCATTCTACTCGACGAAAAAGACTTTATCAGTGGTAAATCTCATTTACCAGTGAATTAGGTATTCAATTGCATTGCAGAAAAAAATGGTCGAATTCTGTTTCTGTTCAACCGAGGTTTTAGTTAATTGAGTGAAACTCGAGCCAACGCTCGTTTTGTGGACGAGTAATTCATCGTAATAATTAAAATACGAAATATCACGAATTAACGAATCCGATTCGAATGTAATTTCATCTTCTTCGTTAATACCGGAATTTCATTCGCGTGTGGCGTGTAGATTTAACCATCTGTACCATGTCTCCGGTCCCGTTTCGTTCGTAAAATAAAATTTTCCAAAGAATTGCAACTGTTCGTCAGTCAAACATGTAATTCCGTGTATTTTGAATTAATCGAACAGGAAAAGAGAGAGAGAGAGAGAGACAGACAGACAGACAGAAACAAAAACCTGAATATCACATTGAACCGAAAACGCCATCGAAGATTGAAAAAATATTTACTTTATAAAACGTACATAATTGTTCGAAAATAGAAAGTACCCGCGTTTTTTGTTATTTTTAAAAAAGTTTTATTATTTTTAAAAAAGATTTGATAATTCATTTCAGCGTTTGTTTGTTAAAAAACCACCACGAATATTGTAGATTTGCATTTTGAAAAGGTTAAAAAAACAGCAATAGCGAAGTCATCGTACGGATTGTTTTCTGTGTGGATATATTTTAATTTGCATAAAATTTATAAAGGAGGATCAAATGGCAACCAATAATCAAAAATATTATCGAATGTATTACTCGCAAAAAAAGTTAAAAACTAGAGAATAATTAAAATATCAAATGCATTGTTTATTGTTTGAAAATAGCACGCGTGAAGTTATAATAATTATTAGATTATTTCATTATGGATGTTGCTTCAGGATAAACATCATTGAGAATATCCTAATTTATTTTGAAATGAACATTTTTAATCAAATTAAGTTATAATTAGATTTATCAATAAATTATAATTAAAGTAATTACTTAATAATTATTATTAAATACATAATTTACCAAAAATTTCTAGCTATATAAATTTATGGAGAACTCGTGTTCTTGCTATTTCTGTGCAGATTTGTCAACTTTCAATCAGCGAAAGCAATGAAAGCATTCTTTTCATCGTGTTCTTAATAACAAAAAAGAAAGTATCCGTATTTATGATAAATGAATATGTCTAAAGAATACATAAGCTAGATGGGTCAAGTAATTTCTCATGAACTGTGATTTGCAATCGAAGCATTACGAACAAAAGCAACTGTAATTGAAGTGATTTTCATCCCCTTTTCCTATTCCCCCCATTCTTATTGGGTAAAAAACACTCATTTGTCAAGTTGTCAGTTCTCGACACGCATTTTGTTCCGAATAAAAATGTGAAGAATCATCTGTTTATAAATATGACAGGCGCTGAAAACCAAAATGAGAAGGAAAAGGGAAAACTTCATGTGTGAACGCGTAAGCCGATAACCACTACGAAGTTGAAAAAATCAATTGATGGAAGAGTGAAAAATAAAGGATTACCAGTATTACGAATGTTGAAGTTCTATAGTTTGATCCGTAAGATTTATTTTCCTTCGTTAGATGCGACTATTGCTGAAAACTGGATTTTCAGATATTAAAAAAATGAAAACAATAAAAAATTTCAGTTTTAAAGTACATACACCCGTCGCATTGAAGGATTAAGATTTAATATTTTGTAGAGAAATGTTTTTGGTTAAAAACAGAGACCTCCTAGTTTAGAGGTATTTAATCGTGTATTCAAATATAAATATATTTTCTTCGGATTTTCTGAAATAAAGATTTCTAAATAATCTATTGTATATCAAGACTACAAGGGGGAAATAAACGACATTTTCTATTTTCTTACAGGACAATAGTTTGAAAATTCAGTATATCAGTCAATTAATCTCGTTACCAAAAATATGATTTTATTTAATTTCGAGGCAAAACATGTATTTTTCCACTATCTTCATAATTTAAAAAATATTGCTTGTCATGATATTAAAATTAAAATACCCAAACTCGTTAAAATATTGAAGATATTAAAATATTGTTTACTTTATACTTTTTTCCGTTTTTAGTTATTTTAGAGTGAAATATTCATTTTTCGTCTGAATATTAAAATATTCCTTTTGATGAAACGACATCAAAATAAAAAATCGACAAGCATGTACTGATATCTTCTTTTAGGATTTTCATATCAAAATAGATTTAGAGTAAGAATTTTTTTCATATTTTGCTAAGACGTATACTTGTCAAGTTCTTCTTTTTTTTTTTGGATCAAAAAACCAATTCATTTGTCATGAATGTATCTTGTTGTATCTTGTCTCTAAAAATGTCGAGTTGATATAGTATTCCCTGACACCCTTTGTATACTATACGAAGTTGAATAATCACATTTGTATGCAAATTTGTCGTAAACGCGATAAATATTACAAAATCGTTGCCGTATGTGTGATACTATCTCATATCGTCTTACATGTTATATACATACAATTTAACAGAAAGTTATTTTTAAATAACATGTTTTCAGTCCTATCGTAGATTATGTTTTCACATTATACAACTTCGGTGCGTATTAATACCAGACATGTACGTTTTCCTCGTTTTCTAAACCTTCTACAAGTTACATTCGTGTTTATTCAGATGTGCGTTCTTTTTGCATATTCGGTGACAAACGATATCATTTGTTAAGAAGTTCTGTCGTTCCAGAAATTTTAGCATAATCGATCGCATACGCGGACTGTGACTCAATTCATAACCACCAGTTAACGTCACTTACGATTTCTAAAATTACTCGTAAAATTATATTAAGACGAGTGGTATAATACACGACAGTAATTTGTCAAAATATTTACAGAAGAATGTAACGTGATCGATATATCAACTATGGCAGCTGAAGGTTAATTTTATCGAATAAATGTTATCTTGTTTCGGATTATTCACCTGATGCATTTCGCCACTCTATAAATTATACCGGGCTCTGTGTGAAGAGATAATACCAGTTAATCTTGCGTCTGATGTGCAAATTTTCGTTTCATTGGTGTTGGGTCAGTATGTATCTTTCATAAGCCAGTAATCTATGGGTCGAAACACAGATAGAAATACGATTAATCGTATCAACATTTATCCAAAATCTAAATTTCCATCTTTGGTTAATCATTTATCTTGTAATATCGCGTCGAGTTTTGAATATTTCTACCTTGAATTAAGGCAAAGTTTTGAATATTTTGAAAAAGATACGCTGTTACAGATTCCAATAATTAATTGTTTACTTGAGTGTTTATTAAAAGGAAGGTAAGGCAAGGTGCTGGAGGTGCTTCACGTAAAATCGAAATTTCCATTTCGCGTTAAAGGGGGTAAGTTAAAAAGAATAGTCATGAAAAATTAATGAAGCAAAAATTAGTCAACGCCCTAGATATTTGGATCGAGCTTGTCGATGGCTATATCCAATAGGTCAGAGGATTCTGTTCCCGAGAGATCCGGAAATGGAAACGATGCCATATTTTCATGCGATATTTACGTTTTTGTGCTGTACCACCTACCAAAGGTATTTTCAGGTACTGTTTGATTTGTTTTACACTGGAATGATTGGATATGGTAAATCGCCATCTAAAAATGTAAAAGTATAAAAATATAATATATTCTTTATGTCGATACTCGATTTATTCGAAATTCTACATATATACGATTTCTATCTCTTCCGTAGACTCGTTCATTATTTATTACTCTCTTATTCGTTTGTCTTTCTACTTATTGTTCGCGGTTCTATCTCTTTTATATCGTCACACATATCTGTTTCTTGTTATCTTATTTTACCATTATATTTTCTCTTGGGATTAATGCATAATTAATACAGTTGGTGCAATAAATTATTTACTTACTTGCTTAGTTACATTTTCTTTTGGGATTATAGAATTCATGATACAATTATCACGATATCAATTGCCAATTAAATTTAAAGCGAGATTTATTCATATCGAAATGAAATTTTTAATTAAATGAGAATTAAATTTAATTAAACGTATAACTTTTTAAACATCCGTAGTGCAGTGATAATTGTTAATTGATAATGAGTAACCTGTATATGAGAAAATGTAAAACTGAGCTTGTTACGAATGAATCGATGAACGTTACCTCTTCACCGTCGCAATTTTAGGATAAAATATCGCTCCATAAACATGGTAGATAACGATGAACGTGCTAGATGCATGTATCTCGAGGCGTTAAGGATCAAAGGTCAAATGTTCTACGTACGTACACCGAAGATATACGATACAAGGAAGTAGGGCCATTTCCATTTCAACCTGTCTTGTTAATGGTATACTTTTTGTTAAAATGTATGTAGTTTGCAAATATTGAGCATTTGTTGATCCTTAAGCTTGTATGCATACCCACGCTATGTTCAGATAAATTGACTGGGGAGTCAATCACCACTTTCCCCTGAGAATTTTTCTTCTATCGTTTTATCACACGAGGGAACCATCTAACGATCTACACGGTGGCTCACAGTCAAGTTAAAACCGGTAAGAATAATCGTTTTCTTTTATAACATTCTGAAATATTCTGAACGTTACAATCCTGAATCAGTGTAACATTTTGGATGAAACGCTTTAAAGTCAACGTTATGTATTCGTTCGATCAAAATTAATCTTTGACATTAGATTATTATGGCTTTTTGCTTAATTCCAGGATTTTTCAATATTTTTACACGTCAATCGAATTTATTATAACCGTGTCACTCGCGCTGGTGTTTTTATTCCTACGTGAAAGTTCATTCTCCGTGAAAACTGACAAAATTTGGCTTGCAAAATAACTTTTAAATTTTTTACTTTATTTTTCCATCCCGTACGTCATATAAATTTACACCTTAAACAAGCAATTTTTACTTCAAACTCCATATATTTTCAAGTGTCGTTTCGTAACAATGAATAAAGAAACGATATTATCTAATAAATTATTACGATATTATCTATTATATAAAAATATTACACCTGTACATTTTCTTTAAATTTCGTTATGACATTCGCTTTAATTAGTGTGAAATTTCGCATAAATTGGGTTGCCTGGAAAGTTCGTTCCGATTTTTAAGGAAGTTGGTCGTCATGAAAGATCGTATTGAAAAGTTTTTTGTTAAAAATCCTTCCGAAGGAAAAGGTTCTGGAGGAATGGAATATTCAAGTTGCGTGAAGGATGGAGAATGGTTGTGGAACAAAGTGGCCCATATATAATTCAGTAAATGTATATCGAACCGAAATGTAAATCGGAACGAACTTTCCGGTCGACCCAATACTATTTCCAATATATATATCAGCAATTTTCTGAATTTTTGACTTGTCCATTTCTATACTTATGGTTGAGATTGAAAATATTCTGTTCGATAGCATAATATCAGGATCAAGCATCCTTTTTCTTACATGTGCAAATTTTATGAATCTAAATAAAGTAATTGTATTTTTACCATAAATTATTAATTCTCCAATGGAATGAAATCGCTAAAAATTCAACTCTGTTTTATATTTATTATTGCAAACTTCTTTTTATTATCAATGTTACTCATATATTATTATCATACTTATATACAGAAATATTTGATATCTTCTCGAAAAATTTATTGCATTTTCTTATACCTTGATCAAAAATCAATTATCGTTTATGCGTTGCATGCAATCGCTATAGTTACGTAACGTATGTTCCTTGTACGTCAAAAATACTTGTCGTTACTTGTACGTTACTTGTATGTAACATTTGACCCGAATGACTTAATTGGAAAATCCAACAGACATTTCTGATCTCGATACACGCAATATGTCGTTTATCATCGAAACACAGGTATTAGCGTGTAAAAAGATCGAATTTTTCCTTCCTTATATCGCGAGAAATATCATAGCGTGGAAAAGACAGATCTGTGAACAAATCTTGAATCGACCTCCTTCGAATCCATCACTGTCCAAGCTTAAAACTTGCCTACAATGACAAGCAGATAAGACGAAAGCAACATTTCATTAAATCTTCTTTTTGTAGCAATGTCAGATTTTTCCCTCTGATTTCTTTCACGTGATCCTCCAAAACGATCATAGATTTTTCTTCGTTGTACTCTCGTTGTGGAAAAAAATTCGTTTAAACTTCTCCAATTTGTCAATTTACCTTCTGCTTGATGTAATTTCATGCAGTCGATTTTTATTTCGTCAAGACGAGGCAGGTTCGATTAGCATTCGTGGAAACTTATTTAGCAAATATTTGTACAACCGATGAGTTGGAAA
The DNA here is from genome assembly GCA_014737535.1 of Bombus cullumanus. NCBI lineage: Eukaryota > Metazoa > Arthropoda > Insecta > Hymenoptera > Apidae > Bombus > Bombus cullumanus. The sequence continues at coordinate 3,578,971 of JACXIX010000011.1, forward strand.
GTACCATCATTCGTACTGTACCGACGAACAAATTCCATCCAGATTCGTCTAATGGGATCATCCTTTATCGTTTTAACTGCATTTGCGCTGAATTTGTATCATATAGTTGCATCAGTTTAAATTATATGAATTTTTGTTTACTCTCCATTTATTTGGTATTTCTGGAGCGATAGTTCTACTGTAATAGATATGTAATAGATTCTACTTAGTATTTTTATGAAGTCTGAAAAATTGATGTTTTTTTATTTTTTTATTTATTTAATTATATATAGCATAAGATTAGTTTAAATATAATATAGAGAGTATTCCATAGCATAAGGTAATCTGTGCAGTATGAAGAATATTCTCGATAGGTTTCATCAGAAAATTCCGAAAACTAATGAAGTTATAATTAAAATTGCAAGTGTTCATGCAAAGTTTCTTGATAAAGTGAATGAAATCTTTGAAATGAAAGCTGAATCTGCAAACTTTAAGCGCATTCCTCTCGAAACTTTCTTTCCCATTTTCAGGATTTTCGATAATCTGTAAGTCTTTAATATTGTTTCACGAAATTCAGTAAAAAGATTTCTCTTTCTTCTCGCGAGAAGAAGATTTCGAAATAGTAAATTTAAAGAGAATTATTTATTTATACCAACCATAAACTTTCAATAATAATAGACCGAAATTTAAATATAAATAAAGTTTCGTTCCCAGATGCAGTGGACAAATTAAATGTATCGAATCTTTTTATTTCCACGCTAAAAATGAATAGAAATTTAAACCTCTCTATATTCAGTATTCTTTTCGTTCCGTCAGAAAGAAAGACGGACGAGAGTCTGAAACAATACTTATTTCGTCAAAAATAAGTCATGCGAGAACATCATATAAGATATTTTTCCGTAGATACATACATAGTTCAACGTTAAAATACACTTTGATAAATCAATGGAAAGAGTTCCAGTGATACACATCTACGGTATGTCGAACGCGAAAGTACATTTCGATGGAGCAGTCATATCGATTTCCTGATAGACGTTTGAACGTGCTTTTGGAATCATCTGTTTGCGTTTAGACATTTCAATAATAGCTCTGCGTCGAAGATTTTCAGCCGAATAATGTGAATGACAAGCTGAAGGTTCATTCAGCGATATTCGTCGTAATAATTGGCATAATTGTAAATGTCCAATAATAGGAACATCTTTCTATCATTTTATCATTATTATTCAAAATATTTGGTAACAACATTGCACCAATGGATACTTTCCCCTTGTTATCTTATAATATAAACGATTTCTCATTAATTTATTGCGTTTCTATTAATTTATTTAATTTATTGTGTGCAGTATTAATTTACGAATAAATACTACACTTCCTTAATCAATTTAAGAATTTTGTTATTTAATCCTGTGTAATTCCTGCGAAACTTTCAAAGCAACGAAATCCAGGCAGTGGTTGTCTGGCATAGTTACATGTAAGCTCATTATTCTTCGATGATAGAAATGTTATACGGAAAAGTTATTAGGAAGAGAAAGAATTCATAAGCTGTTACTAAACTCGCGGAGAAGCGAAATTTCTACTTCGCATTACGTATAATATTCCAATAAAACGTGTGCTTTCTTGGTAAAGTTCGCCTCTTATATTACCTCGTTAATCGTACGGATGTGTAACATAAGTTGTACAAAAGAAAAGTTTTGCACTATTCGCTACTTTTTGTTTGTCTAACTTTTGATATTACGGAAAAACAAAAAAGGATGCAACTACTTAACACGTTCATTATTTTTCTAAAATATAAAAATATATATAGTCAACTATATACATAATCATCTTTCATTTTATATAGGAAATAACAAACGGATGTTATTTCCTGAAGTGAAAGAAAGATTGTATTTATACGAAGAAAGAGAAGTTTCCGCCGTCAAGAAATATCCACGCAAACTTTATTAATCCCCCTTCGAAAATGGCAGAACGTTTCAATGGGATTTATTATAGGCCGATATGGATACCGCAAATTCGAACTTGCTCGCAATCGGATCGAAATTACAATTTCATCGTCCGCCGGAAATAATGTTAAGTGAGAGTTTAATTCCAATTTCGACTAATCTAACTGAACGTGTTCGTAGTTACGGGAATACTTTTGTAACTTTTCCACTACGGATATAGAACGATCCCTTTTTCCCTGGTATTTGAAACGCAAATTCTCGACGATTGCATGTTCGCAATTTGAAAACCGATCTCGTTCAAAGAAACTACCACGCCAATTTCCTACCGCGTTATAAAAGTGTACACTTAACTCAACTATAAGGTTGATTGTTTCACTTATCAGATGTTATCAAGTTGCACTTTTCCATGACGTGTATGAAAATTCGAGGGGAATCGTTTCACGTTTAAGTATAATTTCTTTGCAATTTGATTACGCTTTCGAAAAATTTACAAACAATTATTATCAACTCATTTTTATTAGTTACTGATCTTTTATATTAAATAATTATTGCGTAATTATTTTACCAGATAATGTCTGAGAATTATATAAGAATGATTCGAACGACTTTCATTAATATAAAAGGCAAGAAATAATATCAATTCTTATAAGTATGTGAATAATTATACTATTTTAGATAAGAGAAACTAATCTCCACTGTGTCTATAACGTTGTTCCAATTTTAGACAAAGTCGTTCTAGTTACCACAAGTGATTCAAATTCTTTCTCAGATTGTGCCCGAGTAGATTTATTCTATTGTTTCAGAAGAATTATCTGTCGTCTGACATGACATTCCATTAAATGGAACTAAAAATGAGATGAAGTGGGACAAAAGTTCTTTCCACTTGCAACGTTTTCCAGTCAAATGACGTTTTAAAATTAATGCAGAGAAATCGTACGATTAAAGTGTCTTTCTTACTGAAATTATATTTTTGCGTTTCTGTTAGATACGTTCTCGTTCATCCTTTGCTCCTTTTCTTGTTCCTTCTTAAATATTGTACACTTTTTAATATTTCGATATCTGCTAAATTACATAATTATTTTAACAAGCACGTTATCATAGCCATTCACTTTTGGAACAGGTGGATTTGTATCGTTTTTTTCACTGAACCATCTCATTTCTTTCTTTCGTAAAAATTATTATTACCTTTAAACTTATTTAAATGGATATAAGAATTAGGTTACACGTTCGTAAATCAAATATCAATTATTCTACGTAAAATTGATCGTGCCAGTAAATAATTTTTTCAATTTTTATACAGACTGTTTTTCACTTTTGTTCATGTATATCGATCCGGGGTAGCGTGTTATTGAATTCCAGTGGAAACGATCGGTTAAGGTGACTCGAGGTGCGCGAATTACATTCGTTGCGGTGGAACTTTCCACATAAATTCAATTTTCATCCGGAACTAGCGCCTATTAGTCCGGTGGAGAAAATGGTACGTACACCGGTGTGGTCGTATTAAATCGTTGAGTGGATTTACATCTACTTATTGTATTTTACCAGTTCACCGTTCTCGGATTACTGAAATTCCAATGAAATGTAATTTTCCGACCTGTTTACCGCGAGAAACATGAAATTAGCGAGAAAAGAGAGACATCAAATTGTTAGATAATTTTCAGTTTTTAATTATTGAAAAATTTTCATCTCTATCTAAAAATTATTCTTCCAGGATCGAATTGCAAATTTTTGACAGGAAAAATATTATTTTATTAATTATTAATAATGGAAGTAGATTCTGTTCTGATGTTTTCGACAAACAAAGGCATAATAAATTAGAATTTAAATCCAGCTGTACCGAAAATAAATACATTCATCGTTTAGCTGTTATTATCGAGTTAATTTTAATTCGAAGTAATGTTGCTGCCGTAATTATTTTATTCCAGAATTTATGCGTTTCGATAAAAAGGTCAGAGAGTAGAGAAACAAAACGGTAATCGGAATGTTGCAAAAAATTTCTATGTAAAACGAAGATCTTTCTGGTAAGAGATTAAAATGTCTATAATAAATACAGATAATAAAATGTTACGATGTCACAAAAATAACAGACAAATTATGTTTCTGTTATATCAGCAATTAATAAAATGTAAAGGATAACCATACAATAGCAGAGAATGTATTAATCATTTTTTAAGGTACGCGTATCATCAAATGGAATAAAAGGGATAATACTTTGACATATATATCGTGTTTTCTGTTCATGGAAAGCATTGTACAATGAAGTAGCTAAAGAAAAGCTGAATTCGAATAACGGTACACGTATAACCGGGCGACAGTGACAGCTCTGCTAACCACCCTCGACGCTTTAATCCCACGTGCTACGAAATTCGGATATTTTTGTGCCGTTTCTATGGAGCGATACTGAAATCCATGGTAGTTTAAACAGCCGACAGATCTACATAGTTAATGAGACGCAGGCAGGGGCTGTTCTTCCTAACACTTTTGTCCTTTTCATTCCCCACATGTCGGACAAAATATCACCTCACATAATATCCACAGTTTTCCTGCATTTCCAGCCAGAAAGAAGGGATTCGTCGTTTTTCGACACGTGTAAAGTTTTCTTCTTTCCATGCTGGCAATTTCTATCGATTTCTAGTACATTAGTAAGTTTGGTAACATTAGTAACATTAGCAACATTGGTTCGTTTAGTTATTTTGATAAACATTACTATTATTGATGAGTTAGGATAAATGGTTTTATTTAAGAAATTGCGAAGAAGTATAAAAAGGAGAAACAAATAGATTTACACAAAAATGTTTCATAGCCTTTCTTTGTACGTTGTGCTTTTGTATTCGACATTGGCTAATGATTGAATAAATATTATTATAATCCTGAGATTATTAAAAGTTTACGGTATGTTATTAAATTTTTTGCGTTTATTCATTAAAGACAAGTCGGAAAGATATTAAAACTCTATTTAACCAAACTACTACAAACTAATGAAATTTTATGTTTGTACATTTGAAATCATATTTTATATTACAATTTATGTAATATAACATAATAGCACGATGTATTGAATTAATAAAATAAACTGAGAACTGGGAAATTGATAGGAACTTATTTCTAAATATTTACTCGTTTTCTTCTGGCTTCAATGATAAAACATTCATTTGAAATACTGAACCTTAATCTGTAAACCGTAGTATGGGAGTGCTGAACAAGCTGCATTTTACTTGAACAACGTTGGCACGAATGAACAGGCATTATAAATTTATCAAGAAAATGTAAGCTTTAACTTAACCTCTCTTCCTTTTTATTTTATGGAACGCCAGCAACAAACTGTTGCAATATATTTAATCTTCAAATTCTTGGCCGAAGCTCTGGCACGAGAACGAAGACGATTTATCTTCGCGTTAAACGTGAATTTTTCAGTATTTTGTACTCGACATTATTTTAGACTCGATTTTTTTTTTTTTTTTGTAACGATCGTTAAAATATCCTTCCAGAAAACAAAAGCTTCGCGGACGAGTCCATGTCTCGCTGACACGATCTTGAAAAGTTTCCGCATTCTCAACGTTGAAGAGTATTTCTTGCTGTGTTTATACATTCCCTTCGAAACTCGGGCGAACTCGTAACTTTCGGATACTTTTGGCAGCTATGGACCAACATTCGCGGGAAGTCGACCAGATACTTTGTTTCTATATCTTTGGCTCGGAAGTCTCGGCTCGGAACAAGAATGCTTTGTGCATTAAGCGCCGTGCTTTTACCATTCAACTAGACGCAGTTCAAAGGATTCCTGAACTAGAGAAATCAGCAACTATGCATGTATCGGTTTCATTAGTATATTGGTCAGAATGGAATGTTTATTAGCTTACACATTATCATAAGTTTTACAAGCAGCTGGAATATATTACGATAAGTGGTAGAATTAATTATGAGACGAAACAAACGGAATAATGCTAGAGACTATAACAAATTACATATCAGTGACTAGGAAATTGCAAATTTAACTCATTATTATAATCTTCCATTTAATGTTGCAATTATGGCATTTTTGGTTTGTTTTAAATATTTGAGGATCTTAAAAATCACAATGAATGCTAGATTTATGTATCGTTTTATTTCCAAGAATAAAATAACAGTATGACTGGAAATCTCTGTAATGCGATTCGAAAAAATAGTTTTGCACAAATTGTTTCTCTTATCGTAAATTCGGCAATCGTATGATAACTCCGTCGATTTTGTAACTGCGATCCGAGTAATTTCACATTTTTGATTTACGTTTTTGTCTTTTTTCTCAAGAGCGTGTGACGATAATCCTTCAGAAGAATCGAAGAGGTGACGAGAAGGATGCGGTTAGCTATATCGTTCCGAGGAGTTCGATGCGAGCCTGACGCGAACACGCTTGAAGCGATCTCGATAGGAGCACTAGTTCAAGAATCCGCCAGGGGAAATACGATGCATAGACGGGAAGTTACAATCGATGTGGTACGGAAGTCGAAACGCCTTCCGCCTCCTTGCTGTGTACGCGCCTCGAACCGAGGAGTCACAAGCACAAACCGTGGCACTGCCAAGACAAGATCTTCACATGCGCCCTGCGAATATCTATGGCGCACAGCGAACAGCATAGTAGTTCAAGTTAAAATTAAAGCGAATAACTGTTCAAAATCCTAGACAAGACACGATGCGATATTAGTGAGCGATATTCTTGTAGCTTCTTTGCTCGATGTAGCTATCAGTTTTTGTATAATTCCGGTCTATTGTAGCGTAAAATTTCGTTACATAACAGTTTCGCCTAACATTAGAAGTTTAAAATTAAGTTGCGGTTATTTTAGTAGAACACCGTTGATCGTAAATTGCGTTTGGATTTTACTGAGTGGTTCCGGCATCTGGGATACTGTTCCGCACAAGCGACGTGATACTACTGGCTCCTCCGTAACCATTTTGTGAGAGGAACTCAGGCAACCGTTCGTTCCATCCTCTGGTCACGTACTGGAGAGTGTGAATTGGCTCCTACTGTCTTCTCTATCCTTAATATATGTGTGAAGTAGAACGTTACCGAATCGTCCAGCATCTGATGTCTCGTCTCGTATATATGGCAGGTTATTATCGGTTGGTCCGTAACGATTTTACGACACGAATACGTAGTCGACCGTTCGTACTTTCTGGCCACGTCCTGAAGCGTATACATTTTATCGGAAGAAGTATCAGCATTTGTTGCTTGATTTTCAGAAAAGCGTCGTATATGAGCTCGTAACTGAATGTTTGCGATGAAACCGAACACTGTTGAGATCTAACATCCGATACAGGGGCAAGTTCTCGGTCTACGTCCCTCGCCATAAACTCTTAGGCGTTGCGATGGACTAAGACGTTGTGTGCGTCTTCATCCGGATCGATTTCAGCGGAGATATTTGGTTGATGAGAGGAACGTCGAATCACCGCATTATTTTATTTATCAGGTGCTATTCCTAGCTCGTGTCTATACTTATTGCAATTTCCACCTTAAATACAAGTAGGAAGATGTAGAGGGTCATATGTAGAGATCACTATAAAACGTGGGTATGACACAGGATCACTATAGTTGTAGGATAGCGTAATTATTGTATCGTCAGGACAAGCGTAAGAATTAATATTTTGTTTCGGAACGATTGTAAAACGTGCGCGATTATTTGTACCATCACGAAACTAGAATACATTGAGAATACATTGTCATATAAATTTGCTCCATAGAAATTTCATACTATCATATAAATGTGCTCCACATAAATTTCACATTGTCATATAAAGTTGCTTCAACTTTCTTTGTCTGCCGATTAGACGCTTCCCGCTATTCAGTGCCTGGAAGTTTCCGAAGTCTCGTCTTGGTCAGTCTACTTTAGTGAGTGATTTCCACTTGTACTTCTCGAACTTACCGCCTCTACCAAAAGCTAAGGTAAATCCGTGTCCGAACTACAACTTCCGAATTCCGAAGTAGAATAAAGAAAAAACAATGGTTACTAGCGTACATATATTATCTGTCTAAGCGTACGTAGTAGTTAGAAATGGCAAGATATTCTTCAACAGGAGTTTTGCTTCAACCTGTATTGAAATTCGCAGTTAGAGATGGAAAGGTTATTTTTAACAATGTTAACAATTTCACTTTGTTCGGTTAAAATTTTCAATCGGAGACGATTGGACAAATTTTGACAAGATTTTCATTTCACTCGGTCATACGATTTTATTTTAACATGATCTTTATTCGTTTGCAGAAATTTATACATAGAGACGACTAAGTACTTTTAATAAGAATTTTGGTTAATTTACTTGCAACGAAATTTATAATTAGAAATGGCAAGGGAAGTTTCGAAATAATTTTACTTCGTTTAGGTGTATTGAAATTTTGCAACTGGGTGACATGTAACTATCAGCAATAGCTTCGTCCGACGTTTCGAAGCTGACACGTTATGATATGTGATAATGTGACATTTTCGATGAATAATTTCACGACACGTTTAATGACTGACAGACTGCAGAATTTCCAGAATTCTGAAACGAAATTAAACAAACCTTCAATTTTCTTCCGCTGTGAAAAGGTACAAAATAATGTAACATTTTTCAAATAATTCTCAATACAAGCGAATTAAAATAAATAAGATCTCCCAGAGCAGAGAACATTTGTCTAACTAGTTTATTAACGAATGGCTAGATCTACTTAAACATACTGCAACGTAGACCAGAATTTACAGAAGCTATTTACCTACATAACTTTGTACGAATTTAATCTACGACGAAAGTTGCAAGTATCCTTAACGATGGGAATTATTAATAATGAAAAGCAAGATGTAATCCTCTTTTGGTATACACACAAGGAAAGTTCTATGGATGTAACATGTTTTAGCATCATTACGTCATACATTACGTAGATACATTTTAAAAACTGATAATATGATATGGCATGTCACATACATATAATTATACATAACATTTTCTATATTATTTGCATCGAATGTTAAATGCAAAATATTTCAGTAATTATCATTTTTTTTCTTTTTTTACAAAAGCGTACAGTCGCCTGTGTATTTCACATTTAATTCATAAAATACAATTTTTCATTCTATTTCATTTAAAAATCATTAGATTATAAAATGTACTGAGTTTCCAGCGAGATCGATTACTTGTCTGTACAGTATCTGAGATAGAATTTTTAGGTTTTAAACGTCTCACGATATATCGACGTGCTGAAACGGGAGATTAATGCACTTTTCAAACGCTGGACACATAATGTGTTACACTTTATAACACTGATAACTAAATTTTATCGTGGATGAAGAATAACTGTATGCTGATTTTGCATCACAAAGTGTCATTTGTCACATCACCTTTGCGTCACATCTAAGTACTACGTTCTTTCCCCAGTTTTTCTAAATTTTCTCCGATCATTGTACTTTGCACAAAAAACAGTATCTTTAACAATGAAGGACAGAAAGTAAAGAGAAGTAGTCTTTAAAATAGATACACTTCGCGCAGCCACGCTACTTCCACATAGACGCTTTCAAATCTAAGAAAGAACGCAGCTTCTTTCATACTAGCGACGACACCTCAGAACTTTTCATTCTATTACGGTAAGTCTCTTCATCCTACGTTCGTTCTATGTTGTATGTTCATGTAATAAACAATTTCAATACAAGCTACGATGCCGTTCTTTCCTTCACTTCCCGTTAGGATTTCACTCAGAATCATTGTGTGAGACGAAATGATCCTCGTCATACTTATATAGTAGGTGGAAACGATATAGCATAATCACAAATTAAAGCATTAAGAAAAGACATGCATTGACGTAGCTTTGTTCATGATTCGTAGAGACAATTTTCAAACTAATATTCTGCTTATAACCGTCTATTAAATTTATATAATATTAAGTCCCTTCTTGTTCAATAACTATTGCTGTTTATGAAAAATATAGGTCTGAGAATCATAGTATATGTAATATGTAAGTGAGTCTAGCATTATAGTTCATGAAACAGTGTTCTGTGTTTATCGTTACAAAAATTTATTTTTTGATGCCAAGGAAACGTATCGCGGTAAAGAATAAAATTAGCACTTAATTATTTATGAAACTGAAGGGACGATACTTATGAGGTTTGAAGTACGTGACTAAATTCAAATTCTCCGAATTTCCCGACTTGATAGTTCAAGTGACTTCTTGCTGCTTTTAGTTAATGTGCAAATTAATGGAACCCGCCCTAAGTTCAGGGACAATGCTGAACGCAACACGTGATCGATTCCACGCGTGTTCAGGCAGTTTGTGAATTTTACACGCCGCATTATCCGTGCACCTACTGCATAAACCTCGGCAACGTGACAGGCATTAACGCGTAACCATAACACTCGAGATATCGCGTGCCGCTAAATTACACCGGGGATGGCTAACCAGGATAAACGATCGATATTTGCTAATGCTTCTCATAGTGTAACATTATTCTTGACGCAATCTGAGCTACCCTGGTGATAGTAGATATCTTCGAAGAACGTGCAAACAGCTCGAAGATCATAAGGAACCGTCTTATCTAGATGAATATGCAACATCCTCGATCTATCACGCGCGTTCCGACTAGTAAGTACACTGCTTTGGTAACACGCACGTTTCTTTGCCAATAGATGTGCGTGTGTACGTGTATGTGTGTATGAGACTTGTTTGCTGCCAACAACCAAGTTTCAATACCTAGGTTTTCTTGCATAATAATTTACTAATTAATAAAGTAAGCGAATTGACGAGTAATAAATTGTAGGCCATAGACCTTTTGGATGTGCGCGAAATTCGATCGCTGTGGATCCAAGTTTCATTACATATCCAGGTCCTTTTGCGCTATAATTTATAACTATAGTATTTTTATATTATAATTTATAATATTCGCGAATCTATAAGTGGCAAGTTGTAAAATTCACTTGTGAAATTTACTTGTAAAATTTTCTTCGTTTTGTTATGAAATTTTTACAGGAGAAAGGCATCTCAAACGCTGATAATAAGAACAAGTTTTATTCGTATTCTTTTCCAAGAAAACAAAAGAACGCTCTAGCATCTTTAATTTCAGCAAAATATTCATCGTGTCATACATCTGTTGCGAGCATATCTGTAATTATATCGCAAAGATATTGCACTTGATTAAGTCATGAAATCGTGGACTTTATGACAACGGACGTCATGATAACTTTCTGTTATCAGCATCTGAATTGATATTAATAATTTGTAGTTTGTGAATTGTACTTCACTGACGATATTAATCCAGTCGTGCAGGAGGACTCTAAAATATTGTGTACTATCGAATACTCTCGAATATTCAAATACAAACTTTCTTTGAAACATTTGAGAAAAGGAGCAAGCTTTCGTTTCACGGGTCGATACGGAAAAAAGCGAAGAAAAATCAGTAAATTATCGCTATGTATACTAACTATAGCAGCGCACGTTTGTATTTCTTTGAGGATTCTGACTCGGATTTGTGACGTGCGTAATGAGTGTGTTGAACCTTATGAGGTATGAGAGTAGTGTGGTATGTAATAGGATGTAATGGAGTGACTACGATGGAGAGAATTGATCTTTTTCAGAATTTGAGGGATGGATCTTGAGATATATAGATTACTTGTCTGACCATGTATACGATTCTATATACGACCACATATAACAGCGTGCGGTTTGAGGAGAATGGCGTGTTGATGAGGATAGAGGATGATAGAGAGCGTTAATTCCTTTTTTCAGAGCTCGAGAGATGGAGCTTGAGAAATATAAATTGGAAGATGTGTAGCATGTGCTGGAGTTGATTTAAAGGGTTTTGAAGAAAGATATTTTCCTAATAAATCCACGATTCATTTTTTATGCTTTTCCTTGGCTTTATAGTACATCCTTCTGGTGGATTTTTATTTTGTTTGCATGTGAATTACATTGTCGAATGTAGTATAGGAAAGTTGAGTGTGCAGAAGTTGAGTACAAGTATGCTTCAGATATGCATGGGTCGTAACTTAAATACTGAAGATATTATTTTAATTATATGATTATACCTCCTACGTTGACAGAGAAATGTTCCCATATGTGTATTTTGAAACCTCGCATAGAATTCAGTGAACTGAATTCACGTAATTTCTTCGTTCTCATACCTTTTAATTTTAAACTAAAATTCTTTACACACGCGCTGTATTATTTTTATTATATATATGTAAAAAAGAATCAATTGCACGATTTAATATTCTTATGAAACCATTTTAATTACTTACAATATTTTTAATTATATTCTTTCCGATACTAATTTATTAAATTCAAAGTTTTAAAAAAAAGTATTATTTTTTTAGAAACATTGTTGATTACTTGATATATGGCGAAGATACGCGTGTCCGTACGCCACTTATCAAAGTAAGTCTAAAATAAACACACGCGATTTAAATCAATCGATCAGAACCGGTGTACATTCGTTATATACGTATGTAGAAAGCAATCACCGTAGATATTTCATGTCCTAGCACGCGATATACCGTGCAGGAATTTTAACACGATTACAGTGAAAATAACTGCTTAAGCTACATTTGTCGAAATACGCGATTCTAGTTTTTTGTCCCTTCAAGAGTTAAATAAACGTATCGACTCTGATTTCTGAAATGTTTCAGGATTTCAAAAAGGATAATGACTTCCTTAAGCGAACAAATATTTTACTTACTAAAGATTTTTTGATATTTTGTTTAAGAACGAAAACATTGAAATTCTTTAAACAAAAAATCGTCTATCACGACACAAACACAGAAAAATTTTGTTTACAAAAGTAGAACATCCTTAGAAAATGTCAGCTAAAATGGAATTTTATGTTTCTATGGGACGCGTGTTCACAAAACTTTTATTCTTAATTCTCTTACAAAATTCTCGCATAAAATTCGCGTGCTTTTTTTGTCACAACACACACGTATGCGTGTAGCTTGACTTTTTGAAATTAGTTAGCCAAAAATAAATTTTCATTATTTTTTGCAAATTTTTCCCCATTCACATTTAAAACTGAGATATTCAACTTCGCAAACATTTTTTTCTTCCATTTTAATACTCATCGTCTTCGCGTACGATTTCTAGGAAGGAATTTCTCTTTAGAAATAGTCCGCAAATATTCCACTAAATCTTAGCGTTCATCTCATTCTTGTCTTCTACAAGAACCTACAATTTTACGGAATTCATTTCCGCCTCATAAAACAAACGCATTTAAGACACTTTTACTACGTGATTTGTTACGATCAATAATTAATGAGCAATCTTGCGGAAAAATTATTATTTGTCTTTACATTATCAGAAACGTACACCCAATTCTTCGTTTTATCACAGCTAATCAATGTTTATGGTCTCGGTTTGCCTTACGCATTCACGATCGAGAAAACCGGATATCTCGGCAATACGTGAACACAAAGAACCGCGAAATTACTTGGGTGCTTTCTAAAGATTGACTGATTTTATAATGAAGAAAAAAGAGAAAGTGAGAGAGAGAGAGAGAGAGAGAGAGAGAACAGTCTATAGAAAGATTAATGTACAATTTCATTTTACGTTGAGTCTTATAGCTGCGTGTTGTTTACAGCTGCGAACACAGGACTTGTCTCAAAATTATTTCAGATAAGATTAAGATTTGTTAATCGTTTGCGAATTATCTTTCGTGACAGTGACGTTTCTTTTTTCTCAATGAAAGAGAATTATTAGGTCGTCCGAAAAGTTTCCTTCGTTTCGTAAGATGATAACAGATGAACAACAATTTCTGTTTTATATCATTTTATTGAATTAGGTATGATCCATTGCGTTCTATTTCTAATATTATGTTCGTGCATAATTCAATAAATTAATATAAAACAAAAAATATTGTGCGCCCATTATTTCTTTATAAAACGAAAGAAACTTTTCGGACAACCTAATACAAAATATCTGCCTCTATCTTTAAAATATTAAAAAGCAAATTTGTACTGTAGATATATGAATCCCATATGCGTTCATTTATTTTCTATCATAACATTATTCTTACCTACTAACGCAGCAACTGTTAAATGTCACGTATTATCTCGAGGACGCTTTTATAATAATAGAATAAGTCTCATCTTCGTTTCAGAAGCATTTATCTCAAGTAATCCGTTGGGTTTAATGGCGAAAGAGATTTAGCTTCTGTTGAATGTTCCATTGCGGATGAAATATAAAAATGACGTGAATGCGGTTAAACTGAACGTGTCGTTCGTTTTTTGGTTGTTCTTTTATATAAATAAGGAATCTCATTCGATCATTTTCTTCCTCTTCCTCTTTTTCTTCCTGAGTATTATGGCAGATCAACATTGCGTTGGTGCAACGCTATTTGCAGCTTTTCTCACTTGGCTTATGGTTACTGTTTTGTTTTATGTTACAACATTTTGTTTATCATACTAAATTATTAGGAAAGGGAATTTTAAGGAATAGTTTAGTGTTCCTCATTACATCTTCCATCTAGATCTTATAATTTTAGTTATACTAAACTATTTCTTTAGTACCATAAAAATTTTGTTTATGTCTATGATGCGCGTAGTTGGCTTGTAATCTGACAAAACAATATTTTAAATCTTAAATTTTAATTTAACTTGTCTTGAAATCTATATATCTATCTATCTTTAAACTTAACTAATCTTACACTTTAAATCGGAAATAATTGATCGTATTAATTCCTGTGTATATGCATGTCTTGTTTAAGTTTTGTTCATCATAATGATGTATTTATGTCGTAGATTTAATCCATTTTCATCTTCTACAAGATTCCCTAGGCCAAATATTTTTACATACAAGTCAAATTATAGTCAAATGATTCCATAAGTCAAAAATCAAAAGTATACAGCTCTCCTTGAAGGTTGATTTAGTTATATATTTAACTTCTATACGCCTGAACTTGAGTATCCAAGAATAAATCGTGATCTATGTTGCAACGCGATAAGAAAACATTGAAAGCGTAAAATCTCCTCTAGTATTCGTATAAAATCTATCCAGTGGTCATTCAATTCACAGGCAGAAAAAAATAATCCGGTTTTGCGAATATCATAGAGAAAATGATTTCAACGATAATGCTAAGAATCTTACAGTCTCGATATCGTTAACCGATCTTCCGAGCAGAAACAACGATCTCGCGAATTGTTCGTTAAATGCACGCCAATAAAACAGTTACGAGCTTCCCTTTTGTGCCATTTCCAGTACGGAAAATTTTTAGAATACGATCACTGCGATTGTGTACGTTAAAGGACGATAAAAGAATGGAGGAAAGTATGAAAAAGGAGAATTAGCTGTCGCCACTTTTGTAGATTTCTCTCGTATAATCCTGTTTTTTGTTCTTCGACCGTACCTTTATTTTTTTCCATTTAGCTGCTTTCATGTCCGATTTATAAAACGATTGGTTCTGGAATGAGTAATCGGTAATGAAGTGGACTTTTCAGATGATCCGGATCGAGTTCGGAAAATGACGAAGCCAGATCCCTTTTGAGAATGACGATTATATGAATTTGAAGATAAAAAAGTTAAGTGGACTAGTACGAATCATTTTTATATAAAATAATTATTTCAACTTAAATGTATCCCTGTTTGAATAGGAAGGAATATTTCGTTATTCGTGGCACGTGAAAAATATTTTTACGTCTTCTGCGATAAGCGAAGCTTCTCTTGGAAAATATTTCCCGGCGTTTCATTATAATTTTTATACGAATGTTGTATCATTTAATTCTTTTCAGAAGATACGAAAAGAAATTTTCTATTTCTTTTTCTCCAATTGGAGAGATTCCAGGAGTTTGTAGTTAATAATAACGATCCTTTCGTCACGTATCCTGAATTCCGAATTTCCTGTTCCGAACTTTATAAAGTTCCAACGTAATTTACATTTACATATCCATAAATTGGATTTCTATGTAGCTTTAATATTTGAATTTCTCGTAATATTAAATATTTCATTAAATATAAAATACGTGATTTCATTATTTGATACAATTATTTTTATAAAACTGTAATATAAAGAATATGTTGATGTATCGAAATTGAGATTTATTCCTAAGGTATTTGCATACCTTGCAGGTTAAAGAAAAAAATGTAGATAAATAATGGTTCACGAGATTGTTGAATTTTCTTGAGGGCATGAATGCGTGCTCGATGTATTCAAATGAGCACGACTGCGACAGCGTGGTTCTATCTTATGTGCGGTAATTATGACACTGTGCCTTTACTTAATTCAATTTTAATATAAAATT
Source organism: Bombus cullumanus (assembly GCA_014737535.1). Classification (NCBI taxonomy): domain Eukaryota; kingdom Metazoa; phylum Arthropoda; class Insecta; order Hymenoptera; family Apidae; genus Bombus; species Bombus cullumanus. The sequence goes on from JACXIX010000011.1 coordinate 3,595,104, forward strand.
GCACCATGGTTCGCAGCATTTCTTCGAGTAATACAATTTAATCTTGATTACGTTCATTTAATGGAAGAACTGACAAATACGAGATAAATGCCGGCGATGAATTTATACGAAATGATGTTAGAAAATCCATTTTGTTAGCAAAATTATCAGCACCTGATAATTTAGCGTAGGGTGTTCTTATTTTGTTAGAAAGAATACAATTTTCGTAAATTTGAATATTTCTTAGTAAATTTTTCTGTACTTGCGGCTTAATTATCATTATATTGTGAATAAATCGAAGATTGTAAATAAATCAAATTAATATTAAAAAAAAAAGAAATATCATATTTTTATATATACATATATATAATTTGGTGTTTTTCTATATATACATATGTAATGGTCAATATTCGTTTCGCGAATAGATTAATAAAATTAATATTACAATTGAAAATAACGAAAATGTAATATCTCGTATGATTATTCTCTGAAGTTGGTGAATTTATTACCAGATGGTTTGATTCAGTGTTACTCGAGTGAAATTTTGTGCACCTCTGCAATCTGACACGGCTTCGTGCACCTCAACGCAAAGGACAGTAAAAGTCTCCAGGAGAGATGACGAGATGGGGAAAAAGTTGTCGAGTTATCCTACCTTGCTACGACGATGAACTTACATGACCCCCGTCCACAAGCATATTATTTCCTAATCGATCTGTCGCTTGTCATTTCCTCATCTTCCGGTTAAAGTTTCATAGTGTCACGTAAAAACTCTTTAAAAAACTTTCGATCAATTTCCACCATGCGTCAGTTCCTCATTCTTCCATATAAGTTTTCGTTTTTATCACCATTTCCTTTTATCTTTGTATAGCACTATTTTACAAAACTTTTGAAATCATCGTTTTAAAGTCCATTTCTCGGACTAGTATCGAAGAATTTCAATAATCTTCCATTTATCAGAGCTTCTATTTTATATCATTCTAATTTACACAAACAACTTGAGCGTTCAGAACTCACATTAACAACGATCTAATATTAATTCGATTAATTTTATTACTCAATAAATATTCATTCGTCACGATTACTTGCAAATCACAGTCTGAACGTTTCGGATACATTTCCTGCGTTAACACCATCCATTTAAGCGTCATCGAGGTACGATCATCGCCTCCCCTTAACTGCTTCATATTAATAAGCAACCAACGATTTGCGATTAGAATTCACGCACGCATTCTTCGAGACAATTTTCCATTTACATCTTGCGTAACGGTTGTCATCGATTCTCGATCATCGCGCCAGTCCTGTCCGTTCCATCTTACATCACTGATTAATTTCACGCCGACATCTACCAACTACATGAGAAAAGGAAAAAAGGAAGAGAAGATAGAAAAAAAATATATCAACAGCTTGTTGGACCACCGAGGGATAATATCCGGAATACGTGGAGAAAATTGTTTTTTCTAAGGTAAGGGTGATACGAAATAAAGTTTCATCAAGCGCGGCCGCAGGCAGACTGCGAACTTTGCACAAAGGACCAAACGGCGGCTAGAAAACGCGCACCCTCACTGCGCACCCCTATCGTAAACACGATATTCCATATATATTTTCTCGCGATAATATTTATTCAAGCTATTGTGACATGCCGAGAATAGTTAATTTTTAAATGCATGTAATTTGGATTTTTCTATAAAACTATATAGATTGGTACGGATCGGTTAAAATTTCACTGCTATCTTATATCTTTTATTCGGTTCTCTGGTTTTTTTTTTTTACAAATCAAATATTACATTTTGCAACGCTTTTCGTTAGTTAATTATTTTTTCTTTTTAAGATCGCTTACTGTTTAACCATTTTAGTTATTATTAAACGGCGGATTTTTATTTATTGATGGAAAATTCGAAGGTACAAAAATACGTACAGTACGCAAAAATATATAAATATTCAAAGCAGAATACACTTGTAACTCTTTTTACACGGTATCTCTTTACGCAATTCATTTTTATATGGTCATTTTTTTACACGTTTTATTCGCGTTTTAAACGCGTGTTATTAATTGCCATACACGGTTTATTTAACATGTTTTGGTTACGATTACGCGTTTTTTGAAAAACACGTTTTACCATTTTACTGTAAATGATACCGATCTCGGACGCTCTACACGATTTCAAGGGGATTTCGGAGCTTGTACGACTTGTTACAAAGTGTTAAAACAAATGACAAAAGATACGTCATCTTAACTGATGCAAAACGATCAGACGAAGGGTGTTTCGTACGACGAGAACAATCTTTTTTCGGCAATAAGAAAACGTATTCGTTGTAATATAATAAAGTGTGACGATGAATAAATTGTCGATTTAAAAAACAAATATTCTTTTGGTTTTCTTTAATTATTTACTGAACAAAATATTGTTATCAAATGCAGTTCTATATTCTAAATTGCTTTTCATAGAAAATATTTATATAATATTTATATAATAATATTATAATTAGTAGGATTTGATAGATGACAAATTTGTATTTAGGTTCTATTTCTATAGTTATGTTCATATAAATATAAAAATATATAAAAATCCACGGTCTACTTATTATATATTATGCCATAACTGGTAGCTGTCTATGAATTATCCCGGATTTCTTGCAAGAAAATGATTTTACGTGAAAAAATAAGTACAAGTAATAAATAGTAAGTAGAATAGATAAGCGCTAAATGATGTCAGTCTGCGTGATGTCCTATGACATTTTCGTGGTCAGACAACCGGCTGAACATACTGTACATCGTGTGCCAACGTCAAGTCATTATTATGAGCGAGATATTGATGAATATTGAGCGAAACACTGAATAGCTTATGAACACGACTCTGGCTACAGATTTGATCACGCGAGATTCCACTTTCGAAAAGACTGGGGCAGAAGATCAGCGCGGTCGTTATTCTTAGGATGACCGTTCTAGAGATGTTACGGTCAGGGTTAACATCCAAATGGCATAAACTAGACACTGGATTTCTACTTGTTTCTACACATGCGATTTCTCGTTTGTTCGATCCGGGGAGGAAAAAGGAAGACAATTAGTCTTGTCGAGGGGTTTCAGCGGAGTCATTCCATTTGTTAGCGAACAAAAAGAATACAAAGAATTGTTATGAGTGTGCAAAAAATCAAAAACTGATAATTTTTTCGATTGTCATTGTTTTACCCTTTTGATAATTTGACAAATTCCTCTATAAGGTTTCTGAGTCTTTCGATAACTATAAGTTGGAAGATTGGAATTTCAAATATGATTTTAAGTTAGTTGATGTTATTTCTCATGTTTGACTTCAAAAAGTTTGGAAACCAGCTGTTAAAAGATTACTCTCACTAATCATGATTAACCTAACGATGATAAATTCTTATTTATAAGTAAGAAACGAAAAGAGTAAAATTAATATAAAGACTTATTCTTTAATAAAAGTGAAATTAATGGAGTAACTCTTAGTTATTGTCGAATAACGTCATTTACGTATATCTACGAAGCATTACTTATTCATGATACATATCTACATCGATATAAAAAGGCGTGTCATATAAGAAAATGATCTTCATTCCATCCCATACTGATAATCAAGCATCTCACGTAGAATATTATACTCCTCGGCTAAAAAATTCTATCACGTTCGCTGTAATATTTTTCAGGTTCATCATCGAACCGCTTTTCTGTTGGAATATGAATAATTTTTTAAAACGTCCCAAACACCTACCGACGAAAATGTATTAAAATTTACAGTAGCTTACGTCACAATGTAAAGAATTCTATAAACATGCAGAAGCTTTGTATACTTCGCTGGCAAAAGCTCCTTTGTTCAAACAGAAAACGGTTTGATTGACAAAGTTGTTTGTTATAAGAGAGAACCAGTTTAATTTGGTTCAAATGATAGAGAGATAGTGTTCTGATGAGCCATATGAACGAATATACGAGCTTTTGTACGATCTATTACGAACGTCGAATAATGCTAATGGTTTACACGGCATGCACGAGGACCATTATTTGCCACGTGTACAAACCTGGGCGTTATATTTAGAGGTTCACTTCGAAGGTGATAGATGCTTGGTGACGTTACTGATAAAGTTTTTATATTTCCTTGATGTTTTCACCCTTTCAAGGATACTATTCATGTTTAATAACCGAATGATTATTCACCCAGTGTATTGGAATATTGCGTTTGGCGTCGTCTAATCTTTGTCGATTACCCATTAGCACGAGAAGGAATGATTGGAACTGACTTACATGGATACTGGTTTATAGTACTTGTTAGATTAAAAGAGAGAAAGAGATAACTGTCCTGAACTTGCCCTTACTATTACAATATATCTTGTATAAGATATATTGTTAAAATATATTACTTGTGTCTTGATTGATCTGACTAATTGTTAAACTGTACCTGATTCGTTGCTGATGCTAAGCTCCAAGCGTTGATGAGTGACTGACTTGACTGACAATGAAGTAAGCTAAATTATAATTAAACTGTGAATGGAAGTGAAGAAGTTGGTCGCTGGTGGACGAAGATTTGGTAACAGGATAGAAAATTCCGCCAGTCAAGCAATTAGCAATTCAAAGTACTAAGAACTGTTTCGCGCGATATCGAGAATTTAGGAATGGTGGAATTTAGAATGGAGGGATACTTTGTTTTGAATTTGCCACGTCACAGTTTGATATTTCTGTATCAAATTGGTCTCATGGGTTCGTTTAAATTGTATTAATTTCGATTTCCTGTTTTACGAGATCTTTCGCAGTACCAATTAATGAACAGTTATTAAACGGGATAAAATATAAAATAATATTGAAACGAGTAGGAAAAATTTAAATCCTTAAAATCCTCCTAATGCGCGAAATTCTCAAAGAATCGATGCATCAAGTAAATAATTGTTAAACATACCATATGTCGCTGTTATTTGAATTTTGCAGTTTTCTAATTATTATATTAAAATTGCTTCTTAATTATCCATACATATTTCATACTTCATTCACGTTGAAGCTACACTTAAAGCTTCTTATAAAGATCAAAGGAGAGTTTTACTAAATGGTCAATTTATGTAATAACTTTGTACATGTTAAAATCTAATAATTTAATTCAACATTCTCGAGAGACCAGATTTTATTACTTGAATTTCTTTGAAGCTTTAAAGCATAAATTAAAATATTACACGTTTTGTGGACAAAATGTGGACACAAAGATGTGGACGTAGAATTTGCAAAAGGCTACAATTTCTATTTGAAACATTACAGAGAATACCGACTGCCCGTTCAATCTACTTTTACATTACTGGAATTTCTGATTTAAGAACCTGCTTCGGTTTTTGCATAAATTCATTTACGTGTAAATTGTGTTCCAAGCGGGCGATTATAAGGAGCAGACACGTGATATTAATGTGGATTGACTTTGAGAAATAATGTTCCTTTATCATCTTTCAGATTCCTCTCTATTTACGATTAATTGATTATTTCTAAGAAAACTGTAAATTTTATGTAAAATTTGGTGGTTCAGTAGCTTTTTCAATTGCCATTGATACATTTCGAAATAAATTTTAAGAAATACTTTGACAAAATGGTAATATCGATTATTGGAATCCTCGATGAAAGCAATATTTGATATTTGTAACCGATAACTTATTATAGTAATTGGTGCAACTGTAAAAAGGCAAATAAAAAAAATATTCCTTAAATGATAATATAAGACAAATTACATGTAATTTAAGTATGGATGTAGAAAAGAATTGCTATTTATGTAACAGAATTTCAATCTGGACGAGTACTACTCTTAATATTTGACACGAACAACTCAAACACAACGGTGAAAAAGAAACATTCAGAGTTTATCAATAAAAGATACGTTTTGCAACAAGACAATGTTAGTTTTACGTATCACTGAAGCCGATTTCGGTTCACCTATCCTATCCATCTGTACTAGTATAGTTCAACTATCGTTTATTTCAATCTTTACGAAACTTCGCCAAATTTTACGAAAGAACATTATCGCTTGATCTTTATGAAATGAAAGAAAGCAAGGAATTGAGTGCATTAAAGTCTTGCGAAAATTAAATAATTTTAGATATTGATTATTCATTACCATAAAAAGATAGAAAACTTTTGTCTATAAATTGTCATAATAGTAACAGTTTTGTATAACATAATAATAGTTTTATATAAAGATATTGTCTGTTAAGTTTCTTAAACGTACGAAATGTTATAAAAATTTATATAATATGAAATTTCATGATCGTACGCAGGAAAATGGTAGTAGTATAATACAACGTCAACTCGACAAAGCAGGAGCTAAAATGGATACTAATCAGCTTCAGACATAGACGGAGCAACATTAGAAAATTGACGTTTGTCTCTTTAATGGTATCCTATTGAAAATTATTCATCCTAGAACAGAACCCAAAGATCTGGTTAGGAGTATCATAATGTTCGTGATATCAGCCAAAATTGTCAGAGGTATCAATGCTTTGACGAATAAAGCGTCGCTAAAGAGAATACCAGAATCGATGACAAAGGTGGCAAACTGACAAGCTTTACCGTTGGTACATTGAACCTGTATATTCAAGTATTAAAATTGATTCCGGTGTGATTTGTAGCTGTAATGTTACATATGTTATAAAACGATGGTTTATCCAGTAGAATATTACGTTTACGAAACGTTTATATGTAAACTAATAATAATTTTGTAATACATTAGAAAATGATATATAATTTTCTACCTGTACGGAATTAGGTGCTAATTAGCACATTGTTAGCAATATAGTAAGGTTGTATTTAATAAAAGATATTTTTTTTGAGATTTTCTGTTGTTTTCTGTGCATTCTAGTAATGTTTGTGATTTAAAATAAGACTTAATAAAGTATATAATGTAATTTTTAATTTAAATTAATGTGTTCAGGATATATTTCTTTAAATTAATTTAACTTAATTTCAATTATTGGCAAAGAGCGAAAGCTTGAGAAAGGCTGAGTAAAAGATACAACACGTTGAAATTCGAAGTTTTATCCGTGCAAAATTATTTGATCCTTCGAGAGATTGGCACGCGATGAAGACAAACGTTTGACTTTTTTTGTGGAATACATTATCTATGAAATTCTTGGCCCTGAGCGAATATTCTGAGATCTATGCCTTCCAAGATTTACCAATTCAAATCTGACGTCGTGTCGGTTTGAAGGTGATACGGCTAACACTCTTACAAGTATTCGCGTCAATGGAGGCAGAAACGAAGTCGTATCCGCGGCGTTAATAATTCAAAATTGTTTTCAGCCTCGACTCGCTCCTTTCACTGATGTTCTGGATTAAATTAGCCACGTTCCCTGGAGTATAACCTAGTTTCTAAGTCAGGAGACTTGTGATGGGTAGAATTTTAATTGATTCTCTCGAGTCACATTTGTATGATAGAAACAATATAAAACTAAGTTACTTATCGCATATTTTCCGCTACGAGAAATACAGGAAAACAGGTGAAATGAAGACAAAGAGTTAACAAAAACTGCGTGAAAAGTAAGATTACGTAGACGAATTAATAAAATAAAATTTGACGAACGTGATTAGTTAATGACGTTAAACTTAATATTTGTCCTCGGTACATAATAATCTGATCTTCAGTATATAACAGAAAGGAACTTCCAGCTTCCTTTTTTCACACAATATCCGCCTATTGTTTTATCTATTTCTTCTTTAACTGATTATATACACTGGCTTTAATATAAAATCTATTTAATGTTTTATTATTTACATAATTACGAAATTGTCAACATTTCTTAAACACAGTTGTCGAAATGCATATTATTTCAAAAAATACAAAATTACTGTATCAAAGGATCGATTAAATTTCATGGAATTCCATATGACTAATATTTTTTTTATTAAAGAGATGACCCACGATTTAAATTATGCTCTCTATCCTTTCAGAATACTGTTGATCATTTTTTCCTTTTGAAGGCGTATCTATTGACTTCACCTTAATAATAGATATGAGATCGTCAAGTCACAAAGCGGGATATCGACGTCTGACATATCCTTTCAACAAAACAATCATATTCTTGGGAAGATTCCAATGTGAGTATATATTTTCTGCAAACCATAACAAATTTGACTCTATAATGATTATTAAAGTCCATGCAACAATTTTCATTTCTTCGAATTATGTAAATAGTTTTTGAAAATGTATTAACATAACGGTTGAACAGTTTGTGCGTAAAGGGAGCTGAATAATTAAAGTCTCGTTTCATGCTAATAAGAATTACGAAGTAGACGCAAGGCGTAGAGGACTTTATAGAAACTGCTTTTGAAAACTTCAAAATAATATAAGTAAGGAATTTCACGCGAAAGAATCACGATAATGAAGCAAACATATTTTGTTAGGTGAGTTGTTCTGAAGACTTGTCCTGAAAGCTCTCTAAATAATACTATGTGGCTTCGTATTAGTTTGAAACATTTTAATTACTGTGAATGACATGTGTCGTTAATATCGTTAAATATGAAGGCAAGTTAAAAGAGAATTTCCATTGCAAATTTTTAGAGTAAAATTATTCAGTGAGTTCAATAATGCTCAACGTGATTATAGCGAAACAATAATCCGTTCATTTCGAGTTATATTCTCCAAGTATCTATAAATTAATAGGATATGTGTAAAACCAACAAATATAGAGATCGAACATGCTCGTGACAAAAATTTCGATAGAATTTATCAGTTGTTATTAATCGCTAAAAAATTCAATTTACGTAATATTGATGGAAAGCATGCCGGAAATTTGGAACACGAATCTCTCTTATCGATCTGTAAAATTAGTAACAAGGTTGAATATTTTTCAAAACAGTAGCAGATGCGGATACACTTTATTTGAAACAAAAATATTCAGACAAATTATTACTTTGACTTTTCAACATAATTTTAGAACAGTAACTTTGTCTTATGTAATAACACGAAGGTCGCGTTCTTGCAAACTAATCGTTTATACTGGCGAAGTAATAAAATAATTTAAAGAAATATTATTTTCTCATTTAATTATGCATAATTATTCCAAAATAATTACGAGTCAAATAAGATAACGTGTTATTTAAATAATCGTTCTTTAGGTGATTATTTACAAAAATTAGCATCGAGCACGCCCATTATATGTGCAGATAAAGGTTGGAAAAATTGATGACTTTGACAATGTATTTCAAGAGCATCGAAATCGTCGAAGATGTAGGAGGTATTCGACAGATCGATTATTTTTTATTTATATAATATCCAAGCCTGAAGCACATCTACTTAAGATGTAAGTGTTCCAAAAATTAAGACTCATGCGTAACGAATTTACTTATATACACATATTCAATTTATTTAATTTTATATATTTAATTAATTCTATAATTATTTATCGCAAAGTTTTACGGGTAGTTTTTAATGCCAATGACGAACATATCATAATAGCACTGTATGATGCACGCTATAAATGAATTTGAAAATAAAGTTCAGGTTTCTTAATTAAATTATTCGCCCACAAAGAAGAAAAAGTGCATTTTAGCAGAGTATTGAAATAGAAAAATTGATGAAAACTGAATTCGTATCGTTTTTGAGCTTAAAAAAATTATCGAAAAATAAAAGGTATTCGTCGAATTTAAATTTTCGTCAAATTAATACTATAATCTTCGACTTCGTCATATTGTAGTAACCAGATCTAATTCATTAATCGACCCCTTGTATGGATCTGTGAATACTTTGAGCGATGCCTTTGCTATGTAGCATCAAAATTATGCGATGAATGTATAATGTATACTTAGTATCGTGGAAATATTATAGGGGCGTAGGGATGCTATTATATAGAAATAAATATAGTGCTGATGCTGAATTCTTCTGTATTATATTAGAACTTTCTTTGAACAAGTGCAAGTTCCGTGTTTACAATATATCGATAAATTATAAATTCAACTTATTATTAGAGAAATTTCTTCCCAACACATTACATATAAATTAAAACTTATTATTTATATATTTCAACCTTATTTCTCATATATTTCTCCATTTTATTTAATATTTTAGGCTAGATTATAATAATCAGAATTAATTCTTTCGCGGACTATTCGACTTCCAAAAAAAAATCTTCCGAGTATATATCTGCCTTTATCGGTTTATCTCTTAAAGTTTCGGTAAAGGAATTAATCCTCCGATCTTTCCTGCACCTAACACACCAGCGCCACCCTTCAAGTTCAACAAGCTTTTTAGGTTCAACGCACCACCTGAACTTAGATTTCCAACCACGCCGAGAGCTCCTTGAACAGCCTGCAAGTCCAAAGCACTAACGCCAAGTTTCTTTGCATCTTTCGCGCTCAAAAGGCTCTGAATATCTGCGCCTTCTTTCATGGATTGAAGGAGTACTGGAACCGTTTTCGTGATGCGTTCCACGTCTATAGCACTTGCGCTAGTGGTGGACCACTTGTTTAAGGTATTAAGGTTAATGTCTGTTTTTTGCAATTCAAGGACTAAAGGAATTATTGCTTGAAGCGGTTTTATGTCTGAGACAGCTTTGTTTTTTAGTAAACCGGAAAGAGCTTCAGATACTTTGGTTTCCTTTTTTGACTTTTCGAGAACCTCTTCTATGGAGCTTTGCAATTCTAGAATTACTTTGCCACCCGCTTCTAAATCTAAAAGACCACTAGTGTCTTTTCCTTCATTCACTAACTTAACGATCAAAAGGATCTTTTCTTTGATTTCTTCCAACGACGCAATATCCTTGCTACCCTCTTTCAAATCTAATAGGCTGCTAGTATCTTTGCCTTCTTGAATCCATTTCAGTAATACATGGATTTTCTCCTTGATTTCCTCCAAACATGAAATTTTCTTCTCCCCTTTCTTTGTTTTCAATACAGCCTTGAGATTACCACCCTCTTGTAAGGATGTAGCAATGTTGCTAACCTGCTCTTTGACATCTACCCAGTTTATACTAACGCTGCCTTCCGCCACTACTTTACCATCTTTCCACTTTTCTGTAAAATAAATTTATTGGTTTATGAATTAAAGAAATCTTTTTGTTTTGCGGCTTCTAGTATTTACAGATAGTATATTCATATACGGGATAATTCTACGTGAAAAAAGTGAGAAAAGAATTTACTATAACATTTTTCCTTCTGAGGCTTCGTTTTCGAGAAAATCGACTTTAAAGATTTGACAAGTATAATTTAACAAGGCTACTTCGGCACTGAACAAGAGTCAATAATTCATAGGGGTTTAATTTCGCTAACTTCTCTAAATTTTATAGTGTAGTAAATTCTTGTATATCCGTTTGATAATTTATTAATCCTACCTGATTCTCCACTGCTCTTCCAGCTGCCGTCGTTCTTCGACTTTTCGTTTCTCTTCCAGCTTTCGCTGTCTTTTGAGCTTTTGCCTTTCTTTCCGCTTTCACTGCTTTTCCAGCCCTCGTTGCTCTCCCAGCTTCCGCCGTTCTTCCAGTTTTTGCCGCTTTCCCAGTTTTTACCGTTCTTCCAATTTTTGTCGCTTTCGGAGCTTCCGCCGTTCTTCCAATTTTTGCCGTTTTCCCAGTTTTCACCGTTCTTCCAATTTTTGTCGCTATCGGAGCTTCCGCCGTTCTTCCAATTTTTGCCGCTTTCCCAGTTTCCACCGTTCTTCCAATTTTTGTCGCTTTCGGAGCTTCCACCGTTCTTCCAATTCTTGCCGCTTTCCCAGTTTTCACCGTTCTTCCAATTTTTGTCGCTATCGGAGCTTCCGCCGTTCTTCCAATTTTTTCCGCTTTCCCAGTTTTTACCGTTCTTCCAATTTTTGTCGCTTTCAGAGCTTCCGCCATTCTTCCAATTTTTGCCGCTTTCCCAGTTTTCACCGTTCTTCCAATTTTTGTCGTTTTCGGAGCTTCCGCCGTTCTTCCAATTTTTGCCGCTTTCCCAGTTTTCACCGTTCTTCCAATTTTTGTCGTTTTCGGAGCTTCCGCCGTTCTTCCAATTTTTGCCGCTTTCCGAGCTTCCACCGTTCTTCCAATTTTCGCCGCTTTCGGAGTTTCCACCTTTATTCCATTTTCCGCCGCTTTCGGAACTTCCACCGTTATTCCATTTTCCGCCGCTGCCCGAGTTTCCACCGTTCTTCCAATTCTCGCCACTTTCGGAGCTTCCACCGTTCTTCCAATTTTTGTTGCTTTCGGAGCTTCCACCGTTCTTCCAATTTTTGTCGCTTTCGGAGCTTCCACCGTTCTTCCAATTTTTGTCGCTTTCGGAGCTTCCACCGTTCTTCCAATTTTTGTCGCTTTCGGAGCTTCCACCGTTCTTCCAATTTTTGTCGCTTTCGGAGCTTCCACCGTTCTTCCAATTTTTGTCGCTTTCGGAGCTTCCACCGNTTCTTCCAATTTTTGTCGCTTTCCGAGCTTCCGCCGTTCTTCCAATTTTTGCCGCTTTCCCAGTTTTCACCGTTCTTCCAATTTTTGTCGCTTTCGGAGCTTCCACTGTTCTTCCAATTTTTGCCGCTTTCCGAGTTTCCACCGTTCTTCCAATTTTCGCCGCTTTCCGAGTTCCCACCCTTATTCCAATTTTTGCCACTTTCGGAATTTGCACCGTTATTCCATTTTTCTCCGTTTTCTGAGCTTGCACCATTATTCCACTTTGCGCCGCTTTCCGAATTTCCGCCGTTATTCCATTTTCCTCCGTTTTTCGAGCTTTCACTGTTTTTCCATTTCTCTTCGCTTCCCGAGCTTCCGCCGTTCTTCCAACTTTCGCCGCTTTCGGAGCTTCCACCGTTCTTCCAATTTTTGTCGCTTTCCGAGCTTCCGCCATTTTTCCAATCTTTGCCGCTTTCCGAGCTTTCACCTTTTTTCCATTTTTCTCCGTTTTCCGAGCTTTCACTGTTTTTCCATTTCTCCTCGCTTCCCGAGCTTCCACCGTTTTTCCAATTTCCACCGCTTTCTGAGCCTCCGCTGATTTCTATGCTCCCGCCGATTTTCGCGCTTTCTTTTTCATTTGACGATTTAGAAGCCGAGGAGCTTTGCGATGCTTCTTCCTTTTTCTCCACTTGGGAGCTCTTCGATCCGGAGCTTTCTGCAGACGCATCCCCTTCCTTTCTGGCTTCTATACTCAAGCCTGCGATCGCTATCTGCACGCAGACGAATACTGCCAACAACAACAACGCGATCTTCATGGTTAGCTGTTTCCTTTTCGGACTGATGCAGTATGGTGACGAAGTCGTTGCTTTTATACTTGAATGAAAATTAAACATCAACACCTGCAACCGCGAATATTTCTTTCCGCAGACATATTTTTATTTCCGTTTATTTTCTTTGCGCGATATGATGGTCGTCAATTTCCAATGGAGCCATAGGTATTGACGTTCGTTCGCGGAAGCTCTTGTAATTAATGTGTCTTGCTGTGTTTTTACAACTTGTCAAAAGTTTTGTGGGTTATTCAAGTTGATGTTATTTCGAATTTTGAAATACCCCCATTATACTTGCTTTGTTATTCTGTGCAAACGATATTTTAATACTTAAATGTTTCGTATTTACATATAATGAAACGCAAAGTAGACGAGTTACGTGTAATAACAAATTATGTTTGTTCGTTTCAAGCATTTAGCTAGAACGTTAATCGTATTGTATTTTCGGATACTTGCGGTTATTTTCACTTAATTATTCATTAATGTTGTTGTTATATTATTTTTATAACAAGATACGAGAGTTTCGTTTTATTATTCTATCATTTTCGAACGTTACAGTCAAAGTTAAGAAACATCGATATATCAATGCAACATGCTAATAAATAAAAAAAAAGATGTTATCGGATATAAAATTACTTACGTAAATTATGCAAGTCATTTTTATTATAAGTGACAGAGTTATACTAATATCATTAATGTCACTTGTTTCAATATTGTTACTATTGCGTGCAAGTAACTTGTTCTGAGAAAACGTATTAAAGATATATTAAGAAGACAATTTATTGTAAATTTTATATATTTGTTTCAAACAGTACTAAATAAAATATCAGCTCAGAAATGAAAGGACGAATATTGTGCTTTGACAAGTGGAAACAACGTTGGTTACATCTTGAGAAAAATACATAAATGGAAATTTTTATTGTTTCGCAGAACAGAAGTTCAATTTTTTAATTTGTTTTTTTATTAATTATTCGTGCTTTTCCGTTCTTTATTTATGCATTCTAAAATTAACTGATATCTTAAGAAAATTTTTTAACAATTTATTAATGTAAATAGTTCTTTGTATTCACAGTATTGTATATAAAGAATTGTCTTCAAATTATCGAAATCCTAATGTACAATATTTACAAATCAAAGAAATATAATTAAAACAAATTGATTTTATAAAGAGGAAGATGATATTTAATTTGCTAATAAATGTGAAACTTTTTGAGAGGATTAAAACGTTGCAAGCAAGATTATTGAACAAGAAATGTACAATTGGAACAAATCCCATTGAAGGTAATAAAATATAAATAAATTTTATTGTAAAATAACGTTGAAAATATTATCGAAATATGTTGCCAAGAAATCAAGAAATTTCAATTTTTTTTCGTTCTGTATGTAGCTTTGTCTCCCATATTATTTTCCAGATATCATATTTATCAGTTTAACAGGTGTTATGACATGGTGACGTATTATTGAATCACAATATATTCAGCTGTTGAAACTAACGACCGAAACGTGAATATAAAATAAATATATCAAGAAAAATTTTTTTATTTGGTTGCTACTATGCTACTGTATTTTATTAGTTACTATTTTTAATATACAGATTACGTTGCCACCAAATTATCTCTTTATAGCTAACAATTATTAATTCTTAAATTTTGCATCAAAATAAAAACTGCAGTTAATTACAATCTTTTCTTACCGTAAGCGAAAGTAGTCGGATTTTAATAGATTAACTATATTTTTATTCTTATTTAACAAAATTTAATGGGAAATAAAATGAAAGTCTAATGCTTGGAAATATTCCATTATTCATACAGTTTCTGATGAAATGAAAAAATTGACGATATATTTTTGCAGAATTATTGCTTTTATTTATTTCACCGCACTTTACATATGTAGCACTTTATTACTTCGTCCTATCGTGATATTCAAATTTTATTACATTTATATCTATATACTTTGTCACTTTTCTTATTCGAAGCATATCTACTTACACGTATAAATGAAATACAATAAATGTCTGATCATTAAACAATAAACATTAAACACAAAACGATGGAATAAAAATATAAAAAAAACATAATTCGTTTCTCTAAAAATTCATTTATATCAATAAAGATAAAAAAGATTAAAATACAATTGTTCGGTTATTTGTTACCCTGTAAAATTATAATGTAATGTATACGTAATTAAAATATTGCACTGTAAAAATTTGTTTCAACAATAAACACTTCTCTTTATCTTTTTAAGAAGCTTTATATGCACTATCTTGTATCTGACATAGCGACTATATCGCGTATAGATAATCAATACAAATATATGGATAAACGAGCTATAACAGAAGGATAAATATTATGAAAAGAGAAAAATCACAGAATAATGGAATCTCCTGTTAATTATTCCATTCTTCGATATAAAATAGACATCTGTTTTAGATGAATTTAATAAGGTCAGTTGATATCGCTTGATTTGTTTTGAAAGTCTGCTACTTCGACGAGCCGCATGTCAGGGCCGACGTATTCAATGTAACAGTAACAGTTGGATGGAAATCGGAATTGCTGATAGGCATACGAGCCACCCTTCTGAAGTCCTAGGAGTTGATTATGAACGTACCTTTGTTTACATACGGTTATGTAACCTCTCGAGAGCCCATTTATCGAGCTACAAAGTTTGCCTTCGTTGCTATAAAAAAATAATGATTCGAAGATCGTTTTAATTAAATTAAACACATGCGTACATAGACTATATATATATATATATATAGGAAGATGACACAAACATTTAACAAATTTTATAAAATTATGAAAATTTTAATAACCAATCGATAAGATCCTGATATACTCTTACCCTTACAATTAGAAATACGCGCACTTTAGGTTGAGCACCATTGATCTAGGATGTTTAACGATAAAATTGACAACGATAATATATTAGTTATTGCTGCTTATATCGTACAATCTGATCAAATATTCTTCTTCCTATGTATATAGGTAGCAGTAATATAAATATAAAAAGCTGCTGGTATTTTATGACGCGAAACAAAAGAGAGTCGATAGTCGATTAATTTCTTTTATACAGACAATGTACATATTTTACATACACGCATTTTTCTATGTGTACCCCCTGTACCACATCATCAGTGTTAAGGACGTACGACCACTCGTTATTCATATTTTCCGCCGTTTTTGGAAAGATAATCTTCTCCTGAAATTATTTTGAAAGATATAGATAGTATATTACTAAGTTACTACTAAATTATACGTACTTACGATTGACTGACAGAGTTTCGTTCCATATTCTGAGTACATCGGTAGAGTGGGTTTAAGTGGTTCTATCTAAAAGTAGAATCAACAAAATTTGTAAAATAAAATGCAACATATCTATCATTTACAGATATTGTATATAAATATGTCATAAAAAAGTAAAAGAATGAAAAGTAATCTATAAATTGATTAATAAAAATATGAAATTGGGGGAAAAAGATTGAATATTAGGAGAAGAACATGATAAGTCGCATTTCTTTCGTTAGAAAGTGAAAATACTTTTATAAAAATGAATACTAACCATATCGAGATTACTATAATTTTTAAGAAGTGAATGTTTGCTAATTATTTTCTTCACCACATCAAAGGGATAATTCGCAACATTCTCGCAGAATGTTTGTCCTTTACAAGAAGGTATTGTTTCATTTTGCCATTGAGAATCACTGTGGACGTTGTTGGAGACCTTTCAAAAGATACGATTCGTTAAGATCCTAATATTTCTGATACTTTGAATCAAAAATGGAAAAAAACATTTAACTGTGTGTCTTAACATATCGAGATACAAATTTTCGTTCTTTCTAATATTATGAAACCTTCGGTTGATTCGGAATTAATCATTGAGACGTATACCTTGAAATTTATTAAAATTTCTACGTACCAATCCTCGACAAATAATTCCTTGTATATTTATTTTTATATTTATCGGGTTTCCAATATACTCAACTTCGTTCAAAAAAGCTACCGTTCCTTTCATAATACCAAAAGATATAGAGGAGATGTCCTGGAAAATCCTTTTCAAATACAGCCGACAGATTGTCTTCTTTGTTGTTGGTAGATTGCGTTAATACATATTTTCAACTTTCAACGCGAGGGATTCTAATAAGATACACGAGGAATAAAGAAAACGAACGTAAAATAATTATTATCTTTAATTCAAATGGTATCTAATCTCGTCGAGACTCAGGGTAATCGAGCTACTCTGTAATCAAAAGCTGACGTCCCCTTTGAGACTTCTGACAAGTCTGTGGACCACGATCAGTCAATTGCAAAGACGGTCGTTGGTTTAAGTTCTACGAGTAGTTTATCGTTTCAGCGTATTGTTTCAAACAACGGCCTTGTAATCAAACTATCCGATAAATGAATTTCGTTTAATTTTCATTCGGGTCAACGCGATTATTCGGCTTCAAGCTTGAAAATGGTTAAATGGTTCACTCAAAGATCACTGTATTATCTTTGCTACAGTCCTTGAATTAAGGTATTCTACTCTCATTCTTGTTTTATCAAGCAAAAAGGCTTAGAAATATATTTTATGTATTTTACTTCTGTCATTTCGTAGATTTTAAGAAAAACATTAACAAAAAATTGGAACAAAAATTTATGCATGTCAATGACGATTCATTCGTATTTTCTGCAAAGTTAAGACAATTGTTTAGTAACAGAGAAACACTATTTAGTCGAAACTACCGTGAATATTATTACTACAATTAAATCCAAACTATCAGACCTGATGGTATCAGATTTACAACTGAAAAAATTAATTCT
The DNA here is from genome assembly GCA_014737535.1 of Bombus cullumanus. Classification (NCBI taxonomy): domain Eukaryota; kingdom Metazoa; phylum Arthropoda; class Insecta; order Hymenoptera; family Apidae; genus Bombus; species Bombus cullumanus. The sequence goes on from JACXIX010000011.1 coordinate 3,613,030, forward strand.
GAACCTAATATTTTTAGTCTTTGAGAAAAATTGTATTTTTATCAATTATTGATGATAGAAACACGCTTCTTCGGGTGGTTTTATAAAGAAGAGACAATGCACTAAAATTTGAGAATAGTTTTATCGAGAACAAGGCTTCTCCATATTACTTACCAGTAACAAACCGATTGCAACATTGAACACAGAAATTATGCTTTGATATTCCTTCATAGTGTCTCGATGATCAGTGTTCCACACTGCGATAACAGCTTGTTCCTTTTTCCTAAATGATTTCTTTTCTTCCTCTTTCGCTAGAACACGATATTTTAATTTCAATGACCGTCTCACTAACTTCAACTATGTATGCTTGCAGGTTCATGTTTGCAATTAATTTTGGCTAACTTATTCACGAGGGAGAGTAGTGGATGTTTCAATGATAATTGTCAACTTCACTAATGTAAGGGGTGTTTTTCTCCGAACGATCACAAGGTTTCGAAAGTTTCTAATTTCCGGCTATTGAGATAAGGTTCACGAATACGTATAGCACTCGGACGAGAACGGTCTTGACTCGATCTTGACTTGATCGAGCGTTTAACAAGGCCGAAGGTCCATCAGCATGCTTGCTCGTTTATTCATGCACTTCCGTGCGCGTGAATCGCGGGAGACGCTTAATGCGAAAAGGATGAGCGATACCTGGACGAACGTGAAGCTTCGAATCAATTAGGCAAGGCTCGAGGAAATTCTTTTAGATAGTCCTCGACCGATACGAGTGGCTAATGATCCTCCGGAAGTAACAGACGTTTCTAATACGCTCGGTTACTGAGAACACGATGGATGTGTAAAACGAAAGCATCGCCACTATCGCTGAAAGAAAGTCATTGTAAATGTTAATGTTTCCATTGAAAAATATTTTTCTGAAAAGTAGTGGAAATAGTGCGAAACTGTACGTCATAAAATTACTCACGAAAATCCTCACGTTTTTGGTTCTCTCGGATGAAACATTCGACTTGCGCACGACTCAACAAGGTGTGTTTTTAGTCTAGTCACTAGACCCTGGTGTAAACAACGTCTGGTGATCGTCAGTGTCAAGAAACTAGTATCTCGAACGACTTCTTAACGACTGATTCCGAGGTTTTGTACGATCATATCGTGAAAAAATATTTCTCGTTACCAATTCGAGCATTCTCTTACATTTTTAATGGAGAATTTTCCAGGTCGATAGCGTTATTTCTGTTGCAAACTGAACATATGATAATTAGTCCCATACATACCTAAATTATAGGAAAATTTCAATCAATATTTTACTTTGAAAAACACAAGTTACGCACAACTACGAAAATTCGTCGTGTACAAGCACTCTGGATAGTTTCGTCATGCCGTTCGTATTTATATGACAACTCCGAATTTTTCCATCAAGTTTTATCGATAAATTTTATTGATCGCGATATCAGCGATATATGGCCGTTTCATTGGCGATGAAATATCGGTAATACTTACTGCTGGCAAATTGAATTTAACGAAATCGTCTTACAAGGCACGCCTAACGAAAGATTGATTGAGTTCCAGCGGATCTAATTATTCGACCGCGAGAAAGCCTCGATAATCCTTCCTGAGCTATCGTTTCCTGTCAAAAATGGATAGCGAGGATTGAACGTGGTCATCGTTCTCTGTTTTACCTCAGTATCACGTATTTTTGAAAGGAAATATCCTATTAATTTAACACTCTTTAATTTTGCAGTTAATTATCACAAAGTTGTACAAATAATTTTCGATACGTTATTGTAATATTACTGTATAATACGCGCTATAAATATATTTGAAAATAAAATCTGGATTTTTTAGTCAAACGATGTGTCCGCAAATAAAAGAGATCGCATTTTCAATATTGAACATTGAAATAGAGAAATTGATGGAAATTGAATTCGTATCGTTTTTGAGTTAAAAAAAAAAAATTATCCAAAAAGAGAAGGTATTCTCCGATTTTACATTCTCGTAAAATTAATACTATTGGGTTGGCAACTAAGTGATTGCGGATCTTGTCATTAGGCGGTATTGACAAAATCCGCAATTATTTAGTTGCCAGCCCAATATATTCCCCAATTTCCTCATTTGTAGCAACTCGATCTAAATTCAGTAATAGACGTCTGGTATGGCCATGTGAATACTTAATGCGATACCTTTACCATGTAGCATCAAAATGATCTCTGATGAATGTACAATGTACGTAATATCGTAGGAATATTATAGGGGTGTAGGGGTACTATTACGTAGAGATAAATGTGCCATTGACGCTTCTTAATTCTTCTTCGTTGTATTAGAACTTTCTTTAAACAAGTATAAATTCCACGTTTACAACATGTCGATAAATTATAAATTCGATTTAATATTAGGGGAATTTCTTTCCAATGCAAAAAGAATAGATTACGCTAGTGTCAGGATTGTTATTTGCGCAACGTTATTTCATGAAATCTTTTTTGATTCCACTAAAAAATAAAACGGTCGACGAAACGATCTGACCAAAGGTAAACTTTTGCCGAAGATACTCCATTGTCAGTCCGAGTATTTACGAACCACTGTGAACTTCCGGTTAGAGACCTGCGGTCAGTGCGGTTGCTACCAAAGGATTAATCAAACTGATTGCTTAACGAATTAATAGCGGTGGTACCGTTGCGAATTCTGTCGTTAATCGATTGAAATTGCTATCTGTTTAAAATGAATTTTCTAATTAAATTTATTAATATATTCTTTTACATATATATATACATATATACAAATTTTACAACTTGTTAGCATTACGTGCTACATCTTACTGCTATTTTACTGATTTATGCTTTTTCGTTATTCCTTTTTGGCGATTCTGATAAATACATATTATGTACAGTGGCACATGAAAGTATCCGAACACTTATAGAAACTTGCTCTCAACATATTATGTTGCTACTCAAATATTTTTGTGAGTCACTGTATGTATTTTAAAGAGAATGAAGTATTGTAGTTAAAAAAAAAAATGGTAATTCTTCACTTTCTTCTTAGTAGTAGAATTTTTATAGTGAAATTTATATATCTTTCTTTGCCGATTTTTTGCGTCAGGATTTATCTGTACCTGGGATATTGGTCGTTTGCATTTGGAATATACTCTTTCAAGGATGATTCAAAGCTATTTTCTTTATCGTAATCTTTGTCGGGATTTTCAAGACTACCCTCCTCGTTCTCAAGAATAACGTAGTAGCAAGTCGTTGCCTCGAGTGGTCGTTCTCCGACGTTTTCCACGTCTTGCTCGCTTTCCTTCAATTCCGAAAATTCGCGTTCTGGGTACTCTAACATCCAGATCCTAGTACCACCTACGTGATAAGCGGTTAAAGCTTCCGTCGGCCATTCCGGACCAGGTGTCTGTCTCGATTTTTCTTTACCTGAAAATCAGAATGAATACTGTTTGAATAAGGTAACTGTGCACAGAATTGTACTACCCTTATTATAAATAATAATGGAAATACAACGATATTATCAGCAAGTAAATGTTTTACGTTTTCTTGGTATGCAATACGAAAATTTGAAGAGGGATATTTAGGCAAATTTTTCTTTTCCCAAATGCATATAATTTTTATGTGACATAATTTGAAAACGTTCCGTTTAATTTAATTAAATACATTAGAATTTAGTTTAGTCTATTACATTTTTGGTCTACTAAATTATCTCACCTTTACCATCTTTTTCTTTATCTTTATCTTTGTACTTTCCTTCACTTGGTTTTTCCTTAGTACGTTGGCTTTCAGTTACTTCCTCCACTTCATCTTCGTCACTATACGTTTCCTTCTCCGGAACAGATTCTGTTTTTCTATCTGCATCATTCTCGAACGAATTATCTTCGCTCGATTCAATCTCGGATTTTACAGTCTCCTCTTCGATTTCATCATCTGTACTTTCCGTAGTACCTGGGAAAGTGCTTTCGTCTTGTCTCGGATTTCTTTCGACTTGATCCTCGTAATAACAATTTTCAACACCTGTTTCATCACTTTTCACAATTGTTTCATCGTCTTCCTCATTCCCTGTATCTTCAACTTCAATAATTTGCAACATAGATCTAACCTTATATCTGTTACTACTAATTTTCCAATAACTCTTCTCGGTAGTCTTTGACGCTTCAGTGATCATGAAAATATTCGTAAGCCGAAAGCTACGATTTCCATATTTGAAAAATGGCTGCTCAATCTGCGTCTTTATATCTTCATTTCTATTAGTAAATTGATTAGTCAGAAATTCAGGACAAACATTCTCTCTCTGAGGAATGTTTCGTTTAAATCGATTCTCCTCCTCCTCGAATTCTGTCTGCGATTCTTCATGACCCTTCGTAAATGCACTTTCAGTCCATTCGTGTTCCCCAAGGTGCAGTCCACTGATCTTTGTTTTCTGCTCTTTGGACGTCAATTTATCTGGACTGATCGGTAAGCAAAGTTTTCCCGTTACTAAACCTTCAGCTTCTTCTTTCAAAGGTTTTGACTTTAAAACATTCACACATATCTTCGTTGTGTCTTTTACTTTCACCCGTTCTTCGTCTTCTTCTTCTTCTTCTTCTTCTTCTTCTTCTTTCTCTTCCTCTTCTTCCTCATGAGACTGTGTGACGATTTTCCTCACACTAGTCTCTTTTATAGGCTCCGCTACTGTTGTTTCTCGAATTTCAATTGTCGTTTTCTCTGTAGGTGGTACCTGCGAGAAAGATGGCGTCGTACGCATTGGTTCTTCATAATAGGGCTCCGTGGTCAATGAAATTTCTTCCCCTCTCGCTAATTTCTCCTCCATTTCCTTTATTTTCTTCTCAAATTCTTCTTTCTCCTTCTGAAACTTCTTTTCCCTTTCTAATAATTCCTTCTCTCGCACCTCCAGCCATTTCTCTTTTTCAGAATACTTCTTCTTCAAGTCTTCAACTTCTGCCTCGAGTTCATCTTTCGTCGTCATTGCAGGATTTATTGTGATTTCTGGTTTCATTGGAACAACATCAGTTTGGGGGACCGTAGCATTAACCGAAGGCGTTGTTTTGGGTAAAACTGGCGGTACTTCAGTGACACGTTCAGTTCCTGTTGTTGAGGAAGACTTGGTTTCATAAGTAGTTTTCATTTCTTTTTGCTTTTGGAAGATTTCATGCATTCGTCTTGCCTTATTCATTTCCCATTCTTTCTCTGCTCTATCCAGCTCTTTCTCTCTATCTATAATTATTTCCGCAGTTTGTTCTAGTTGTTTCAGTTCTTCTATTAACTCTTCTTTCTTTTCCTCTTGACGTTGTTTCTTTTCTTCTTGATTCGTCGTGCGTGTCACCATAGGTGTTGTTAATTCAGGAGAAATAGGTAGCTTGCTAACTTTTTCTTTAGTGATATTCGATATCATTGTAGAAGTTATGGGTATGAGTGTTGTAACTTTCGCCGGTCTCGTAATATTTTCTTCCAAATAATCGACTGGCAAGTACTCCGTAGTGAATTTCAAAGTTGGAGGCAGCGTATATTTCAAAGTAGTGATATTAGACTTTTCAGTTATTTTTATCCCAATGGGTTCTTCTGTCGTTGTTTCAATAGCTGGACTTTTCAATGTTGTTTCCTCAATAAATAATGGAGTTAAAGAAGTAGATACAATTTCAGGAATAGTCACAAAGGGAGTTGTAATATTTAGTTCTTCTTTGATAATTGTAACTTCTATTCGTATAATTTCTTTTGTAGGTGTTTCAATTTTTGCCGTCGTCGTTGTTATATTCTCCTCTAGATAGTCGTACCAAGGTGGACTGAATTTCTCCTCTTCTTCCTCCTCCTCCTCCTCCTCCTCTTCTTCTTCGTATTCTTCTTTAGTAACTGTTTCCTCATATATTTCATATACTTCTTCTTCGGTCGATGTAATGATAGGGGACACGATTGTTGTTATAGTAAATTCAGTTGTTTTAGTTGTTTCTACCGTCAACCCAGTTGTCAAAATTTCGATTGTTTCATTTACATAAGGGCTAGTAATATTAACTTCCCAATGACCCGTTATCGGTGATAAGGCCTCTGTTATTTCTACAAGTGCGGGTACCTCGGTTGTAACAGGATATTTTACTGTAATAGTTGTCTCGGTAGTGACAAGAATTGGAACTGTTTCAGTTGTCATAAACAGCGACGTTTCAATAGTAGTGGGAAGGGTCTCTGTGGTGACATTCGTGACTTCGACTGTAGGCGAGGTAATTTCACCTTCAACAGCAAATGTTGTTTCAGTTGTCTCTGTAGTGACAGGAATTGGAATTGTTTCAGTGGTAGTGGGCAGGCTCTCTATGGTGACATTTGTAACTTCAGCTGTAAGCGACGTAATTTCAACTTCAACAGCAAATGTTGTTTCAGTTGTCTCAGTAGTTACAGGAATTGGAATCGTTTCAGTAGTAGTCAGCATCGGTGTTTCAGTGGTAATAGGCAGGGTCTCCGTGGTGACATTTGTGACTTCGACTGTAGGCGAGGTAATTTCAACTTCAACAGCAAATGTTGTTTCAGTTGTCCCTGTAGTGACAGGAATTGGAATTGTTTCAGTGGTAGTGGGCAGGGTCTCTGTGGTAACATTCGTGACTTCGACTGTAGGCGAGGTAATTTCAACTTCAACGGTAAATGTTGTTTCAGTTGTCTGTGTAGTGACAGGAATTGGAATCGTTTCAGTTGTAGTCAGCATCGGTGTTTCAGTGGTAATGGGGAGGGCCGCTGTGGTGACATTTGTGACTTCGACAGTAGGCGAGGTAATTTCAACTTCAACAGCAAATGTTGTTTCAGTTGTCCCGGTAGTGACAGGAATTGGAATTGTTTCAGTGGTAGTGGGCAGGCTCTCTGTGGTGACATTTGTGACTTCGACTGTAGGCGAGGTAATTTCAACTTCAACAGCAAATGTTGTTTCAGTTTTCTCTGTAGTGACAGGAATTGGAATTGTTTCAGTGGTAGTGGGCAGGCTCTCTGTGGTGACATTTGTGACTTCGACTGTAGGCGAGGTAATTTCAACTTCAACAGCAAATGTTGTTTCAGTTTTCTCTGTAGTGACAGGAATTGGAATTGATTCAGTGGTAGTGGGCAGAGCTTCTGTGGTAACATTCGTGACTTCGACTGCAGGCGAGGTAATTTCAACTTCAACAGCAAATGTTGTTTCAGTTGTCTCTGTAGTGACAGGAATTGGAATTGTTTCAGTGGTAGTGGGCCGAGTCTCTGTGGTGACATTTGTAACTTCAGCTGTAAGCGACGTAATTTCAACTTCAACAGCAAATGTTGTTTCAGTTGTCTCAGTAGTTACAGGAATTGGAATCGTTTCAGTAGTAGTCAGCATCGGTGTTTCAGTGGTAATAGGCAGGGTCTCCGTGGTGACATTTGTGACTTCGACTGTAGGCGAGGTAATTTCAACTTCAACAGCAAATGTTGTTTCAGTTGTCCGTGTAGTGACAGGAATTGGAATTGTTTCAGTGGTAGTGGGCAGGGTCTCTGTGGTAACATTCGTGACTTCGACTGTAGGCGAGGTAATTTCAACTTCAACGGTAAATGTTGTTTCAGTTGTCTGTGTAGTGACAGGAATTGGAATCGTTTCAGTTGTAGTCAGCATCGGTGTTTCAGTGGTAATGGGGAGGGCCGCTGTGGTGACATTTGTGACTTCGACAGTAGGCGAGGTAATTTCAACTTCAACAGCAAATGTTGTTTCAGTTGTCTCTGTAGTGACAGGAATTGGAATTGTTTCAGTGGTAGTAGGCAGAGCTTCTGTGGTAACATTCGTGACTTCGACTGTAGTCGAGGTAATTTCAACTTCAACAGCAAATGTTGTTTCAGTTGTCTCTGTAGTGACAGGAATTGGAATTGTTTCAGTGGTAGTTGGCAGAGCTTCTGTGGTAACATTCGTGACTTCGACTGTAGGCGAGGTAATTTCAACTTCAATGGTAAATGTTGTTTCAGTTGTCTGTGTAGTGACAGGAATTGGTGTCGTTTCGGTTGTTGTCACCACAGGTGTTTCAGTGGTAGTGGGCACGGCCTCAGTTGTAACATTTGTGACTCGGACTGTAGGCGAGGTAATTTCAACTTCAAGGGCAAATGTTGTCTCTGTTGTCTTGGTAATAATGGGAATTGGAGTCGTTTCAGTTGTTGTCACCACAGGTGTTTCA